>VMDR010000068.1:0-488052 GCA_007922815.1 Macrotus californicus
GGTTGTCGTTTTAGTAGTTCCCAGTAAGGCTGAATGTGGTTATATTCGGGAAGACAGCACGACTTCCTGATACATATATTCTGGTTGCTGCCAGCAGTTATTTTGTAGTGTAATGTCAATGCTCATGTCAATTGGATATAGAACTAATATTAACAAGAACAACTTAATAGGAAGGAACACGATTATAGCACACCACAGAATGATAGAGTGGCGCATAATCCCCACAGTCTCATCTGGCCCCAAATGCCAATGATGATTCTGGTATTTTCTCTGAAACCTTTTAAAAGTCATGGCTAGCTACTCATTCTTGTTTTTAACAATTTGGGGGACTAGAGATTAATCGATTCACTTATGGGAGGACATACAGCAATTTGCATAGTACTTTGTAAGCTTTTCTAAAGGCCCGTCCCAGTTTGTATGTTTAAATGGGACTTTTCTTTTTTCCCAAAGTAGTTAACAACATAAAAATAATTTATGAAATTTGGAGGTTTTCTTACACATGAAGCCCATGAAAATATGCTTTTGTCTAATATATGTTTGTTCTCAGTTTAGATGTATGTGATTGCTGAATGCTATATGGTATGATTTATAAAGGTAAATGGGCCAAAATATACATTGAGCCTGGGGGCCACCTGGAGTGTCGCTGAAACCCTGACCCCGGAAAGGGGCCTGCTTGGACCAGCTCCTTTGGTTTCTGCACTGCAGTAACACTGCCGGCCTCTGTGACAAGAGGCTATTCCTAGAACAATGACATCAGAGAAGTAGCATCACACTTTCAAATTGGTACCCTATCGACAACTGATATAGTTCATTTTAATGAAAGATGATATGACCAGGGTGTTGATTGAAAATATATTTCTTTGGTGCTTGAACTTAAGGTCATTTTTTTACACTGGCTTAATATAAATTAAGCCTTTTATTCTGCCAAACACCTGTTTGGGGAAAGTGCCAGGCAATAACTCATGTTGTGAAACATGCAACCTACAAGGTGGGTCTTCCCCTAGGCTCTGGTCCTGAGGTTCTGAGTTTTAAGCAGCAGTAAATTCGAAAAAAAAACTTTTCTTAATTGGGGTATTTCAGCGTTTCTAGCTTTAAATTTTGTCAGCTAAGGACATAAAACAAACAGAAAACCAAATGACCATGACTATATAAAAGACATTTTGGCATACAAAAAGTAGGAAGAACATAATCTCAGAATAAGGAATAGTCATTTAAATGGAATAAATTTAGCTTTATGAAAAACGTTGCCTTCTCTCATTTTGTTGAAACCACAATCATCTGGGCAATATTCCATCTACTTGCACACACACTGGTTCGTTGGTTGGTGGGTTGATGATTGTGGGGGTGGTTATGGGTGGAAAGTTGGCAGAGAGGGGGAGGGGTTGGCTTACAAGTATGCAAAAGACTTTTCCTTGTATCCCAGTTAGAAAAGTTATCTTCTGGCTAGGAAATCCCTCAGCAATCTCGAAACTCCTGAGCTATGGTTTTGACTGCTTCGACTTAGCAAATACTCTCATTTACTTGCCACTTGCTGTTGAAGGTGATGAAAGGAAAATCCATGTTTCCAGGCACATGGAAGAAAAATTGTACTAAAAGAGCAACTAATGTTCTCCAAACCTTCCACATAGTGAAACATAATTTTTTTAGGCTTAATTCTATATCGACTTGATTGTCTGAAATATGCTAGATAAGGTTTGAGCCCAAAAAGCATGGAGTAGAAGATAGTATCGATTATTCATGTAGAATCAGCTTACCTCACAACACAGAAAGCAGATTTTAATTTATTGGTCTTTCATTCCTCTTTCCGTGAAATAGCACGAGGGACATGGGAGGAATTAGCCTGCACTCATAATGACGTGTGCCGTTCTCATTTGTCATTGTGTCGGTTCTACTTACACTGGGAATAAATAAATAGATGCTGAAGGTGACATTATTGGTCTCCATTTCCTCAACTATGGTCCTGCCCTGAAGAGATGAATTCTGATTTCTCATTTGATATTTATGGCACCGAAATACAATAGAACTGAACTTGAGATGGAGAGAACATCAATGCCGGTACCAGTACAAATGATGCTGATTCAATGTGAAAGAAAAGATTTATTGTGATGATACCTCGTGAGAACCGAATGAGCTAAAGTACTGCTGTAAGTTCCTCGGTCTACTAACATAAAAGACTGCCTGAGACTTAGGTGCTCCCAGATTCCGCTGTTTAGTTCTATAGTTCACCAGTGTCAAAACGAATTATCAAAGCTTTTTTACTGAATATGTTGGGAACAAAGTTAATTTTTAAAAATGTTAAGGATGCACCACTTTGTGACATCCTAATGTTTATAGATTGGCATGTCTGTGTCATTTCATCTCATGGTGCAAAACATACACGCATAGACAGGCTTTGAGTTCCCTTGTGAAAATGTAGATCTGCTTTCTATTGAGATTTGTATGAAGACATCTGAAAATGGAACATGTGTCTAGCATGAACACATGTTCATGTGTTTGTGTACATGTGTACCAGCATGAACACAAACATATCCGATGACAACTTGTAATGTGATGAATGGCATATTAGAGCTTTGTCCACTCTCTTGGTATATGTGTCATTGAAAAATAAGCAAACTTGGTCCTATACAAGGTAATCCTGAAAGGATATGAGCGAGCTGGTCTTTCTTGTTACAAAGGTTCTAGACATGCCATTAGGTGTGCTAATGGAGTGCTGACCACATGCCTCTTACTCTACTGGGTGCGGGAGAAACTGCAGTGAACACAGCAGACAAAAATTCTTGCCCAGATACTGCTTACATTTGAGTTGGGAGGAGAGGAGGGAGCAAAGGAGGGAAACTGATAATAAGCAAAAGGAGTAGTCATAATGTAGCATGTAAGTGCTGTGTGCTATGAGAAAAAATGAAGCAGGGTTAGGCGGATGGGGAGTCAGTGTGTCAGGGTGGGAGGCTCCAGAGCAGGCTTTAGTGAGGGGTGGCCTTTCAGTCACCCGAGGAAAGGGCATTTCAGGCAGACCAGCCTGTGCAAAGAGCCCAAGGAGGGAGCATAACCAGTATGTTCCAAGAACAGCTAGGAGTGTATACATAGTGAAGTGTATGTTAGGTGGTGTATTTCCTGAAGACTCCATGATCTTATTTTAGTTTAGTTATGACTTTTCTAGTATTAAATCGCCTTCACAGTCTTGGTCATATTTTACAATCTTTATATACTGCTGAATTCATTTTGCTGGTATTTTGGAAATTTTACATCTATATTTAGGAAGTTGGGTTTTCTTATCAAGATAATAATTTCATTAAATGAGCTGGGAAGCGTTGCCTATTTTACTATTCTCTGGAAGAATCTGTAAAAGATTGGAACAACCTTTTCCTTGCAAGTTTATAAAAACCACCTGGCCCTAGTATTTATTCATGGAAAAATTTTTAACTATTGATTGTTTTAGTGGTAATGAGACCACTCAAGGTTTCTATTTTTTCTTGAGTCAATTTTGGGAAAAAAATTGCTTTCTAAGCATTTACTCATTTCTTTCCAAATTTATTAGCATAAAGAACCAACTTTTGGCTTTATCGATCCTCTCTGCTCTTCTCTTTTTATGTTCTGCTTTCTGGGGAATGCTATCATTTTTCTTTTTAAAAAATATATATTTTATTGATTATGCTATTACAGTTGTCCTGATTTTTTCCCCTTTGCCCTCCTGCACCCAGTATCCCCATTCCCTCCAGCAGTCTCCCCAAGTTCATGTCCATGGTGTTCTTAACATCCTCGTCTATTCTGTACATACCAATTTGTACTTCTTAATCCTTTTCCCCCTTTTCCTTCCCAACTGATAACCCTCCAAATGATCTTCATATCTATGGTTCTGTTTCTGTTCTGCTTGTTTGCTTACTTTATTTTTTAGATTCAATTGATAGTTGTGAATTTATTGCCATTTTAATATTCATAGTTTTTATCTTTTTCTTATATAATTCCCTTTAACATTTCATATAATAATGGCTCTGTGATAATGAACTCTTTTAGCTTTACCTTGTCTGGGAAGCACTTTATCTGCCCTTCTATTCTAAATGACAGCTTTGCTGGATAGAGTAATCTTGGTTGCAGGTCCTTGCTTTTCATCACTTTGAATATTTCTTGCCAGCCCCTTCTTGCCTGCAGTTTCTTTTGAGAAATCAGCCAACAGTCTTATGGGAACTCCTTTGTAGGTAACTCTCTGCTTTTCTCTTGCTGCTGTTAAGCTTCTCTCTTTATCTTTAACCTTTTGCTTTTTAATTATGATGTGTTTTGCCATGGGCCTCTTTGCTTCCATCTTGTTTGGGACTCTCTGTGCTTCCTGGACTTGTATGTGTATTTCTCTCATCAAAATAGGGAATTTCTATTTTGTCATTTTTTTCAAATAAGTTTTCAATTTCTTGCTCTCTTTTTCTTCCAGCATCCCTATGATTCAGATGTTGGTACATTTGAAGTTGTCCCAGAGGCTCCTTAGCATATCCTTGTTTTTTTTTCTTTTTTTCTTGGTGTTCTGATTGGTATTTTTTCTTCCTTATGTTCCAAATCATTGATTTGATTCTCAGCTTCATCCCCTCCACTGTTGGTTCCCTGTAGACTTTTCTTTATTTCACTTAATGTACCCTTCATTTCTGCCTAGGTCTTTTTTACGCTGTTGAAGTACCCAATGAATTCTTTAGCATCCTGATAACCAGTGTTTTGAACTCAGCATCTGATAGGTTGCTTATCTCCATTTCATTTAGTTCTTTTCCTGGAATTTTCCTCTGTTCTTTCATTTGGGCCACATTTCTTTGTCTCCTCAGTTTGGCAGCTTTCCTGTGTTTGTTTCTCTGTATTACGTAGAGCTGCTTTGAGACCCCTTCTTAGTAGTGTGGTCTATTGTAGAAAAGCACACCTGTAAGTTGTTGGGGTGGAGCCAGCGAGGAATAACTCATGTCATCATTTTGTGGCTCTGTGTGGAGGGGTGCTCAGAGAGGGGACAATGCCACTGCCTGGCCTCTGGAGTTTTGCCCAGGAGGAAGCTGTCTCCTGGCACTTGCTCTGATGCCACTCACTTCACTTACTCCCTGTATGCCACTGGTGCCCTTCCACCTGTTGCCCTGGTGCTGAAGCCTAGAGGGAATGAGTCTGCCTAAGTCCAAAGTCCTTTGCAGATCCTTTAAGAGGAGTGTCCTGAGACTCCCACTGTTTCTTCTGCCGCCCCAACCCACAATGGTTTCTACCGCCAGAAGTTATGGGGACTTACCTTTGTGGTGTTGGAGCCCTGGGCTGGGTGGTCTGGTCAGGGGCTGAATCCCTCCTGAGGTATCCCTCTTGATTTTTACCTACCACATGTGGATGTGGGACGACCCATTCCTCCTCTCTGTGCCTCTCTGGACCACTCTGCATCTCTCCTTACCTTTCCATCTCTCTGTGCCTCTTTGCGGGTGTCTGAGTCTCCACTCCTACCTGTCTGGATGAATATGCCTTCTTTAAATCCGTGGTTGTCAGACTTCCATACAGCTGGATTTCTGCTGATTCTGGGTGATATTTGTTCTGTAGTCTAGTTATAATTTTTGCTGTAGTTGTGCACAGAGGCAAGGCATGTTTACCTACCTTTCCATCTTGACCAGAAGCCTCCTATTATTTTTTTTTAATCCTCACCTGAGAATATGTTTATTGATTTTGAGAGAGAGAGAGAGAGAGACATTGATCTGTTGCCTCCCATACACACCCGACTGGGAGTCAAACCTACAAACTTTTGGTGTCTGAGATGATGCTCCAACCAGCTAAGCCACCCAGCCAGGGCCTGCTATTTTTCTTCTTCATAAATTGGGCATGTAATTCATGTTTAATATTTTTCTACTTTACAATAACATCTAAGGCTCTAAATTATTTCGATTATCTTTTGCTACATCCCACAATTTGTATGTGTGTGTACACAAATGTACATGTCCTCACTCTTTCTTAGGGCTAATATTTAAAAATTTACATTATGATTTCCTTGATCAATGGATTATTTAGAAATCTTTTTTAAAAGCACAGTCTTAAGTTTTTAAAAGCACAAATTTATGCTTTTATAAATGTATTTTCTTTTAAAAAAAACTTCCATTCGTGTCACCATTAATACGGATTTTACATTATGTGCATTGTGATAAGATGGACTGAAGATACATCATTTACGTGGATTCCTGCCACAAATGCATAACCCAAATCTAATCAAGAGAAATATCAGACAAGCCTAAATTAAGAAATAGTCTACCAAATAACCAGCCTGTACTTGTCAAACATTCCAGATTGAAAAGTAAATGTAGCACATGATTTGGATTGTATCCTAGTGGAGGGGAAACCATTTTTTTTTGGCTATAAAGGACATTTTTGAGACAATTGGTGAAATTGAGTAAGAACTATAGATTCGATAGTAGCATCATATCAATGTTAATTTCCAGAGTTTGATCACTGGACTGTGGTTACTTAAGAAAAGTCCTCGATTTTTAGGAAATGCATGGTACAGTTTTTAGGGATAATGAGGCAGTGTATATGCAACCTAATATCAAATGGCTAGAAAAAATTATGTGTACAGAAAATGATCAAGCAAATGTGGCAAAATATTAATATTTGAAGAATCTAAGTGAAGGGTATATGGAAATTATCCTGTTTTTGCAAATGTCCTGTAAATCTTAAATTATTTCAAAATAAAAAGGTTTTAAAAATCTTTTGTTATGATTTCTAAATAACTGCATTCTGGTCAGAAAACATGTGAGTATGGTATAGCTTGGGCAAGTTATTTTCCTCAGTTTTTGCCACTTGAAAAACAGAAATGCTGATGGCACCTGTCTCAGAGAGTGTTGTGGGCAGGAATTAATATTGTTAAAGTGCTCAGAATCCAGCTTGGCATAAAGTAAATATGTATATATATTTGCTTATATATATACTTTTATATATATAAGCAAATATATATATATCTGCTTATATATACTTTTATATACATAAGCAAATATATATATTTCATTTTTTGAAAAGATTTTATTTATTTTTAGAGAGGGGTAGAGAGGGAGAGAAACATCAATTTGTGGTTGCTTCTCGAGTACCCCCAACTGGGGACCTGGCCCGCAACCCAGATACGTGCCCTGACTGGGAATTGAAACCCTTTGGTTCGCAGGCTGGTACTCAGTCCACTGAGCCACACCAGCCAGGGCTATATTTCCATATATATTTGCAGAAGACTGAATAATGGTCCCCAAAGACATCAGTTCATTATCCCTGTAACTTGTAAATGTTACCTTATATTTTTAAAAGGGTGTTTGCAGACATGACTAAATTGGGGATCTTGAGATTTTCTTAGATTATCCAGACGGGCCCTGAATGCAATCACAAGCATCCTTAATAAGAGAGAAGCAGAGAAATACTGCACGCAGGAGGATAAGGCCATGTGACTAGGGAGGCAGAAATTGGAATGATGCAGCCACAAGCTAAGGAATGCCACCAGCCACCAGGAGCTAGGAAGGCAAGGAATGGACTCCTCCCCCTAGAGGTTCTGGAAGATGCGGGCCCTGCTAACACCTTGATTTTGACCTAGAAACCAATGTTGGACTTCTGACCTCCAAACTGTGAGAGAATACTCTTGATTTATGCCTCTGACTTTGTGGTGATGTTCTAGCAGCCTTAGGAAAATAATACACATGTAAACTTTTTATTACTACCTAGTAGAAGAGTGTTTGTTATTTTTATATGTATCCTGTTAATCAGACTTGTGAATTGTATTCAAATCTTCCATGTTTACTAACTTTTGTCTGCCCAATCTATCAGTGAGAGTTGTTTTGAATTCTCTCAGGTGATGATGGATTCGTCCACTTCCCTTGTTTTTTACAACTTTTGCTTTATACATGTGGATGCTATCTTGTTAGGTAAATAAAGAATTCTTACATCTTGGTGAGCTGAGCTGCCATGTAATGACATCCTTATTTGCTCATGCTTTTTGGGGTTAATATCTGACATTCTTATTGCTAATGCTTTTTGGGGGTTAATAAAGAGGGCTATAGCTACCTCTGCTTTATTTGGTTAGTATTTTAGTATGTATTTTTAAATCCTTTTGTCTTCTATTTTTCTGTGTGTTTATAGTTTAGCTTTGTTGCCGGTAATCCAAATAGACTTGAATTTGCTTTCATTTGGCAACCTCTGTCTTTTATAGGCAGGTTTATTGCAATTACACTTATTACAATTCCAAAGCATGAAGATCTCTGTTATTTAGTGGTATTTATTACTGTCTTTTATGCTTTTTTTCTCCTTGTTTTTTTTTTATTCCATCTCTGCCCCTTCTTAGTTTCAAAGTTTACACTCTATATTTTTCCTGTTTCACTCTTGAGCCTTTTCACTTCATATTCAATACAATCTAAGTTATCTGGAACCGCAGACTCTTCTTTAAGAATACATGGTCTTTAGAACATTGTAATTCTGATCAGCCCTTTCCTCACTTATCTGTTTTTGTGGACTAGGATTTCAATTTGTTTTCAAACCCCATAAATTAGATGTTTCATTATTATTTTATACAAACATGTTGGTGTAAGATAAATGACATGTTTATCAACTTGTTTGCATGCCTGTTTTGCACCTGAGATCTTCCTTCTGGTTGTTATCATAGTTTAATTAGGACCATTTTTTTTCTTTGTTGGGGCTATACTGAATGAGTAAAGGTGTGCTTTAGAATGGATGGCATCTTAGGGTTAATGAAATACCTCACCATCCCACAGACTTCTGGCTTCCATTGTTGTTCAGAAGTTAGCGTCACTACGGCATTCCTTCCCAGGGGATTGTTCCGGCCACATTTATCTTTGGCTTGGTGTTCCTCAGTGTCATGACAGTGCAATTACATGTGGAATTTTAAAAATTTATCACACTTGATTTACATTGTGCTTCCTGTATCTAAGAGTTCATATCTTTAGTCTTTTCTGAAAAATTCGCATTGTCTTCAAGTCTCTAGCTATAAATGTCATTATCTTCATTCTGTCTCATATCCTTTCTCACATTTTCCATCTTTCTTGTCTCCCTGAGCTGCATACTGCCTAACTTGTTTACATATGTATTCCAGTTCTATAATTATTTCTTCATATATTTTTACCTGCTATTAAAGCTATTAATTACTATTTTTATTTATTTATTTTAAAACTTCTAGTTGGTCTTGTTTCAATTGGCCTGGTCATTCTTGGTAGTTTCGTAATGCTTTGCTCAGTTTTCATAGAGCTTTAACATTTGATGGAAGTATTTCACACATTGGCATTTTATATTCTACATCTGGTGGAGTCTTATATTTGAAATTCTTAGGAGTCTAAATGTACTGTTTGTGTGTCTCCTGACTTTCATTCAGAGTGGTTTTTCTTCTCTGTTTTTTTTATTTTGAAATCCTATTTGGTTGATTGTAACTCAGAGAAAAACCCTGAGGGCTACATGGGGTGCTCTTCCTCAGAGGTAAATGCTTTGCTTCCATTGGCAGCCTGGGAACTCTCCCAGGGAGGGAGTCTCACTGCCCTGGATGTGCCTGACTCAGTGCAGGCGTCTCAGGCTTAGTTCTCTCTCCTTCAAATGATCTCAAGAGTTACTCTCCGGCTCCTAGCACCGGGTTTGCTGTTCCCCCCAAGCGGCCACCACTAATTTCTTATTTTCTTACTGCCAACTGCTTCTAGCTCTGATTTCAGTTTCTTACACTTTTCTTCCCTTTTGGTCTGTTTTCTTGCCCTTGGAAATATCACTTATTTTTTTGTGACTCCAGTCTTGCGGTAAATTGTAGAGTAGTAACCGACTCATTTTGCAGGATTTTGGGGAATTACTTGTTTTACATTTCTTCTAGGTAGGGGTTCAGTGTGGTGTAAGCTAACAGATACATGATAGAACAACACAGGGAAAATTTTAAATTACTGCAGAGAACAGGAGCCATACACACAGCTTCAAACCAGCATCCATAGGGACTCTGTGGCCACTCTGGGTGGTTGTTCTAATTTGGCCAGAATTTAATTGTGTTATTCAGCTGTACTGCCAGAAGCCTCCATTGAGTGATCCACCTTTTTTCCACTCTATGCTTTAGTTTGGATATTTTCTATTGTCTTTATTTAAATCCTCATCTGAGGACATTTTTTTCCATTGCTTTTAGAAAGAGGGGAAGGGAGAGAAACATTAATGTGAGAAATGATTGGTTGCCCCCCATACACACCCAGCCAGAGGACTGTATGCGCCGGAACAGGGGATCAAACCCATAACTTTTCAGTGACGGGATGATGCTCCAACCAAGTGAGCCACACCAGCCAGGGCCAATTGTCTTTTTTTAATGAATAGGCTATCGGTTTAATTTTCATTTGAGGTTACCAGGAAAATTGAGCAGACAGGACAGAGAATTTCCATATTCCATACTGTACTATTTGCTACCAAACCTTCACTTTTGAAGTCACTGAAAAAAAAAAAAAAATCCAGCCACGAGGTCCCAGGGGATGGCTCCATATATCATTTCAGGAACAGCCCTGTCTTAATTGTACTTCGCATAGTTTACACCATGGTTCCTGGAAGGTTTTATCTCTGGCAGCGCCTGCAATCGTGCTGGGCATCGAACAGGAGGCGTTCCTGTCTGGAGTCTGGGGAAGCATCCTCTCTCCCTCAGTGTTGTTTAAAGTTGGCAAGACATGAAAGCCTCCACATGAACACACTGTAGGGTTGGCAGGTTCCTGTCCCACTCTCCTTCCTCAAGCTGGGAACTGCTAAGACTTGGGCAGTGAGACATACGCTGGGAATTTCTCTCTGCAACACCTTCGCTGAGAGCTATTAGCATGATGTGCCATTATTTTCCTTGGATTGGACTGTCTCAGGAACTTAGCAGCAGGCACTCCCCAAGTGGCACATGATTGAAACAGGGAATGTTGGGCAAGAGTCTGGAGTGAAAATCAGCAACTGAAAATAGGCTGCAGTGTGTGATTCACCCAGAATGAGTTCTAAGAGCTATTAACACTTAAAATATTGACCTGTTTTGCCATCCCGGGGATGAAATAACTGTTGAGTGGAAAAGTGATCACCTGGAGAAAGGCAGGTGGAAAAGGCAGAGAGAACTCTTGACGGTTCTTGTGAAATCAAACCAGGCACTGTTAAAAATGCAAAATGCAGGGCCCTGCTCCAGACTTGCTAACTCTGAATCTTGATAGGGAGCCTGGAATCCTCGGGTTTATTTATTTATTTATTTATTTTGATTAAGATTTTATTTATTTATTTTTACAGGGAGGTCAAGGGAGGGAGAGAAACATCAATGTGCAAGAGATACATCAATTGGGTTGCCTCTTGCACACCCCCAACTGGGGACCTGGCCCGCAACCCAGGCATGTGCCTCACTGGGGATCGAACCAGTGACCTTTCAGTCCACAGCTGGCACTCAATCCACTGAGCCACACCAGCCAGGGAAGTTTTTCTAAGCATTCTCCTGGTGAATCTCATGCAATGATCTTCCATCTATGTGCTGAGAAACACTGATTTCAGAGGAGAGGCAAGGCAACTGAACCAGCAAACCCTACTGGGACTTTAGGAGGCTTTCTCGGGCAGAGGAAGGAGAGGACTAGAGCAAAAGGCCCAAAACAGAGGCAAACCAACTACTTACAGTTTAAGGCCAACCCTGGGGCCAGTCACTTGCTGGCCATTGCTCTCAATGCCTGACGTCACATTGTAACAGGACTTAAGTAGACAAACTATACGGTAATTAACACAGGAATAAAATAAAGAATTCTTAACCATAATAATTATCTACAGGGGAAAGGGAAAACTCTAAAAATACAGAAACAGTAGACAGAGAGAGCAGCCACTTCAAAGTACCTCTAAGTTAGGTCTACCTCTAGGTCAAGGCGGAACACAAAGGCAGGCACAAATCTGGAAGCACACTCACCTGTTAGGAAGGACAGACCTATGCTATATTCTTCAAGTCATCTGCTCCAGGTGAGGGTTTCACAGGATCTTCGAGCAACGTTCAACTAGTCTCTTCAGACACAGGAAGACAAGCTACTCCCACTGCCAACGGAGGATCAAGGATGGCTTGGTTGTTCAAGATTGTCACTTTCACCTGGGCCCAAGCAGATGTCCCTATTTCAAGTTTTGGTATCTCATTCATTCTCAATTAATGCCTCAACTTTACAAGAGAAACTTAACAAGTCTGTAAATTCAACTAACATAGCAATCCAGCCCACAGCGATGCTGCCCACCATGCACTGAAGACCAAGCTGAGAGGTGTACCTGGGAATCAGGGAGAAGAGCCCTTTCCTCTTCTAGTGTCCCTCTGGCACCCTCTACTGATGAAACTCAACACCAGGCTAAATGGAAAAAGAAATGTTCCAGTACTGTGAGCGGAGCAGTGGAGGATGGGTTTGGAACTGAGAATCCGTGAGTAATAATTGGCAATGTACTTCACCTTCATTCTCTCTCCATGAGCTCCACCCCCTCTCTGTGAAAGCAAGTCCTCCAAACAGAAATGAAGAAACCCTGGATGTGAAGACGCATCAAGATTATCTTTCTAATACTGTAGATTCACATGTATCTAAGATGATCAACAGTTTGCCCAGGACTGTCCCAGCTTTAGCACTTATAAAGTTCTGTGTCCTGGGAAACCCCTCCATCCCAGACAAACTAGAACAATTTGTCACCCTACATGTGTCCAAAAGGTTTTCAAATGTTTCATGTATCAGAATCACCTTGGGCACTTGGTAAAACCGCAAGCGATTCTGTCAAAGATGCAGTGATTTTGGATGTAAGCGAGCTATGTACTGAGTTTTGAAAAGTTTCTGCTTGGCAAACCGTACTTCTAGGGACTCCTAACCCAGACTTATTTGTTCCTGTTCCAAAACCATAACCACTGAAAAAGAAATAAATTACATCCTTTGGAAGATACAGCCAAGATTCCTGAGCCAGAAGCAGACACTGACAAATTATATACTAGTTAATGGGGGTGGGGTATAAAAATTGTAGTCCGGCCTTACCACTTCTCTCTCCTTTCAGTTGCGGGATAAGTCATTTTTCCTTCAATGTCACAAGGTATAGCAAAGAATAAAAGATGCTGTGAAAATTAGATTTGATATTAGCAAACAAAGGTACATTGTTGGAGTTCACTGAGCTTCCTGCAGGTAAGCTGTATAAATATATTAATAATATGAGGCTTCTTTTGAAGACTTTACAGTGACTATGCCTTGGTAGACTGTAAAGAATAACTTTGCACAAAATAGTTAATTCAGTGCTCCTTCTGCTATTTTCACCCTGTAAGATACATGGTTTAACATGGCCACTTTTAAAGCTGTTTCTCAAGAACTCAGATGAGGCAAAGGCACTCTTAACATCCGGGTTTCTAGCTGTGTACCAGACATCGTGCTAAATTATTTAAATACACTGTTTCCTTGCATTCCCCCAACAGGAGCTATGCCCATTTTATACAGAAGCGGAATACTTGCCCTAGATTATACACATAGAGAATGCTAGCGTCTGGACTGAAACTTAGGTCGGTTCGCTCAAGCGAAATTTGCTTAGCACCGGAGAACCATAAAGAATAAGGCGTGGTCCCACCTCCTGTTGTAAGCACTATTGATTGAGGTATGCACAGCCTGCAATGGGAACACAGAGGAGACACCACTTGGGCTCTCCATGGCTTTCAGGGTAAAATTCAAATCCTTTTTCTTAGCACCTGGTTCCCCAACTCCCTCCTCCTTCCACTAGGGCGGGAAAAGATGCTGGGAAGTCTCCAGTTGGCAGGGGTAGGAGGGTGAAGTCCAGAGGGGCCCTGGCCTAGGAAAGATGTCTTCATTCCCACCTTCGACATATCCCGGCTCCTCACGGGGATCCACCTAACCCTCAAACCCTGTGCTCCCCAAGAACCCGGCCCTGCTGCCTTCGGCACCTTCAGTGACACGGCCCTCCAAGAGCCGGGAACGCGAAGCTGCTCGGACTCCAGGAGATGGAGCCGGAAGCGGCTGGGGTGGTGGCGCGTGACGTAAGAGGAAGTGCCTGCCGCCGGGGTCTATGATTGGGAGTTGCCGGAGTCTGTGCTGCACTCTTAAGGTTCCCCGGACCGCCGGTGGCGGAGCCGGTCCGGGGCTGGAGTTTGCTGACCAGGGCGAGCGCTTGTGAACTTGCGCTCCCTGCTCCGTGGGCAGGTGCGGCCTTCCGGTTTACCGATGGGTGCTTGGGGCCGGTGGCGTGGGGACAGCCTCTGAGGTCCCTCCCCACGGGACCTCCGGGACCTCATCCTGAGCCTCCTGGAAGAGAGAGAAGGGTCTAAAATAGGGAAAGTTGCTAACCCTTGTTGAGAACCAGCCTCTTTCACCTGTTATGCTCGTTTAATCTACAATTCAACCGTGAGAGAGATTGGTTTCCTGTTTACAGAGGAGGAAACTGAGGCCCAAACAGGTGAAGTCATTTGCCACAGATCATGCCGCTGGGAAGTGACAGATCTGGGATTCAAAGCGAGTCTTGACTGACGCCAGAGCCCTTGCTCTTTGTCCTGCTGCGGGATTCTCAAGCTTTATCTGGGTAAAAAATGCAGGGGTGGAGGGTGGGGTTAGTTCACAGTCTTTGGAGCTCCACGAATTCGGTAGGTCTGGGATGGAGCTCTGGAATCTGTATTTTCAGCAACTGCCCCAGACATATCGTACCATATCGCTGACCCGTGACAGAGCAAGACCTATAGCTAATTGTCGTGTTAAGCTTCTAAGGCCTCAATTGAGTCCAAGGAGGGCTTCCTCTATACGTCTTGTGGGACTGGAGAGTTGGCATTTGATTCCGCCGTTAACTTTGGAAGAATTTATGTATGTATGTATGAATGAATGAATGAACAGGGAGAGAGGGAGAGAAACATCAGTCGGTTGCCTTTCATATGCGCCAGGACAAGTGATGGAATCCCCAACCCAAGCATGTGCCTGGACTGGGAATCGAACCAGGAACCCTTAGGCTTTGCGGACAAGCCCAACCAACTGAGCTACACCCATCAGGGTAGCCATTAACTCTTTTGGGGCAGGTGTCAGCCTCTATTATCTCCCCACTTATTAAATGAGAAGAACTTCATGCTTATTACCTGGGGAATTTGTGGCCTAGCCCAGAAATCAGTTACCAGGGGTGGGCCCTGGTAATTGGTAGGCTGAACAAGCCATAAAATAAGCTTGTTATCTTGAGAACCTGATATGAGAAGCTTTCTCAGGTGGACTCTTAAAGCCCTGGCTGATGTGGCTCAGTGAATTGAGTGCGGGCCTGCAAAACAGAGGGTCACTGGTTTAATTCCCAGTCTAGGGCACATGCCCAGGTTGCAGTCCAGGTCCCCAGTGGGGGTGCGTGCAAGAGGCAACCACACATTGATGGTTCTCTCCCTCCCTTCCTCTCTCTAGAAATAAAATCTTAAAAAAGTGAAATAAAAAAGAAATGGATCATAGTTTTAAAACACATGGCCTAAACCTCCATGGTTTTTTCTTTGTGTTTGTAGCTCTGTGTGCTCTGGTATTTGTTGTGAACTAAAATTTTATTGATAAAAATGTCAAATTAGCATCACATTACTGACCATTATGAAGCAGATTTTTTAATTAGCTGAAGACTATAACTTAAAATTTGAATGTTAATATATCTGCTGTCGATTTCATAAGTGACGTTGGGTGAGGCACTTAACCTTGTGGTCCTCGTACGTAACTGCCTATCACCATCTCCTACTACAGTGCTTGTACGGATCCTGCATCAGATCTTCTGAGACAGGCCATGGATGTTAACAAGCTGCCAGGGAGGTTTGATGAGCCAATGATAATGGGATATGGAAATCTTCTTGGAAACTGAGTCTTAGCCTGTTTCTCACTTTCCATGTAGGTGGAGTATTAGTTTCCTTATGTTCTGCTCTTGGGGACTAGTAAGAGTAATGAGGTTCATAATCCTGGTTTTAGAATTTCTTAACGTACTATTTTGTGAATGAAGTGAAAGCACCTTGATAAGATTGCAAAAGGTACACCTTAAAGCCAGCAACCCTAAGTGCTTAGTAGGCCTCTTGATTGAGATGTGATGGCAGATGGTGATTTTATACAGAAGCTCTGATTGCTACTGAGCGAGCTCTCTGCCTGAAAGGATTATAATTACCCCTTAGTAGTGTAAGTTCTCACAACCCTGACTAGAAGCATCTTTTTTTTTTTAAACAGATAACCGTTGTGTGATTCATGTCAGGAATGAAATCTTCTGAAAGCTAAGAGCAGACGCCTTCCTGGTCAACATGGAGGACAAAAGACGGCGAGCCCGAGTGCAGGGGGCCTGGGCCGGCTCTGCTAAGAGCCAGGCTGTTGCTCAGCCAGGCAAGAACCTGCGGGGATCCTGTGCCTGTGGGGGTTCTGCGAATGTGGACAACTGTCATCCTTTTTACTTACATCCCTTTGGTTTATAATGGCCTCCCATTTTGATGGTTAGAAATTATTTAAAACATGGCTGGTATTTTTGGTGAATTTGTTGCCGGGGAGCTAAGGGTTGATCTTTGGTGTTCCTCATATCCGTCACTACACCCAGACCTTTGAGTGGTGTGTCGAGGTCTTCGGTAGACCTCACTCATTAATTTGTAGATGTCACGGAGGTCGTGTCTCAGTGGGTTGCATTGGTCCTTGCTCAGCAGAAGGTGATGAGAGCACACTTTCCCCTGGTTTGAGCCTGCCCTCTCTCTTGCTTCAGCTACCACTGCTCAGAGCCATCTCCACCAGAGGCCGGGTCAGACCTGGATAAACAAGGAGCATCATCTCTCAGACCGACAGTTTGTGTTCAGAGAACCCCAGCAGGTAAATTCTTGTTTATCCTTCAACAGTAACAAGGATTTATTTATAAAAGTTATATTCACATAGTAGACACATAGTGACTGAGTAAATGCACTGATAAAAGGAAGGTTAAAGGACTATAATAATAATGAAATGTAGAGTATCAATTTCTCAGTATGTCTGAGGATTCTTTGTAGTCTGCCCCCAAATAATAGGCATATATATTTATGTTTTATTTTTATTTTTTGGCACAGAAGATATACCATGGTTAGAGGACTTTTTTTTCCATGGGGGAAAATGTAAGAAACAGAGAAGATTCATTCTTTTTAACAAAGTGTAAAAGGAGTTAAAAATCAGCCATCATTCTATAGTGGCTATTTTCTAATCTCGTGGCACACATACACTACTAAAACTCTGCAGCACACCAACAAAATTTACTTTTTTGTCAATCTGACAAAAAAAGGTATAATTTTGATTGATTTACAAAAAATAATGATAGTAATTACCTATACCCTTTTTGCTCCAAAGTGACTTTTTAAAGAATCAGCTGCCTAAACTTGTATCTAAGGATTTCTGGTACCAAGAATTAACCAGACACAACCTTATTCTGTGATATGACTAATAAGATGCAACTCTTTTATATGACCTATATGTTTATGGTTCAAGACAGGCTATTATGTTGGCTGTTGTCATTTTTTTATTTGATAATCTAAGGGAAAGGAGGTCAGTATTGACTAGATAGTCGGGTATTGCATGTTTAAAAATTTTTTGTGGCACACTGGTTGAAAATTGCTGTGCTAGTGTAATGATTTTGTAAATAATGATTCAAATTCCTTCATAGAATATCTTCTATTTTTAAAACGCTCCTGGAAAAGTTTTTCCAGAGCTGCTGGCTGTAAGGAAAATGGATTAATTCCAGTCGTGTTGTCTTTTAACGCTCACGAGTAACTGTATAGTAGTTCTAAGAAGAGCAGAAACAAGGGTTTCTGGTGGGATAGTAAGAGCTTGGAATTAAAAAAAAGGATAGTTTTAAACCTGATGTATTTTAACCAGAAATGAGAGGATTTGGTAATCCCACAAGTCAGCCTCCCTGAGGACGAGGAGCTGTTCCAGGGTAAGATCTGCCTGTTTCCTTGCAGGTAGTACGCAGAGCCCCGGAGCCGCGAGTGATTGAGTAAGTAACTTGTTGCCCTCCTGAAACTGATGCCCACACTGAAATGGAGAGCCCGGGATCTTTTGCCTCACCCTGGTTTTTCCATCTAGAAGAGATAACAGCTCAATTAGTTTCTTAATTTTAGGCTGGGATATTCTTATCTCAGATGTATTTAAACTTAGTCTTCTGAGAAGCCTTTCTGAATTTACTAATGATGTGGAAAATGCAACAAGATATCTGTATGTTAAACTGGACCCTAGTGTAGATTTCTGACCCTATTTCACTAATATATCTGCAGACAATAAGCTAAAATACCTCCTGGGTTAAGACTGAGGGGCTTTCTCCTGAGTCATTGAAACATGGCTCTTTGAGAGGGCTTTAGGTACCATTTCACTGACAATGTTTATGACAGCTGCTAGAAATCTAGATGACCTTACTGTTTCTTAAAACCGCATAATTGTTCCAGAGCAAGTAAACAATAGTGAACATACCATTCCTCTTACATTAATCTGTGTCTAAAATGTTTTTTTTTTTTCAAAATTGTTGAAAGATGCTTTGACTCCTCTGCTTTTTAGTTTCCATCTGATGTACATACATTGTCAGTAGAAAGCATCTCTTTACGTTAGCAGTTTAGCACTAGGCTTATGTTATTGCCCATGAGCAGTCTGTTAAGCTGTTAGGCTGTTAACAGTTGAATTGTGTATCTTAGAGATATTTGAAACTCACACGGATGTCATCATACTTTCAGAAAGGGTATATTGTTGTGACCTTGCCACTAGCTAGCTGTGTACCTTGTTCTTAGGTAATTTATTGTCATCTCCCTGGACTTTAGTTTCCTTGTCCATAACATTAAGGGTTTGGAGCACTTGATCACTTAAGGCCCACTCTAGCAGCTCGAACGGTCTGTGATTATGTTACAAATACCAGTGTGATGTTGCCTCCATTGGTGATAAAGGGAATAAATAAAACCATGAACCCCATTACAAGGTACAGACAGGACATGCAGACTGAAAACTGGGCGATTGTGAGTTTGCAAGTCAGGAGCAAAATGACAGAACTCATTCCTACTTGACCCTAGGGTTTGTTAATGTTGGTTATTTGAAGTTAGCGATGCTAGATTTTTTTTCCTAGCCAGGAGTGTGGCTCACATTTGAAGTGAGCCAGCTTCTAACTCACACTGAAACATTGTACTCACACTCTGGGAAACTTCATAGACAACACACTTAGGAATGTGATATGTACTGCATGTATGCCAGTGGTTCTGCCTACCTTTTGGCTCAGAGGGGCTCACACATGTACCTGAGAGCCAGCTCGGAGATCACAACCTGCTCACTCACGTGGCAGAGGGTGATGTGAACACTGTTCCTCTATATTATCCTCTACAGCTTATGTCTTTCTGAGAAGGGTCCGAACCAGTTATCTCGACAGAGGCACTAATCCAGTCAGGGTCACTTCTCTTATGTGGACCTCAGCACGCTGTGCATCAGCAAGAGTTTTGTACTTTTACACATTTGATTAAATTCACTTAGCTTTATTGCTCAACTACTACATGCCAAGTACTGGGAAACAGACTAATAACCCATTTCTTGCTCCTCAGTAGCCCACAGTCTAGTAAATGAAATAAACCTGTAATTGGGTAAACTGTAATCCTGTGTATCATGGACCAGCAGATTTGTACGTAAGGTCTTATGGTAGCACAGAGGATGAGATGTTACCGTTGAGGTGGATTAAAGGTCAGGAAGTTGATGCTGAGCTGAGATTTTGAAGGACGAATTAGAATTTCCCACTGAACCAAAGCTGCGGTGGGCTGGCTTTGGGTACCGGATGGTGGGGAGGCATCCTAGCATGTAGAAAAGCAAGGATTAGAACATGGTGGTGCATTTGAGGTCCCGAGCAGTAATTGTTGCTGGAGGATGGTGAGTCAGTGGGAGCTGTCAGGAGGTGGGGCCAGATCATGGGGACCTCAAATGCAATGTTGAAAAGTTGATGGGGGCCTTTGAAGGACTTTAACCAGGGCGGAACCTCATTAGACATGGATCTGAAAGCAACAGACGCTCAGAGCCCCTGCTGCCTGTTACATCCCTCCCTATTCCCGAGTCTCCAAAGGGGGGCTCTATTTGACACCCCTTTGTGTGATAGATTGCTGGACTTTATCAGCTTAAAGTGTGGATGAAGTAGAAAGGGGTAGGATCAGAATTTATTTTATTACAGTCTTCTCTGTGGTCTGATCCTGTCAGGATTCTATTCCTGATGCCATTAGTAATGTACTGCCCTCTTGCCCCTTATCTCAGCAGTGGAAGAAGCTCGCCTCACAGTGCAGCCTCATTGTTCAGTGACTTTGGCCATCCAGGGCTTTGGGAGTCCCGAGGATAGCCCTTCCACTCAGCGGGTTGTATTGCTTCGTTTGAGAGTAACAAGTTTGTGTTCTTTGTTCCTTTAGCAAAGAGGGTGTGTATGAAATCAGCCTGTCACCCACAGGCGTATCTAGGTAAGTGACATTAATCATTTAAAAAAAAAATTGAAAACATCACCTCGATGCATGAGTATACTAATTGTCACTATAAAATAATGAGACATTTAAAACAAATATTTCCGTACTTACATAGTCAAATGAATTGCTTAGAAGACGTCTCTGTAATTAGCCCAGTGGCCGGGCTATTGCTGTAACCCTTGAGGAACCTCCCTATGAAAGCAGGTTTAACTGTCACACAGGAGACAGTTGCATTATTTTGGTCACATCTTACTGTGAACCAGGCGTGGCTTCAGGTGAGCTCTGGCTCTTTCAGAACACCAGCTGCATCTTCAGAGAGTAACGCTGAAGAGAACGTTCCAAGGGCAGGATCTCCAAAATGATTTTGAACTGACTTGGCATTGTTAAAATAAGTGTACATTGAGTAAGAGAAAGAACCTTTATTTGGATATTTTAATTTTAATACAATTATAAATGATTATCTCCCTACAATTGGCAAAGTCTCAGAAGGCCATCAATTGTTAGAACAACACCGGGCCAGGCATTGTAGTCATTATTTTACTTCGCACCAGGCGGGTCTCAGCTTCCTCACAGATGACAAAAACCGAGGTCCAACGTTAAGTAACTAGCCCGAGGTTTCCCAGCTGAGCGGTGCTGGAACGACACTTAAACCGTGTCTGCAGGAGCTCTCCTGAGTCCTTTATCCTTCGTGCTTGTTTCATTTGCATTAGCATGAAAGGAGGTATTTTACGTCTGGAGCATCATGACCTGGGGGATACTAGGTTCTGTTTGCTATGGGAGGGGGGGCAAGGCGATTTCATCTACCCAGAAAAGGAGGCTGCGTCCAGATTGATTTACTCTTCTGGTAGCGTCTGTAGCCGATCTTTTCTGTGTTCTTTAGTTAATAACAGTTCTTTCTGCTTCAAGGGTATGTCTGTATCCTGGCTTTGTTGACTTAAAAGAAGCCGACAGGGTACTGGAACAGCTTTGTCAAGATGTTCCCTGGAAACAGAGGACCGGCATCCGAGAGGGTAAGCCCATCCCGGAGACTGCAGTTGTTGTCACTGCCTGGCCTCCCTGTCTGGAGCGTGTTCTGATACCGTTGCCTCTTTTCACCACAGCCCGCTTACACAGAGAGCCAAAATCTGACTGAGACCCCCAGGATGAGTAGCGATTAGCCAGAGGGGACAGAAGAAATCACAGGCGGTGCTCAGCGAGAGTGTGGCAGGAGAATGGGGTGGGCGTCCAAGGAACCAAAGGGAGTTTGGGCTGGCTGAACTATGGGCGACACACTTACCTGCCTTTGTACTTGCTCACTACCTTTGTTACTTCAGACGGTGCCGGCTTTCCTCTTTCTGCATAGAAGCTTCCGGGGCTTTCTTTTTCATTTTTTTTCTTTTCTGATTCTACTCGGCGTGTGTTTTCTCACAGTCCTTCTTACCGGCTTTTTAGTCTCCTTTTAGTTGCATTGGAGGAGTCCAGCCTCCTGTGGCTTCAGTGTCTGTGCCCTCCTGAGCGTGCGAAGACCACCTCGTTTGGAACCTGCTCCTCTGTGGTCGTCCCCAAACAACAGTGCCTGTTATACCAGAGGTGGACACTGGGGGGAGTCTGTGCTCTAGCACACAATTCCTTTCTGGCACGTTGAGTGAATTTAAATTTTCTGTAAAGAAAGAGGCAAAGTATACTGGCTTCATTTGTGAATCAGACATCAGAATAAGAGTCAGCTTTTTCTCCTAACTCCCAGCAGTTTCTGTAGCAGGGCTTTTGGTGACAGACTTGGCTTTGATTGCCAACTTTTATTCAAATTAATTTGATGTGGACTCTGTCCAGTGGGGTCCATGTGGTGTGGATGTTTATGCTATGCCTTCGACAAACGACGAACAAATTCACAGACTACAGAAATCCAGTGGAGAAAAAGGGACAGCACGGCCCTTCTCTAAGTGAGAGAGAGAGAGAGCGCCACGACCCCCGCCCGAACAGCCTTTATTGACATTCTAGATACATTACATCAAGGATGGCCCTTATTTACTATGCACAGGTTCGCTTTAAGTGGTTACCTTTTATAGATAACAAAGGAAAGAATGTTGCTAGTTACTTCAAAGAGAAAGGTCATTTGCAAATGTAAAGGGGAAAAGTGGTTGAACTGGTTACACCCATACTTGGGAGGTTTAGCACAGATCACAGTAAACCTCTGCTGCCTGGATGATTCCGGGTGAGGGAGTTTTTAGCAAGAACAAGTCTCAAAGCAGCCTAGGTACAATGCAGGCCTGATTCCCCATGGGAGAACCGATATGTGGGTCTGGCATCCTGCGTGCCGAACACGCACCTGCCTGTTTTCAGACAGAGCTGGGCTACATTCGGCCTTCCACACGGAGAGGTTCCCTATATTAACTGTTAATTTTAAGCAAATTACAGCACTTTTCTAGTTCTTGGTTGTCTGATCTGTAGAATGGAGCTAATAATAATACCTACTTTATATGGTTGTGATAAGTAAATGAGGTAATGCATGATAAGTGCTTAGCAGAATGTTGTATACACAGCAAGCCATCAGTGAATGTTAGCCGCTTTTATTACGGTTCTCGTTGTAGCAGTTGATACCAGTTGTGGGGGAAATAGCAGATCTATGGGTAGCTCCCTCTCTGAATAAATTGGACACAAGAAACTTGCAACTACAATCAGCTTCCTGCTGTGGCTGGTCAGCACTCTGTTTGTCATGCAGAATCAAAGCCGCATGTACAGGAGTGGCACTGGGCACACAGTTCGTCTTGTTTCTTGCACAGACGTGGGGGCCGCAGATTCTTACCTGTGAGGGTCCGGGCTCTGTGTCCTGCTTTTCAGACCCTCCTTGTCTCTGGTTGTCTCTTCCACCCTTGTTTGTTTCAGAACTGACACAAGTAAGTCACACATCCTCACCTCAGAGCCTTTGCTCATCCTGTTCATGGCTGCACACCTTCTTGTCTTCTTGCCTTAGCATGCACCGTTCTCCGCTTCGATCCCTCGTCCTCCAGGAAGGCGGAGCCTAGGGGCAGGCCCGTCCTTGCTCTTCCTTTGTATTTCTCACAGCCTTCCGCACAATGTGAGGCAGAGTAGTTGATACTCACTAGGTACGTGGCAAATAGCATCGAACCATTTCAAAGGCCCTGTATTTTCTCTCTTAGATGTAACTTACCAGCAGCCAAGACTCACAGCATGGTATGGCGAGCTTCCCTACACTTACTCCAGAGTCACTATGGAGCCCAATCCGCACGTATGTTGGAACGTTGTTGTATTCTGTGGTGTTGTAGACTATAAACGACAAGTGTTGAGTCCTAGAAAATACTAATAAAACGCTGTGCAGAGCTGCATGATGACTCCCAGTTCAGAAAACCCTCAGGGCTCACTGCCATTGCTGTGCTTTTGATCCAAAGACGAGAAGACTGCAGCTAAAGCAAGCTGGAATCAGACTCCAGGCCTGCAGGAGAGCGAACCCTTTCTTCTCCCAGGCTCCCCTCTAAGCATTCCTGGTGGGAGCCCTTTTGTATCCACTTGGTACACATTTCCTGGGGCCCACGTCCTAATGACTGGCCAGCGAGGTCAGAATGTCTTTTCGTTTTTCAGGCTCTTTTGCCATTTGTGGGAAACAATTGGTGTTTTTCTTGTGGACTTTGTATTTCTTCTGTGGCTGTACTTCTTAGACTTCCAGCTTATCGTTGCTTTGGCTTGTTTCTGCTGCTTCTTTTATTTTTAAAAATTTCCATGACAGTAAACAAAGAGATTCTAGTATATAAATTAAACTTGCCCAGAGGATGGAGTTAAGATCCAAGAAATAGTTCCCTGTTTAGTCCCTGGAATCTTGCCTTTGGCAGATAATGTTATACTTCATGGAAAGACTTTGAAGAAAATGGAGTTTTGCTTACAGCATTGGGATAAACAGAAACGTGACATGATGACACATTTCGGAGCTTCTAATAATTTATAATCACGAACTAACACTTTACTGAAATGTTCGTGGATGAAACATTGACTGGTAGTGGTGTGTGGCTTTTTCATACAAGAAGGTAGCTCGGTGCCTTGGTTTCTAGGCCTGCATTTGGAATGTGGTCCAGGGAAGTGCTGAGACCTCTGTATCTGAGGTTGATTTGGAAACAGGAAGAGAATTGATGAGGTCAATCCAGCGTAGACTGCGGGCCATGTTTCCGTCAGAATTAATACACCTTTTTGTCAACAGTCATAGCAGACAAGTCGAGGATTAAACAGGCTGTGGGGAAGAAGTTCTTTCTCATTCATTCTATTTAATCTTTGAGAATATGATTTCTCAACCTTAGTATTTATGATTTGGGGCTGGATAGTTCTTTGTGGTTGGGGCTGTCCTGTGCATTGTAGGATGCTTGGCAGTTAATCCAACTTTCACCCACCACATGCCCAAGCCGTGACAACCAGAAATGACTCCAGACATCACCAGGCATCTGCTGAGGTGAGCACAATTGCCCCTGGTTGAGAACCGCGGCTTTGCGATAAACGTAAGACACGTAGATCTGCTAAGTGGAGTGGTCTTTTATGCTTGGAGAACATTTTGACAGCCCTTTTTTTAAATTTTTTTTTTAAAAAGATTTTATTTATTTAGTTTTAGAGAGAGTAAGGAAGGGAGAGAGGAAGAGAAACATCAATGTGTGGTTGCCTCTTGTGCGCCCCTACAGGGGACCTGGCCAAAACCCAGGCACGTGCCCTGACTGGGAACCCAACTGGTGACCCTTTGGTTCACAGACCTGCACCCAGTCCGCTCAGCCACACCAGCCACCGTCATTTTGACAGCTCTTAAAGCAAATTCCTTTTAATGACAACCCTTTTAGTATAATGTAAGTAACATATGTTTATTACTGAAAATTTAGAAACTACAGATAAGCATGAAGAATACTAAAACATTGGATAATTCTTTCACCTGCTGTGTTGGTTCCAGTCTTCATACACACACACACACACATATGTGTATTTGGTGTTGAGTTATATGAGCTATTTATAAATTTGGGATACTAACCCCTCATCAGATGCATCATTGGTTAATGTCTTTCTCCATTCAATAGGTTGTCTTTCTGTTTTGTTAATGGTTTTCTTTGTTGTGCAAAAGCTTTTTAGTTTGACGTAGTCCCATTTGTTTACTTTTTCTTTTCTTTCCCTTGCCCTTGGAGATATGTCAGAAAAAATACTGCTAAGAGAAATGTCGAGATTTTGCTGCCTGTGTTTTCTTCCAGAACTTTGTGGTTTCGAGTTTCACATTTAAGTCTTTAATCCATTTTGAGTTTGTTCTCGTATATGGTGTAAGAAGGTGGTCTAGTTTCATTTTTTGAATGTGTCTGTCCGATTTTTCCACCATTTATTGAATATACTCTCTTTACTTCAATGTATACTGCATTTCATTTAACTATATCACTAACATGTTTTAGTATCATTAAATATTCCTTTAGAGCATCATACTTAATAGCTACATGGTATTCCATAATCAATGAATACTGTAATTTATTCAAGAAAGCTTCTTTTGTTGGATATTAAGGTTGTCAAATTAGAATTCTTTAATTTGAATTCGGCTAGCTCACAACCTTGTCTTTATTGCTAATAGATTTAGTTTCTTTATGTACCGCCTTGAACAAAATCAAAAGACATTCCTCTTTCTCAGATTTTTTTAGGGGGAATTTATTAATGTGTATATATGTGTGCGTTGAGGATGCTTGTTTAATTTTAAACTTATTATCTCAGGCTCATTATCCCATAGCACAGGAGCAGGTTCATTCATAGGTTATTAAACTTCCTTTAGTCTTTGTTCAAACTGAGTCTTACATGAACCCAATGTATGAAAATTGAAGAGTGCCGTGGCTGGCTGGGAGGCCCACCAACTGGACCTCTCCTTTCTCCTGTGGTAATCCCAGAGGCACCTCTGTGCTCCCTAGGACTCAACAAAACCCTGTTTGAGATCCACTGAATGGGTCCTTTTACTTCTGTGATTCATGTTTTCTCAGACTCTTTTCCTTAAATGTCTTTTAAGGACAGAATGTCTTCACTGAACAGTGAGGTGGTGCTGAATTTTGATTTAGACATTCCGTTCTGAGGGATCTGTATATAGAGTATTGGTTGGAGAGTCTAAATTAATCCTCCAGTTCATTATCCTCTTTTTTCCCCTTTTTCTCCTCACTTCACCACCAAAAATAACCAAGAAAAAATATATAGCCACTTAGAGACGTGATGCAGGCTTGATGCCGGCACAGTGCTCGGTCCCTGAGCTGGAGGCAGGCAGGCGTTCCGTGGCGGCTCAGGCACACTGCAGAAAAGCTGTCTTCCTCCTCACATTCGCCTTCTTGTTGAGTGTGATTCTAGCGTCCGGTCTGCATCCCCACGCAGTTAAGCCTGAGACCATAACATAAGTAGGAAATACAGCTCGCTAGCATTATGGAATTTCACTTTGAAATTTCTTCTCTTGAACATAGGTCAGTTTAATAATATTTCTGTTTTACTAACCTAAGTTTTTGTTTGTTCTGGTTACTGTTGGTTGTTTTAAATGCTCCGTTTAGAGTGTCATGCTCATACCCATAACAAGGAATCCCAGCTTTTACCACGGTTGCCCTCTCACAGCAAAGCTGACTGACTCCTGCCTGTGCTTCCCGGCAGTTTTACCGGCAGCAGCCGTGGGGTGTGCTTAACGGTAATGTGTGTTCCTCCGCCGAGTGCTCATTCGGTTACTGCGGCCCCCGAACATGGACTTCGAAGGGGTTCTCTAATGTGCCGATTCGTAAAGTATGACCTGTGGACCCCTGGAGTGGGCCACAGAATTCTTTTTGGAAGGCCACAAGGTCAAACTCTTTTTATGATAAGACTGGATGACGTTTTTTTCTGTGTTGAGTCTGCACTGCCGATGGATAAAAAAGTGATGGTGGATAAAACTTAGTTTGAATCAGGCATTGTTATCAAACTATTCTAGAAACCATTGTATTCTTCACATTTGTACACTTCTAGTTTTTAAAAAAAATGCTGGTTTCCTTTAAGAACATCCC
Source organism: Macrotus californicus (assembly GCA_007922815.1). Classification (NCBI taxonomy): domain Eukaryota; kingdom Metazoa; phylum Chordata; class Mammalia; order Chiroptera; family Phyllostomidae; genus Macrotus; species Macrotus californicus. The sequence goes on from VMDR010000068.1 coordinate 27,385, forward strand.
GATAAAGCAGTAAATATTAGCTTTATTAGATCTCAACCTTTTAGTATGTGTCTTTTTAACAGTTTGAGGAAGTGGAAAGTATGTGTGCAGCATTCCTGCTCCAAGCCAAGTGTGGTGGTCGTTGAGAAAAAACCCGTGTGTGATGGTGTGTGCTGTCAGCTGAACTGGCTACTTTTTCATGGACCTTCTTATTTTTTTGGAGGAACAACTGGCAGACATATTCATACTTGAGCATTTGGCAAACATATTCTCGTAAATGAATGAAGTGAGTGTCACTTCAAGAAGAACAACGAACAAGATTTATAACTAATGATAAAGGTTGAGTTTTCAAGCAAAAATTAGAATTTTTCGGAGAACTCATAACTGCCACCTTGAGCCTGCCCTCTTCCCGTTACCTTGCCTTTTCTGATGAGACCCATGGTAATATTAATGGATATGATTTTTTTTTATATTGTATATGAAATGTTTCAACAGTTAGAAGATCTGCATATGCAGGGAACCAGTATTTTCCAGATGACCAGTGCTTGATGTTACAGAATTGTGCAGGATTAAAGAGCTATTCAAAGTGCAAGAGGGACCAGTGGATTGAAACATAACAGAATATGAACAGTTTGTTCATATAGTTTCAGGTTCCACATTGCAACTGACCTTTAAGAAATCAGTACTTGTGGTCGCCCTGGTTGGTGTGGCTCCGTGGACTGAGTGCGGGCCTGTGAACCGAAAGGTCGCCAGTTAGATTCTCAGTCAAGGCACATGCCTGGGCTGAGGGCCAGGTCCCCAGCTGGGGGCATGTGAGAGGCAACCTATGGATGTATCTCTCATGCATCGATGTTTCTCTCCCTCTCTTTCTCCCTCTCTTCCCTTCCCTCTAAAAATAAATAAATAAAATCTGAAAAAAGAAATCAGTACTTGTTGAGTTTTGGTGTAATATCAAAGAATATCTGTAATTATTTGGAAAGGCTATACAAGAGCCTCCTCTCTTTTCTATTTACATATCTGTGTGAAGGCACTTTTCTTCATAAACTTCCACAGAACAGATTGAATGCGAAAGAAGATATGATAGTCAACTGTGTTTAATTAAGCCAGACATTAAAGAGATTTGCAAAGCAATGCTGTTCTCACCAATCTTTTGTGTTAGAAAATAGAGTTATTTTTTTATAAAATAATATTTTGCTAACCTGTCATGGGTTTGTTATTTTTAAAGTGAATTAACCAATAGCTTACATTTTCTCAGCTTTAATTTTAATACGGTCAAATCATGGCTGTGACCCACGTAAACAGAAGTTCTGTGAGGCCCTCATAGGTTTTGACAGAGTAGAATTGGAGAACCACTGCCCTAAAGGAAGCTCTGGAAAGCACTTGAGCTTTCTTGGGGGAAACATAGAATTCTAACAAGAATCAGTGCAAGCTATGCTGCGTGTAGCTCCAAAGTACAACCCAAGATCAGGGGTCATAGTGTAGACAGTGATTTCTGAAGTATAAACTCCATAGATGAACTTGGCGCGCAGGAAGCAGGGCTGTGGATCTGCTTAAATCTGTGCTTCGCAGGCCATGCCATGATCCCATTCTGTAGGATGGACTACTGTTCCCCATCAGGTTCTGGTTTTAGGAAGCTAGCCAGTCTGGAAATATTAAATATCTTTTTTAAAAAAACGATTCTGCCATTCACAATAAAATAGGAATAGAATGATCAGAATGCCACCCAGCAAGAAAGTTGTCTCGGTCCTCACACTGTAGTCTGTGTTTGCTAGCTACCTGGCAGCCCCTTGGCGGTGGTGGCCAGCCATACGCACTGCTCCACGTGCCACCTTACTGGCTTAGTGAGGTGACTGCCCCGAGTATATTGGCAGTCGCTCCTTTTTGAGGGTCGTATATGTGACATGGAAAGGATGAGATGGGTAGATAGGCCTGGTCCTCATGGTGTTGTTATACTAAAGTTAGCACTTTAATAAAATTGCAGAGGTCAGCTTGCTTCAAAATAGAAAAAACGAGTGGGTAAACTGCTCTTCTTGCCTGCTATTTATTGCATTCCAAGTGGTTTGCTTATCCCTTGCCCCTGTTTACAATGTGACTGATTTTGCACTTTCTTTCTGTTCTTCCACATGGATGCCACCTGTGTCTCCGCTCCTTTTCTTGGCCCGTTGATCGCAGTGGCATCCTGTGCTGCGCACACTGAAGAACCAGATTGAGGAGAACACTGGCCACACCTTCAACTCCTTGCTCTGCAATCTTTACCGGAACGAGAAGGACAGTGTGGACTGGCATAGCGACGATGAACCCTCGCTAGGGAGGTGCCCTGTCATTGCTTCGCTCAGCTTTGGTGCCACACGCACCTTCGAGATGAGAAAGAAGCCCCCACCAGTGAGTTTTGTTTTTTTTTTATGTTATTCCCCGTTCCTGTTATTCTGTGAAAAAAGTAGAGCTCCTATTTTCAGATTTAGAGGATAAGAGTATGTGATTTGTCGATGAGACATTTTGAACTGATTGCTTTCCCCAAAGTGCCCATTCATTCATTTCCTTATCTAACGGACATTGCCTGCCATGTGCCAGGTGCTGGGGCTCATTGTCATTGGTGGAAAGGACAGACACAGTCCCTGTCCTTGTGGAGAGGGGGGTAGACAGCTGTTACTAGTTGCTCAAATAATTATAATTATGATATATTCTCTAAAGAGGACTTTTGAAGGGATGGCCCAAGCTAGCGGGGGCAAGAAGAGGAAGGAAGAAGGTTCAAGGAAGATGCTCCTGGAGAAGCCGATTTTAAGTTCAGTGTTCTGTTGCCACGTTGCTCTGAGGGAGCATCACATGTGTCCTTATTGCCTTCTTAGCCTTCTCCTGAAATACTGGTGGATCTGTAATTCGTTCGGAGAGGAGCTTCAAGCCAGATACTCAAAGGTGGTGGTCTGTCCAAGTTCAGGTAGAGGAGCAGTGACTAAACTGACTATATAATAACTTCACTTTCCATCTGAGCTCTTATATGACATGACATTCGAGCGATCCAAGGCTGTTGATTTTTTTAATCAACAAGTATAGAACCTTAGGACTAAGATGGATAGAAAGACAGTAGGAGCTCTAAGAAAAAAGCAAATCTCCAGCAAATTATCTCGTTTCCAGAGTTGGTGTCTCTTTCTGACAAAGGTTCCCAGTCATTCATTTGATAAGGTCACACCAGACGCAGTCAGTGCGGAAGGCCTGCCAGGCTGTGTCTCGAACATGACTCGACCCAGACCTCGTAGTTACTGTTAGGCCGTGCTCATGTCTGTCCTTTGTCAAATATGCCTCCCTGAGACTGCGGATGGTGGACTGAGCTGTTTTTCTGACATGCGTTTGCGTTTCCAGGCGTAGTGTTTTGAAGCATAATAGGTTATATTGCATTTATGCCATTAAGTACATCTTGTTTGTATAATTTCCGGTGATTTGGGTTTGCTTTGCTTCGTTTACACAGGAACGTCAATCTGTGTGAGCAAGGAATTGTCAGTTGTCAGTGAGCTATTATGTGAACCTGTCCCCTGTGCACTTTGAGTGGCCTTTGAGTTTCCTTGGCAGATGGCCTTCTCGTGTGCCAGGGAATACCACTAGAGAAGCAGACTGCCCAGCCTTTGCCATATTCCTTTTAGGTCTGGTTATGCTTTTATGCAGAGGCTTCCTCTCAGTTAAATCCCCAGTTCACACATGGGAAGAATTTGTAAGCCCTCAGTAAGACTCCTGTTGTATGAACAGCAGAGACGCACCACATCTCATTCTTAAATCCAGACCCCCTCTCAAGTCAGATGCATCAAACAGCAGCTGTGTTCTCGGTGTGGTCCTGGGAGCTGGGGCTACAGATGAGTAAGATGAAATCCTCCTCCTCCTCCTGGAGCTCGCGGTGTCACACATGCTCGTGCTGCGCCTTCCTCCTGGAGGCACCCTTGTCCTTCTCATTGGCGGAAAGCTGTAGTGTGTCCAGTGTCATCTGGACTGTGACTGTCATCTCTAGTTCTTCGCAGTTATTTTCTTTGTTGCCAAGTATTTAAGCTTTTATTTACTGTTTCTTTACCCATGCACGTTTACCACCATCCCCTTTTTAAAAACTTTTTTTGGCCTATTTATAGATTGAAATTTAAGAACTTTCAAAGCATACTTTCTGGGTAATTAATTTTACTGTCTAGGCAGTTTCTAACTAGTCTGAAGCATGAACGGTGTTCTGGTGCCCAGAACTCCTCCATTCCTGTCACCTCCAGGAAGCTGAAGGGCTTCATTTACTGATACAGAACACTCATGGTGGTCAAGGGCTGTCTCTTGGTAATGCACTTCAGTCCTGTGGTGGGTGAATGCATGGATGCAGAGTGTAACTATCACCTAGCGTTGTTTCTCAGGGCAACCGCTGGGAACAGAATCGCTGTTTAAGAGGGCGGCTGCTTACACTGCAGCTTTACCTTCTCAGGGCTTCTTGCAGTCTATTTCGATGAACTTCGGTGAGAGCACAGGCCGTGAAATAGAGTGTGGTAAAGGCCCCTTAATTGTCTGCCAGCAGCAAGGGAATCTTCACCATAACTACAGTAGCTGATTTGATAAATACAGATCTAATAAGGAAGAGAATTTGTCTGAGATCTTGAAACAACGGTGGCTGAGGAAATGGATTGGGGAAGAAATAAAAGTGTGTCAGTACCTCAGGTTGTTGGCTCTAGGAAGTTTTGGCTTCCTACATAGTCTTAGCTGCGATTGAATTTGATGCAATTGCATATTCCTTCAATTCTGGCTTTTGTTTAAGATGGGGAAATGGAATGCTACTATATTTGAATTATAATCATGCATAAGGGAACACAATTTAAAAATGATTTTTTCCCCAAGAACCTGTAAGTCCCATTGTTGGGTAAAGAGGACCCAAGTTTTAAACTTTTGGAAAGACTCCTTCCAGTTTCTTTAACAGATGAAAGTCCGGGGCTCTGCAAATCTAGCCGAACGAGAAGTATAGAAGCCTTTCCCTGAGTTGACAGCCTTGGAGATATGTCTGGAGCACATCATCTCCATCTTATTGTAACGATCCCTTTCTCAAGGATTGAGCGGAAGTGGGTGCTGCAGGTCTTTGTCGACTTCTGTTTCTGAACTCCGGTGGTGGCTCTGAGAACATGAGTCACGACCCATACAACCCAAGGTAAAGCGTAAATCAACAAGCATAAATTTGGCGAGTCTTCTGTGTGGCATTTGTAGGAGTCTGGCTTCCTGTGACTGCTAGGCACCTATCTCAGTGTGCCACTACAGACTGTGATTTTTCTGTCTGTCATCGTGACATTTAGAGTGTGCTAGAGGTTGTCACAGGGAGTCTTTCAAAACCCAGTTAGCTTTAACCTGCCAGAAGCGGAGCTAATATCTGTTTGACTTGAGTCAGTTTCTTATCTGAAACTGACATAGAAGAGCCAGGAGATTTCCTGTGCTTCATTCAAATATGCACTATTGAGACAGAAAAGCACCTGTTTGGGGCACTTTCAAAGAGAAATAGCCTTTCTTTTTTACATTCAGACTCCTTCACCCCTGCAGCAGCTGTTTGTTTTGGTCTGGCACCTTAAGCAGATCTCTGTAGCTGCTGAGCTGAAAGCCGCCCCAGTTCCCCACATTGCATTCCTAACAGTTTCTCCCTGTGCTGAGATGGTGAGGGGATCTTTGTTCCCTGAGCATCAGTGCCCCTCTGACTCATGCAGTTGGCTCAGCCAGCTTCACACATGCATCATCCCCAGGATTAATCATTTCACTCCTCTGAGATGCCAGCCCTTCCTCGTTGTCCTGTAGTCCAAGTCTGTCAACTCCTGCTCATTCATTTTGATTTTAGAGTAAGTATTGTTTCCTTTAATGATAATAAGGCGCTCAGGGCGTAGTAAACTGCCTGATCTTGCTCTTCCACTCACTCCCACCCCTTCTTTGTTAATTCGGTTAAAGACCCAGTGGATAGCACCTGTCTATCTCCTGGCCAATGTCAAGATATACTGTTTTAAGACAGAAGTAAAGCTTACCAAAATATACCTACCTTTGCTGACATGTTTTAGAAATCAAGAGTCTCTTTTTATTCTACCAAGCTGAGTTTGTCAAAGCTTTTCTATACTCCTTGTCCCGAACGCGGTTGTACTTTTCAGGCTACATTGTGTCCCTGTTGTAAAGATTAGTCTCGTTCTTTTTCCAGCTAGCTTTAATTCCATCCTGAAAAACAAGCTGGAAGGGGAACTTTACAAAAGCCATTTGGCAGGCTGCTATTTCTCTGTCGGTTACCCTGGAAACCGTGATGGCTGAGTTGGGGGGATTAGATAATAGCAGGAAGTTTGTGATGCGCTGGGGATTTAGATGCCAGGCCCTGTTTTCTAGTGCAGGGCTCCTGGGTAAGGTCTGTCCTTATCAGCTGGATTCTGAAAAGACAAGGGCTCCTATCTACCTCAGGGTGATTGAGTTGAGGTAAGTTAGGCATTTCTCTAACCGCCCCTCCCTGTGGCACCTTCTGAAGGACGTGACCGCTGTTCACGTGGCCAGGAGAGGTGGTTGTAACCACTCGTAATGGCAGAGGCTCCAGGGCGCGCAGAGAATTGGAGTTCCTGGTGCCTCCCTTGCTGATTGCTTTTCTATACACTCCTGGGAAGAGTTGAGTACAAAAAGGTCAGTTTGATCACGAATTCAGACATTTTCCCAGGACTTCAGAAGAAATGAGGACATTGGAATTCAAAATAATGTAACACCGGCTAGCTGAAGTTTGAAAACTGGGTAAGCCTTGTGCAGTACTTCATGGGGCAGTGACAGCCTCCGCCTTGGCCAGCGTCCCCACCCTGCTGCTGTTCCTGTCATCCCTGCGCCCTGGGTCATCCCCACTGCAGCTCTGTCCTGGGAAATCACAAGAAATACTTGAAGGAAACCATTGTTAACCATCGTCGTTCTAAAACACACCCTAATGAAATTGAGAAAATCAAGTCTTCTTTCCTGTTTCTGTCACTGATACTGGTAAAAAGCACTTATCTGCCTCATTTATACTTACTCCCTTTTTTGTAAATGGGGATGATAATTGGTAGGTACTTGAGGAGAGTAACAGCAAAGTTTTCCCAGGAAAGGCACTGTGAAAGTTGTTGTTGTAATCAGTGACTTTCTAAGCTATTGTAAACAGCAGACACCATGGTGACTTTTAGATGTGGAAATTGGAAAGGGAAATGAACAGCAGTGAAGCTCAACTCCAGGATTCCCTCAGCCTGTGCAGCGGCATTCACTGGGGGACGAGAGGGAGACTTGGGGAGAGAGAAGTGGCCTGTGGATCCGGAACGGTTGGTTAAGTGTTCGAGCTCCTGTCTCTAGGGTCATTTATAAATGATTTGGAGAGTGTGAGTGAGGGAGTGAGTAAATGAATGTGTGCGTGTTTAAGCGGATGGTCCTGGTGGGAACTGAATTCTCTTCAGACTTGACATCCCCTGGGGGTTGGAATCATCATTTGCTTCCTCAGGGCCCTTACTCAGGCTGGAACCCATGCTCTGATGCCACTGGCTGTAATGAGTTTTTGCAAAGAGCCCTCCAGTTGTGTGCTGTCCATAACAGTACTTTTAGTCTTAGGAGAGCGGCCTTTCCCAAGCCAGTTGTCGTGTTTGTCGTGATTGGGTATGGGGTCTGCTTACGGGCTTGTTTTTTAGACCTTGTCTCAATGGTCGGGTTTTTCCTACCCTTTGCAACACTCATAGGAGCTAATCCTAAGCCTTCTAGTGATTTTCATATCTTTCACAAGTCACATTTTCATGGTGGATGACCGCTTAGCTGATGTAGGAAGGAGCTTGGTGAGTCTGGAGAGGAAGGATGCCCCACGCTGGGGGAAAGCGAGCAAGTGAGGAGAGTACTGGGTGGGGAGCATGGGTCAGAGCCAGGACGTGCAGGCAGGCACTCACGAACCTCAGGAAGGAGTGGGTTTTAAGCACATCAAAAAGCCATTGATGTGTATTAAGAGAAGAGTGACATGCTCTGATTGATCAGTTTACTACTGTGTGGAGCATGGACTAGAAGGAGCAAGAGTAGAAGCCAGTAGACAGTTAGGAAGTTGCTATACCTTGTATATACCTGGGAGCAAGGCAGAGAAGGAGAGCAGGAGGTGGAGCTGAGAGGAGCAGAGTTTTTAAGAGAGGCGTGCGTGCGAGCAGTGGTCTGAAAGAGTTACAGAGTGTATCACTTGAAAAAGTCTCAGGGCATTTGGAATCTTCTGGGGAGAGCTAGGTTTCAGTTAGGACAAGGACGTGTAGAGGGAACCTGAAGAGCACACGAGGCCGAGAGGATTCAGGTGCATTTGCTTGTCTCTGAGTAAGAATTTCAAAAGACACAGTGGAAGTACAGGAAGGGGAGAGTGGGGAGGGGTCGTGTTTGGTCAGGCTACGTCCGTCCAGGAGCAGTTTGGGCTGTGGGTTCTGCTGTTGAAAGGTGACTGGAGCAGTCCGCCCGTTTGCCGGCGACTGGGGTCAGCTGGAGGTCTGAGTGGTGGGACATGTTCTCACACACTCTTAGAGGAGGGAGAGCGTTCGTTTTCGGGGCTGCCGTCCTAGGTCAGAATTCTTTTGAGATGACAGTTCCTGTAGGTTGTGTTTCTTGGAAATGTTGTATTACCAAGAACGGAATCTTCATCACGCAAACTCTTCCGATTTCAAATGCACGTTTAGTGGAGCTGAAGTGACTGTGACAGTGAGTGTAAAGCCAAGTTTGTTTTTGCTTAAATTTAGGAATTTCTCGTCCCTGCCCTGCCCCCAGCAAACACTGCCAGCGGGTGTGTCGCACTAAAGTGCATTTGCCCTTAACGTGGCCAGTCCAGAAGGAAGGATGGGAGTCCCCGTTGTAGCCTGGTCTGCAGTGCTGAGTCCCCGACACTGCAGAGAGAGCCTCTGCTGCAGGGAGCCGGGCCCCGGCCTCCGTCTGTGAGGGAGGCACCAGGTGTGCCCGTGTAGGATGATTGGCTGCACGTGCCTGTGCCAGGCCCTTGTGCCCAGTGTTCTCACTCACCTACCAGAACCTTCCCTGCCAAATCAGTGCCCAAAATCAGGAATGAGTTTAATAAAAACCCAAAGATTTATTTTGGCAAGTGAGTTTAAAACCGTTTTGAACAGATAACCTCAGTGATTTCAAATCTGTGCTTTTTCAGCCAGTCTTGGGCTGTAGCAGATCTTATTTCAGAAACAGCTGCTTCTGTTTTTGAAGTAATGTATTTCAGATCGATGTTGATGGTATCAGTTCAAAAGTGGCTGAGTCAGCAGAACAACTGTGGAGATGACTTCGTAGGGTCCTAGTTCTGTTGTCTTTCCGTAATTTCCATAACTAATATGTTTGTTTATGTCAGATCTTAAAAATATGTTATTACTGTGGACAGGAAGTCCAGCTGTGCTCCTGTATTTGCGCTATAGAAACCACTTTGCAGTCCAAATATAGCTGCAAGCTTAGATGAACCACAAAGCAGTCTAGAAGCCAGCCAGGTTCGCAAAGGCAAGGCGACACCACAGTTTGGGGGAAAGACTGAAGGATGACTTTCAAAAGGGAGGACATTGTTGGCACAGCCCTAAGTTGGCAGCTAGGGCAGACAGAGGAACAGGTGGCCGTCATCACGTGAAGAAGATGTAGCACAGGCTAGCATTTAGATTTTGAAGTGTTTCGGTCTGCAAAGAAAGCCTTGACCGTAATTCTCAAGCAGCTGCACATGTATCTGATTCTTGGACCCCAGAGCTAGGGAATTCCTTATTGTGTCTGTTACCATCTCGAGGAAACCCATCGCTTGACCACGCGGACACTCCCAGTAACAGCTTACGTTGTTTCCTGTTTTTGAGGCACAGACTCTGGAGTGAGTTTTGTGTGTCTCCAATTTCCCTTTCCTCACAACACAGCTCGCTCCTGAAATGCCTGCTCTCTAGATGCGTCGCCACCACTCTGCTCACACACCGAGAGCGTGGACAGAAGAGCAATGCATCAGCCTTTTCTCAGTCATTGTGCTCTTCTTCCTCGTAACCTTAGACACCAATACCTGTCACCTCGCTGCTCAAAACTCAGCCTTCCGTTAGCTGCTTTTTCCGTCTCCTTTTGGCTTCTCAAATACTCTATTATCTTTGTTATTCTCATACTTCTCTTATTGCCACCTCTCTGCCGCCTTTGAAGTTTTTTCTTTTGCCTTCAGCCCCTTAAATATGTTCAAGATGATCTTTGACTAAATTGTCTTTTAGGAGATTATACACTGGCAATGGATTGTAACGGCAATTGGCCAAGGTCCATCTCTGTCTCATTGTTATGTCCCCGGCATTTAGCAGTGTGTGTGTGAGTGTGTTGTAAGAGCGTTTGGAATGGATGGGCAAATAAGTAAGTGTGTGTGTGAGTGTGTTGTAAGAGCGTTTGGAATGGATGGGTAAATAAGTAAGCTCCCATTTGTCCGTAGGGCTCCGACCATTCCTTCTTCGGTGGGATGAGCTCTGAATCTCCGATCTCCGGCTTTGACTTTTATCTCAAGCCCCCGTCATCGCTTTCTGCGTGTTCACGAGACGTGTTCGTTTATAACAGCACTTGTCACTTCTAACTTGAAACCATAAAATTGCATTGTTGTTCTCTGAGAAAAACCATAATCCCACCTGCTGAAAAGCCCATTTACGTTCATGGTCTCACTGTTCTCTCGGTCAGGTTAAAAACAGGAGTTATTTTCAGTTCTTTATCGCTCTCTTATTTTAAGTGTTTCATTTCCAAAATTTTCGTAATTCTCGGATGGTCTGAGGAACTCATCCCTCTCAGAGTGACCGTCTTCATCCCAGGCTCTTCATACCACGTGTCTAAAATACTAACAATGACCCTTTGCACCCTGGTGTCCATAATTCCAATCTCTTTCCCCTCAGTTTCGTCTGATACCCAGATGCCAGATATTTTCAGAGTAGTTCATGTTCTCTCTCTCTTTCTTCTCGCCTTCTCCCAACAAATATTAATTGAGCATCTGCCACGTGTGGGCTACTTTTGCCCAGTTCTGGAGCTGTTGCAGTGAACATGACAAATATGGGCCCTGCCCTCATGGGGGTCACAGGAGCTGGACAATTGTCAAATGAGCACAGAATGATCCTGAGCTCTGAGTTTGGATCCTGAGCTCTGAGTTTGGATTTTGTTCTAAGTGCAGTGCGAATAAATGAGGTGGTGACACGGTCTGGTTTCCGTTGTAAAGATCACTCTGGGTGCAGTGTGAAGAATAGTTTGGGGAGAGGCAAGAGCAGGAGACCAAGTAAAACGTGATTCCAGTGTCCTCAGTGGGAGACTGCTGGTTTGGACTAGGAAGGGGGCAGTGGAGTTGAAGAGAAGCGTGTGAATCTGAGGTGTGTTTTTGAGGGAGAGCCAGCAGAACTTGCCAATGGTGATTGAGAGGGTAACTGTGAGGGTAAGAATCAGGAATGACTCCCAGGTTTCTGGCTTGAGCAGTTGGTGGGTGTAGGTGCTGCTCTGTCAGGTGGAGGAGGGGTGGGCGTTTGTGCGTTTGGCTCTGGCCTCCAGGGGAACCTGCAGAGAGAATCAAGAGCTCCTCCTTCTCTGTGCTAGGTTGGAGGCGCTTGAGACTTTCAGAGGTAAAGTAGGCCATTGGCTACGTCTGCAGGTCAGATGACAGGCCTGTGCTGGAGATGTCATTTGGGAATTGTCAGAATAACAACAACAGTAATAAAGTGATAATGATCAATAACAGGTGTAGAGTGCTGACTCTGTGCCTGGCTCTGTTCTACGTTCTTTACATGTAACCATCCCATGGTCTTCCAAAGTTCGTACTGCTACTATTCATCCCCGCTGCACAGAAGAGGAGGCCGAGGCAGTGTTAAATCGTATGCCTGCCCAACACGGCTCAGAAACTGTTTGTCGGAATGAACTGAAACTAATAATGTAGACAATATGTAAAGCGTTATCATTCAGGGGAAGGGAGTGGAGAAAAAGAAACGGAGAGCCAAGACTAGCTCTCTGCTTTCATCGCTTTCTTTTCCAGCTCAGACATCTTTATTCGCTCCTCCTGAGCCAACGGGTAAAATGTAAGCTCCTTAGCCAGACTGTCAAATTGTCACGTAGTCTTTGCTCCACGTACTTCCGGCCTCTCATCCTTCCCTGTGTGATTGCATCACTCTCCTAAATTGCCTCTTTGCTCCTCAGGCATGCTCTCTACCTTCTCGTTCACTGAAGTCCTCCCAGGCTTCAAGGGCTCATGGTAGCCTTGAAGCCTTCCTTGGGGCCTCCATTGCAGAAACTAATAATAGCAACCACATGTCAAGAGCTTCCTGTGAGCTTGGGAAATGTGTAGCCGGCTCCTACTTTGCTCATTTGTGTTTTGTTTTTATAAGCATCTTTGTAGTAAAAAGATGGAACATTTTTTAGATAAGAAACTTATCTGTGGGATCAGAGATGACGTGGAAAACCAGATGTCTCCTTGGTGACTGAGATCACTCATTCAGAAGCATATTTTTCTTTCAACGGCCTTTTCTGGTTGAGTCGGGGTCACTGAGATTAAGAATGTGATTACTGAAGATGAAGAAGTGTGTGTGTCCTGAGCTCTCTATCGGGCACTGCCATGTGGAATGGCCAAGAGAGCATCAAAGAAGCCCAGCAGATGACAGGCCTAGCTTTGGAGCTTAGAGGCCAGGCAGGATGTCAAGACAAAGGATGACAAGACATGGGCATGAAAGGGGGAGTTGTGTGTTGGGTCCACCAGCAGCGCAGCTGGGCGGCTCTGGAGTTGAATCTGGTCTTCAGACTTTTGTGTGTACTATCCAGTGTTTTTAAAGAAACTGAATTATTTGCCCAAACTTGTACCTCAGGACATTCAACATAAAAATTCCACTTATCATCTCCCCTGGAAAACCCACATCGAGCTGCACTGGGGGCACTGGGAGCTGGAGCCATGCCCTGTACACGGGCCCTGGCACTCTGACCCTCCATGGTCCCCACTGCCCCCTGGAGTGCACTCACCCACACCCGTCATTTAGGCTCCTTCCTGGTGTTTATGACCCTTATAGTACAGTCAGGATGCCTTATAATTAGGTCAGGAAACATTACAGGATTTCAGAAGGAATAGAGATCACTTTGGAGGGCACAGAGAGTGGAAATATACAGGCTTTAGAGCCAGGCAAATATAAGTTCAAGTTCTAGCCCTGCCTGCCTCTTTGAGGCCTTGGTCTTAAATACACAGTATTTCAAAAACAGGGCTATGTAACATTCCCTTGTCGGAACACATCTTCTTTAACCTCACAAATATGCTTTGACCACCTGTTCTGTCCGGCACAGTGCTGGTAGTCAGGGCACAGCAGTGACGCACGTGTTTGGAGACTGAATTTTCATGTGCAGGTACTATTAAAAAAAAAAAAGATGCACGTAGATCTTGGACAAAATATTTCTGGCAAATATTTTCTGGCAAATAGAGCCAGGCAAGTATAAGTTCAAATTCTAGCCCTGCCTGCTGGCCTTTGGCCTCAGACATGTGCTTTCCTTCCAGCTCTCTTGGTTTAAGAAGAATGAGCACTATAATATTGCCCCTTACAGGATTGTAGTGAGGGTTAGCAGTAATGATATTAATGGTACCTAACACGCCTGGCACCTGAGCAACATGCACTGTGGGTGATCCTGTTCAAAAAGTCCAGCACGTTCCTTGGTTTAAGTACCTACAAATCTTGTATAAAAGAAGTCTCGTGAGGTGGGGAGGGAGGGCGGGGGAGAGAAGCAGCTCCAGGTGGATTCAAGAATTAAACATATAAATTCTTTTTTTTTTTAACTAAAAGGAAATGCAGTTGTATATTTAACTTTCCTCAGGGTAGGAAAAGACTTCCTAAGCATAAAAATTGTGGAGGAGAGCCCTGGCCGGGTGGCTCAGTTGGTTGGGGCATTGTCCCTTACACCAAATGTTGTGGCCGATCTCAGTCAGGGTAGTGTGGGAGGCAACCAGTCAGTGTTTCTCTCTCCCTCCCTCCCTCCCCCTCCCTCCCTCTTTCTCCCTCCCTCCCTCTCTCTCTATCCCTCCCTCCCTCTCTCTCTTCTCTCTCTCCCTCCCTTTCTCTCCCTCTCTCTCCCTTCCTCTCCCTCTTCCTCCAAAATCAATAAGCATGTCCTCAGGTGAGGATTAAAAAATGGCAGAGGAAAGCTAAAGAAAGGTCAGTAGAGTTGACTCTAACAAATTGGGGCTACTCTGTGTTAAATATCAAAAACACAGTTAGAGGGCACATAGCAAAGGAGAGAATATTCGCTGTCATAAACACAGAAGGCAAACAGAAAATGAGAAAGTATGGCAGACAAAGGCAAAATGTCTTACTCTTTGTGGTTACAGAGCAATAAGAAAAGTGTTAACATTTCACAGAACAATGAACAAAACAAAAACGTGAACGGGGAGCTCACGACAGAAGACACGCACATGGCGAATAGGCATGTGAAGGGCTGTTCGACTGGGCTGTCAAAGAGCTCTGTTTGAAGAATAAGTTGCCATTTTCCCCTAACTTTTTTCTTCATTGTCAGTTGATTATGTTCAGTATGGGTGACGTGGCCAGAAGATAAGATAGAGGGATTATAATTTTTCATGATGGCATCATTAATTGTTACAACCTCCTGGTAGTATAACTCAAAGTGCCTTAAAGTCCATGCCCTTGGATCCTGTAATTCCATTTTGAAGAATATATCCTAGAAAGAGACTCAAAAATATTTTGTCCAAGATCTACGTGCAAAGCATTTTCTTTTCTTTTTTTTTTTTAATAGTACCTGCACGTGAAAATTCAGTCTCCAAACACGTGCGTCACTACTGTGCCCTGACTACCAGCACTGTGCCGGACAGAACAGGTGGTCAAAGCATATTTGTGAGGTTAAAGAAGATGTGTTCAGACAAGGGAATATCACATAGCCCTGTTTTTGAAATACTGTGTATTTAAGACATAGAAAAATGCTCAGGATACAGTGTTAAAATGCAGAGTACACGGTTATGTATATAGACTATTCCTGTGTGTGTTGTATGAATTCTGAGTGACAGGGTTAAAGGTGATTTTTGTATTTTCTTGGTGCTTTCCCTCAGCCATTTGGCACATGTTTCTTGATATGTGTGATACCTGGCATTGAGCGTATTTTGAAAGGGCAAGACAGCATATTCCTCCCATCATGCATTTCATCAGTAAGTAGAAAGGCAGGCATTGACCAAGTAATTACAAGTGCATTACATATTTTAATAAAATTATGTTAATGTTATAGGAGAAAGAAAAACTATGCCAGTGATGATTTTCAGGCATTGATGATTATTTTTAATTTCTAAGACACTTTTTTAAGGGCAAGGAAGGAGCAATTACGTGGAAAATCTACGCAGATCTCTTAAAGTGTGGGGTCATCTTTCCAATAAGGAGAAGAATGTTTCAATCTCCTGTCTGTTGGGTGATCAGTAATGAGATAATAAATACACCCAGAAGTCCTGGCCAGGTTCCTCAGTTGGTTAGAGTACCACCCTGATAGGCCAAGGTTGTGCGTCCCATCCCTTGTCAGGGCTCACACAAGAGTCACCCAATGAGTGCATGAATAGGTGGAACAGCAAATCATTGTTTCTCTCTCCCTCCCTCTCCCTCCCCCTCTCTCCCCCTCCCCTTCTCTCTCTGTAAACTCAATAAATAAAAATTCTAAAATAAAATATATGCCCCCATACAATTTTCCCTAAACAGCATTTTTCTAAAGGAAACTGAATAGGCTCCTATCTTGGTGAGGCGGACATGAGAGCTGTGGAACTCTGAGGCCCTGCCATGCCGTGGAAATTGTGACTAAGCCCTCAAGTGAGCCGGCTGTGGTGGGGAGGGAGGGAGAATGATGACCGGCACTAATATGACAGCACATAGTTTTCCTTTTTTCACTTACTTGTGAGGTTTCAAATGTGTGGAAAACCAAGTACAGCCACAGTAAAGCCTCCCCTGTAGACTGACTGTGATCTAAAAGCTTCTTTTAACTGGGATCAGGGATGGAAAATTTTATCCTAAGCCGTGGGTTTTACGGGGACGTGTTTTGTTTTGTTTCGAAGGAAGACCCGAGTAAATCCAAAGGGTCACAAGACGTGTTTTGGTGACCTAGCCATGCTAATGCTGTGCGTGCACTCCTGTAAACACTGACCAGCGCTTCCCTGCTGCTTCCCCGTTTACCAGCTCCAGCCTTCACGCACAGCCAGGGACCTCCTCCAGCGGCGTCTTATCTGCTGCTGAGTGGAAAACGTCTGCAGGCCTTGGTTAGGTTCAGTGGTGGCCTCAGGAGAGGGAAGTATTTGTGAGCTCCGTGTTCCCGTGGTAGAATCCTGTACCCTCTTTGCTATCTCCTGCAAATGAGGAGGGCATTTTCCGAGCCCAGCATGTTGGAAGGAACAAAGAACAAGCCTCAAAGCAATGGAATCACTGTTCATAGTGGGGCCACTGTGTGTTGCCGCTTGCTCTGGGGACTGGATTAGAGTAGCTCCCCCCAAGTGCAGGCTCCCGCTCTTCCATTGTTTGGCCCAGCTAATGGCTGTGTGGGGTGTAATTTATGTCACCCAGCCTGAGGCTTTCCCTCATTTGAAAAACTCAGATCTCGGGAGCGTTAAGAGAAATGGAGGCCTCTTGAACATCACTTTCGATCAGTGCTGATATTTCCCTCTTGTATTTGGAATTCTCTTTACTTGCTAGGTCTGTTCCTGCTTCATGTCTCCAGGGAGAATTACAGTGCTCACCTTTTCTCTTGCACTAGCCTTAGCACCCCCTTCTCCCCAACATGGGTCTTACTTAATGTTCCATGAGATCTTCATCTCCGGAATATCTTCACATTGTGGCTCAGGGTCTTCCCTCTGCCTCATTTCCCTTTCCTGTCCTCGTGTCTGTGCTTGACAGATTAAGACCTGCTGCTCTCCCTGATTCCGGAGAGAGCAGCGGTCCCGACCCCAGCTGTGTGAACCTTGGTCTGGGAGCCGACTTCACAGCCTAAGTCATGGAGCCTCGGGCCCCTGCTCTCACGGGCAGTGCACTCCCTTCTGATGTCTTCTCTCCAGGAGAACGCATCTCTGTCTGGAGTACTGATTTCAAAGAACAATCTTTTGCTTTTCTTAGAGGGAGCTTTCCTGAGATGGACAGGGTCACCTTCCCACTGCTGTTTGGTTGGTGGAAGGGTCAGAGGTGAACGCTTTTGATTTATTCCTACCACTGGAAGAGAAAGGTGGCAGACCTAATTAAAATCAGTCACTGAAACAAAGTTATTTCAAACATTGTTTCTTATCTCCTGCCTGTAAAAATTATGAGTTTGCTTACAAAGTCACTGTCAAGGGTTGAGGCCTGGACCTTACACTGTTTATGCAAGTTCATTATTGTTTTGATTTTCATTTTCCTGGGGGAAGTCATTGTAAACAGTTATGTTCTCAGAAGCACCCCTACAGTAATAAACATAAACACAGTATCGCAATGAAATAAATTCTGCGCTCACCCAGATGTAATCCCGTGCATCGGAAGTGAAGCAGATGAATGGATAGATCTGCCCAGAATAGAGGTGAAGAAATCAGGAAGCTCGGCTCTGTCCCAGTCCCAGCTCTCGACATGCTCTTTGTTGCTGTGAGCAAGGAAGTTGTGTAACACACCCGTCAGCCGTGCAGGAGGAGTAACACCACCTGTTGGCAGCTTTGCAGGCTGTGCTGTGGAGCTTCGTGGCCGTATTGGACCTGACGTGACTTTGAGTTCTCTGGAAGAAAGGGGCAATGTAAAGTACCAGGCATTTGTGTCCTCAGTGTTCGGGAGTTGTGATCCATTTGCCAGAGCTCACTTCTCTGAGAAAATCTGTTGACTGCTCTGGAACAGGAAGGTATCTCCAAAACACCCAAGGCCTGTAGAAGAGCTGTGACTGGTTTTAACCCAGGTACCGGTGAGTGAAGTAGCATGCGTTGTGAAAGGCGATCAGAAATCGTCGTCCTGTGTCTGGCTTGAAAGCCCATTTTCCCACACTGTGTCAGAAACAGAGCACAGCGTCAAGCAGATGTAAAGAGTTCTTGTATAAGTGAATTTTAATTCTCTCACGGGCCAGAATGGGCTTTTTTGCGTTTTGGATGCCGATATAATAACCGCCTGCACTTACAGCGACGCGCTCTGTGCCGGTCTCCAAGCGAGCGCCACCTCCTGTATCCGTTGAGGCTCACAACAGCCCTGGGTGGCAGGTGCGGTCATCATCCCCGTTTTACAAAGGAATAAGCTGAGGCACAGAGAGGTGAAATAACTGGCCTGAGGCCAAACAGCTGCCAAGTGACAAAGCCAGGTAATGACCCCTGCAGTCTGGCTGAGGAGAGGTGTCCATTTCTTTGACCAGAGTCACATTCTGTTGCCTCTTGACCGCACAATTCAGTGCAGTGAATGCTGTTTTCTAGGAAGAGAATGGGGACTATACATATGTGGAGCGAGTGAAGATACCCTTGGATCACGGGACCCTGTTAATCATGGAAGGAGCTACGCAAGCTGACTGGCAGGTGAGAACACGCAAGTGATGTGGACTCGCTCTCAAGTGGAGGCAGCTTCCAGACTGACTTACGATAATTAATTCTATAGTAAACATGGTGCAAAGCAAGTTGCTTTTATAATGAGCAAGAGGCAGTGAAGTGACATTATTGCTAAGGAGTGTTGAGACCACGGACAGTCAGACTGGGCCTCTACAGCAGTGGTGCCCGTGGGACGTTCTGCAGTGATGGAAACATTCGATGTCTGTGCAGCCCAGGGCAGCGGCCACTAGACACATGTGAGTGTGGGTCTCTTGAAATGTGGCCAGTGTGCTGAGGAACTGAATTTAAACCCAGTAGCTTCAGACAGCTCGTGACTGGCATATCGAGCTGCATAGCTCCGCAGCTTAGAGCAGGCCATGTCTTTGACCTGCCTGAAAGGCGGGTCAATTTTTCTTTTTTATCCTCACCCAAGGACATTTTTTTATTGCTTTTAGAGAGAGAGGAAGGGAGAGTGAGAAATAGCAATGTAAGAGGGAAGCTCCGATTGGTTGCCTCCCGTTTGTATCCAGACCGGGGATCAGGAATCAAACCTGCAACCTAGGTAGGTACCCTGACCAGGAATCAAACCTGCAACCTTTGATTATGGGACGAAGCTCCAACCAGCTGAGCCACACCGGCCAGGGCAAGGCAGGTCATTTTTAAAGTGTACAAATTAATGTGAGAACACTTAGCAAGATAGCAGAATCCCATGTCTTTTGTTGGCATCTCGTGGCGAGAGTGGGGGTGGGATTTGTTTCAGAGAAGAAGAGAGGACATTTCTCCGTGACTCTAAAGATCTTATTGCTGCTCATTTAAGTGAGGATAAAATTGAAAAATGTGTATGTACTCCTAAATAAGTTTTCGATGGCTTTGAAATGAAAGTGTGTGTGTGTGTGTATGTCAAAGTTATTTTATTTTCATTTAGCATCGGGTGCCCAAAGAGTACCACTCTAGAGAGCTGAGAATAAACCTGACCTTCCGGACAGTCTACCCAGACCCTGGAGGGGCGCACTGGTGACGTGAGGTCTTTGAGAGAGAAGCCGTGCTGAGACCAAGCAAACCATGCACCGTGAAGAAACTTCGAGAGGCTGGTCCAGCTGATCCCCTGGCCCTGCTGTTTGGAAGACGAGGGTGGAATTGACTACCCAGATTACAGCCCTCTTAAGTGCCAGCCAGCAGTTCATGTTCATAATATGTTTACTGCGGAAACAGTAATCCCTAATCACATCTTGAAATCACATATTTTGTTTAGGCAAATTACTGCGGCTGTGCTCACAGATGATTCGGTCCATAAGCAGTTTTTCTCCTGCTGTCCCCTGCTTTGTTTGAAGAAAAATGAATTGCCTTTGCCCTGGTATAAATCCACACGTGTTTGTTCCTCGTGACTTCAGTGAAGTGGAGATGTAAATATGCGTCAGGGACTCTGGAGCCTTCTGTAGGCAGACAGCTGCCGAAACCCAAACAGAGGTGCTTTCGCAGAGCTTTGTTGAAGTCGGCCTGGACTCCTGAGCGTTTTGGCTCACGTGCTATTGTAATGGAAAGCTGCATATTCTGGGAGCACTGTGTTTAACTCTGCCCTTGCCTGTCAGTCTTCCCAGGACACTCAGGCAGGTTGCAGGCCTGGGAATAAAGACGGAAGGCCGTGGTCTCTAGGCTGGCCATCTCCAAGCCACCACCTGGACCTACTTGTAATACAGGAGAAAACTGGCCCCTCAAAGGGAGGAATACTTGACTGATGTCATGAGAAATTTAGGCTCAGAGCAGCAAATGCCCTGCTAGTGACAGCTGTTCCTCATGTATTCGTTTTCCCTGGAGAATTACTAGAGTCATCTCAACCCAAGCCAGATCGAAGCCAGAGCAATTCTGCAGGGGACAGACCCAGTCACCTAATAGTTCTCCTCGCTTTAGATGGCAGCAGCCCTGTGACTAAGGCTTCCTTCTGACTCAGTGTCCTCCTAGATTAAAGGTCGAGTCCGTGACGTCCCTGAGGTTCCCAAAGCGGAAAAGAGTGGCTGCCCCTCATTGCATCATAAAAGCACGTGTTGTCTTGACCTCTCGACTTAGGGGCTTGGGGGCATTGTGCCAGATGAAGTCCACCCGAGATAAGGAAAACCCGAGAGAGAAATGGATGAAAATAGGGCAAGAAGTTCGAGTTTCCCTCGCTGCCTGTGGGGGAAATTTACAGAGCCTTCTTGTTCTTTATCTTGTTTCCATTCTGTGCTGTAAGATCGATGATCCCATGATCGTGGCCAAGAGCCAAAGTCTAGGCAGGCTCTTCCCCAGAGCTCAGATGTAACGCCGTGCTGGCCAGGCTCTGTTCTCTGACAAGCTCTCAGGCAAGCTCGCTGGCTTCCCGCTTTGGAGTCCCTCCACCTTTTCTTTTTCTTTTTTGTCAATGTTGTTGCATGTGTGCAGCTTCCTTCTCTAAGAAATCCTAAATGGTTTATAAAATATGAGCATCATACCAAGTCTTCCTGTGAGGGAGGTACAAATCACCATAAAAATAAAGCCTCTATTTACTTCCTAGCTTTTCTATTAAAACAAACAAAACCTGGCCAGTGTGGCACAGCCAGTTTTGGTTGTGAGTTGGATACACGATACTGGGAAATTCCTCTTCCATTCCCAGACGTGAAAGAACTGGCAGACTGGTCCAAGTCTTACAGCAGCCCTCCTAATGCAGGGGCCTGACCTCCCCTGCGTCAGCTGCAGATTTGATCTCTTCACTCCTCAGGGCCCTGTCTGTCAGGCAAGCAAATTCCTACTGGACAGCGGACAGCTTGGACCGCCACCCGGGTTTCTGCATCGGAGACAGCGGCCTTAGGTTTTGTTTCTGCTGTCAGGTGCCAGAACTGCCATTGTCCCGCCACTAAAGTAACGTCCCTTCTGAACAGTGAAGCAGATAGTGGCCAGGGTAATAGTACAGGGGTTGGGACTAGACAGGAATTGCAGGCCCCGGCAAAGGGCGGCCACGCTCGGGGCCTGCAAGACGAGCCTGCTGCCAGGTCTCATCGGCGGTAGATCACAGCCAGGAATGAGGGGAAGCTGTTTGTCACCGCCCTGACTCGTGACTCGTACAGCAGAGGAAGCAAACACCAGGGCTGTAGCTTGGGGGGGAAAACATTTTTTCAGCTGTCCTTCTTTTGAGCTCTAGTAACCTGCCGTACAGTGTTCTAGGAGCTTTTCTTCACGGCCCTGCCAGAAAGATACCGTTTCCATTGTAGAGACCGGGCAGCTGAGTCTCCAAGCGCTTCAGAAATTTAACAGGACTTCCAAAATGGCAGAACCCGAGTTCAAAGGACAGGCTGAACCCTAAAGTGTGCTTTCTGCCTCTGCCATACTGAATTTAGGCAGAGTAGTCTCCTCAGCCTCCCTGGAGCCTGAGCCTCAGGGCTTGCTCTTGCAAAGCTGGTGAGCCTGCTCCCACCCAGTACCTGCCGGCAGAGCTGATGCCCCAGCCAGCGTGTTTGTTCCCCGGCTTTCCTATGCATCCAGAGCAGGAAACCTCATCTCTCAATTTAGCATCTCCTGGTTGGAAACCCTGCCGCCAAATGGGTCGTTTTACCTGGGAAACTCATGTTGGCAGGGCGGGGGTCGGCGGGGCGGGGTATGGCAGGGACAGAATCTAGTTTCGGTAACTTAGACAAGTTCTTATCCAACCTTCCTGGCAAATGACTCAGAATGCTTCTTGACCACATCTACGAAACTTTCAGAGGTGGGTAAGTGGTCCGTCCTTCCCTTCATTCTTACCTGTCAGTACATTTGGGGACTGAATGATGCCCACACTCAGCATGGGGCTTGTTCACAATACTTCACAGGACCAACCAGCAGGCAGCCCGAGAGTGGCTCAGGTCACACACAGGCACGTGCCTGGGAGCACAGGTCGGAACAGTCGCACCTAGTGCCACATTGTGTCCCCGTACGGAGATCAGGGCCCACACTCAGGTGGCATTGGCGGCTTCTAGTAAGTTTGGGTCACAGCTCACAAACCTGCCATTTCCTGGTGGCACTCACTCCCTGCTGCCTCCGTGGCTGAAGTGACCCTGCCCTAGTGCATGGCAGGTCTGCCTGGATCTGCTCCACGAGTAGCACCTTCTCTTGAATTGTGTTGCGGCAACCCCAGGACTTAAGTGGGCACTGCAATGATGAGAATGCCCCAGTGGGAGGGCTGAGAGAGAGCCCCGTACACGAGGGCCCTGAGGACTGTTTCTTCCCTGAGTTCTGGCAGCTTCTACTTGGCCAGAGTATCTGAGACCCACTTTGCCTTTTCTGGTCATAAACACTTGTAGTGTTGAATCTGAATTCTTGATAATTTTTCTTAACAATGCCTTTGAAAAAGCCAAACGTTTCCATAGTGATGCATTCTGTTTGTTTAAGTCTTTACTTATACATGGTTCCACCCACGTGCTCTGCTCAGAGGGACCCAGTCTCCAGTGGTCCTCTTCCCTCCCCATTTTCTCTGTGGAAGGAGACCCCGCGTGAGGCCCCTGTCAGTGTTGTGCTGCTGGGATCCAGTCTTAGGTCAGATGTTTCTGAGTGGGGCTCCACAGGGAAATGATGTGTTCACTTATCAGAGTGGCACACAGACGAGTCGTCCTTGTCCAGCTGATGCCTTGTACTGCTGTGCTGAATCACAGACGCTGGGCTGGGCTGTGTTTTAGCATTCCAGCTGGGCACGGGGGCCTGCATCTAAGAGCAGTGTAGGAACACAGGGTAAATTAGTACCTTTGCAGCCAGCGTTACCTGAAAGATTATTTTGTCAAATGAGCGAACTTGGAGCTGACCAAGGTATGTGTGACAGCGTTGTCATTACACTTATTTCTGGGCTGTCACCCCCCACCCCCATGGTAATGTGACATCACTCTTCCTGGACTCCAGGGGGAGTCCCTGTTCTCATGTGGCCGCCAGGAGTGTGGGCCTGCTCAGGCAGGATCCCAGCCTCTGACCCAGCCAGCCAGCTTTTAACTCTGGATGCAAATTCTAAGCTTCTGAAAGGGAAGGAAAGGTGAAAACCAGGAAAGAGTGTAGAGTCTGCTCTTTGGACCTGTTACATCTATAGTCTGATTTATTCCTAAAGGTGGCCTTGTGAAGTAGTTGTGTTGTGATTTTTAACATGATGATGCTGAGGGTCCTAGAGGATTGGTCGGGTCCTGAGATCGGGTGTCCCGGGAGGGCTGGGAGAGCCCTGCACGGTTACTTGTCAGCAGGCAGTCTGTGGTCTCTGGACCTCCTCCAGCCCTGGCCTCAGGCAGCAGGGCAGCAGGAGCCGGAGTCCTCTGAGACTGAAGGACTGTGTTTTCTTGGCTCCTTTGCTGGGAAGCAATGATAAACTCGTCCTTGCTGGGAGCCTGGAAGCTTCTCTCCATGGGGAGAAAGGCTGGAGGGACGGGTGGGCCGGCATGGGCTCTAGAGGGCCAAGGACCACATGAGTGGATTGCAGTTATCTGCCCCTGCAGGAAGGGCGTGGGTGAGCACGTGGAGACAAGCACCTGCCACGCAGAGCCTGTGACGATCCAGATGCCTCACAACTGGATCTGGCCAAAACCTTTCCTTCTGCTGTTAGCGGTGGAGACAGAAGGGCTGCCTGCTCTGTCCTCCCAAGAGGCTAGAACAGGAAGGTGCTCCCCAGGCCTCTCCGTGGGCCCTCCGATGGCTGAGTCTGAGCCACTGCCCTCCTTATCGGTGCTTGGAAAATGGGCATGGGTGACACCATCTGAGAAGGGAATCCACACCCCCCAAAAGTGACTCTGGTTGGGGGCTGTATCCTCCCTTTCTGAAGAATCTTGGTGGGATGGGTGGATGAAGGATGTCACAGGGGGCTTCCCAAACTCTGGCCCAGGGATATTCAGGCTGCAGGGACCACCCAGGCAGGAGAGTCAGGGAGAAGAGGAGAGCCCCAGGGAAGTGCCTCCCTCATGCCCTTGTTGATTAAACTTTTCTGGAATGTTTCTTCTGGAAATGTATCAAGGGATTCGCCACCTATTTCTTCCCAACATCTCCACCCCTTCCCCCCGCACCCCCACTTTAGGCTTCAGCCTCTATTCACCCAGAATGAAGGAGAAGGGAAGACAGCCACCTTGGGGGTGAAAATCGGAGGGGGGTGGGGGGGGTCTGAAGGTGTGGCTCACTTCCCAAGGCCGCCTCCTCCCCCAGGCTTCCCTGTGCTGGGAGGGGTGGGCCACAGAGGAGCATGCCTTGCCCTTTGTCACCCCGAAGTCCTGTCAGGGCATAGGTTAGGGACTACCCTCCCCATTGGACAGATGAGAAAGCTGAGGCCCGGAGAGTTAAGGCCTTACCTGAGGGCCACCTAGGGCGTGAAGGCCCAAATCAGGTGCTAGCCCAGTGTGCTTCCCACCCCGCTGAGGTTCTGTGACCTCCTCTGAGGTCCCCAGCTAAAAGCAGAACCTGATGACAGGAGAGGACATGGGCACAGACGGCCCCAGAAGGTCACGGCGCCCACTGGGGCCACCCTCCAAGGAGTGGTATTGGCAGTCTTCCTGCCAGCTCGGTAGTGGCAGAGACCCCTGCTATAGCCTGAGGCCTCCTGCCCAAAATAGTGCAGGCCGAGCTCTGCACCGCTGGACAGCTTGGACAGCTTCACGCCAGCCTGGCCCAGATTTACCTTTGCCCCAGGGGTGGGGGAGGAGGGGGCAGTCTTCTCTTAGTCACAATGCTGCCTGCAAGGGTGAAATTAGGGAGCAGCTATGACACCCCCATCCCTGCCCAGCCCCCACATCCGTCAGAATTACTCCCACAGGCCATGTGGAGAGAGCCTCAGCTTGAGTCAGGCAGACCTGGGCCCCACTCCCACTCTGCCCTTCCTCACTGAGCCACCTGGGCCAGTCAGCCAGCCCCCAAGCCTCAGTCTCCTCAGCTGTGAAATGGACACAGAAGCAGCCACCTGTCTGAGGTCTTGTGAGGGTCGAGAGCATGACTATAGCATGTCTGACGGTGATGTGCTTAGTAATGTAGTTGTTTTAACTAGGACGCTCCACGTGCCTTGCTCCCCCCAACCCTAATGCTTATGCTGGGTGGGTGATCCCTCTGTGGCTGACCGACGGCCCCGTGACCCTGCCCTTCCCCTTGACAGGCTCCCCTGGTGCCCGTATCTCTGTGGCATTTAGCCAGCACAGGCCCAGAGGCTTTGGGCAAAATGAAAATTGTTCCCGAGTGAGGCTGATCATATGAAGATCCAGCTGCACTTAAGCGTCTCCTGGGAAGTCCTCTAAAACAAGCCGAAGAGAGCTCCCAGATGCCAAAGTGGCCTCACATCGAGGCTCAGCTCTCTCTCGGCAGCCCCGCCACATGCT
This sequence comes from Macrotus californicus, assembly GCA_007922815.1. Lineage (NCBI taxonomy): Eukaryota > Metazoa > Chordata > Mammalia > Chiroptera > Phyllostomidae > Macrotus > Macrotus californicus. The sequence continues at coordinate 53,134 of VMDR010000068.1, forward strand.
CCCCAGGTAATTGGTCTCCTAATGCACTGCCCGGGCCTGATGCCGCCTCCTCTTCCCCCTTGGGTCAGTTCCTGATGTCTCCCTCCCTGCGAGCGGGTCACCAACCAGACTGAGACGCATCCTGCTGGCCACATTATTTTCTTGTCCTTGCAGGCCATTTCGAAATTCTGTACAGAACTCCTTGGCCTGGAAGATTAAAGGAGATCACCAGGCTGGAGTTCCGTTCGAGACCAGGTCTTTTGTGTCCACAGATGGCATGTTAGATGCAGTGGGGGATGTTTGAAAGGCAGACACGGTCCCTGCGTTCACAGGTGGAAGTCAACCGGCGTGGTTTTTATTTTTCTTTCTCAAAATTCGCTTTTATTCCTAGCCACAAAAGGAGTTGTGTATCCTTCGGCAGAAGTTAAAAAGAAAGATAAAAAGGAAACAGAAAGTCATTTGTAACTTTACAGCCCAGAGATGACAACCCTTTACCTTTTGCAGCCTATTTTTTTCTGAACATCCGTCTGCTTGAAAGAAAGTAGCTTCACACTGCGCTCGCCCTCCTGTGGCCTTTCTCTGCGTACGTGGCACATCGGCACGGCAGTCGTCCCTGCGCCGCACCACTGTTTGGCGCGGCTGGACAGTGCTGTGCATGTCGTCACGTGGCCGGTGCCCTTGTGTCCGTCTTTCAACCGTCGTTGGTGTTGGTGTTTTTGTTGTTAGTGACTGTTCTGTTGGTCTTGGAAATCATGAGAGAGGAAGGTGGGAGGCAAGGTGGTGTTATAGCTGACAGCCCAGGGTTCGGCCCCATTCAGACCTCAGTTTAAACAGTAAGAAGAAGGAGCAGCCTTGCCAGTGTGGCTCAGTTGGTTGGGTGTCATCCCGCAAAGCAAGAGGTCGCCAGTGCAGTTGGTTCACTTCAGGACACAGGCCTGGGTTTGGGGTTCAGTCCCCAGTCGGGGCGCATGCAGGGGCAACTGATCGAGGTCTCTCAGCACTGACGTTTCTCTCCTCTCTCTCTCTCTCTCCCTTCCTCTCTCTCTAAGATAAATAGATGAAGAATATTTTTTTAAAAAAGGAGTGACTTTTTTATAGAGTCTGAATATGGTGCCAGGCACCGTGTTAAGGGTTTTATATGCTCTAACTCGTGGCTTATTAACCCTCACAGCGGTCCACGGAGCAGGTGCTGTCTTCATCCCCGTTTTACAGCTGAACAAACGGAAGCCCAGCTCCTCCCCGCTGCAGCCGCCCGGTACCAGACCTCTGTGCCCCTCTGTTATTGTTTCTTAGAGCACGTTTCTAAAAGTGGGGTCCTGGCCCAGATTTGGAAGGCTGCACGTATTATTTAAGCCCTTGAATTCATAATGTAAATGGCTTTCCAGTAAGGTTGTGCCAACTTTTTCTCCTACCAAGTGTTGGAGCGCATCTGCAAATCTCATGTTGTGCTTGGAGCACCGGTGGTGTGGTGGGCACTGCGCTCGGTATTCTGCACAGCTCCTCTCCTTGAAGGAGAAGCTGTCCCTTGCCGCGCACAGAGTAAGCAAGCACTGAGTACATCTTAGCCAGCATTAGCATCTTTGTTATATTTTGGGTCATTTGTTAAGAAAACGAGACACACATTTAAAAAACCTCAATGACAAAGTAAATGTGAAATGAGGGGTCCAGACAATGAATGTTACAGGAGTTGGAGGAACATGAGATGGAATTTAGAGTTGGGTAATCAGGGAAGGCTGCATGGTGGAGGAGGCACTTGGAGAATGGGGAGGAGGACCTTACATGGTGGCATCATGAAGGCTTATGAACAGTGGGGGCCCCAGGTGGCTTGTGTCTAGGTCTTGTGTGGGGGCGTTGAGCTGGAGGAGAAACAGTGAGAGAGGAAATTCTGCCCAGGTCAGGCGGGCTGAGAGCCCAGAGGGCAACTTTTAGGAAAATTTACTTGTTAGGAGGGAGTGAGTGGATGGGAGTGGAGGTGAGAAGACCTGTGGGAGACCATGACAGGAGCCCAAGCAGAGATACCTGTGCACGTGGCCTGGGTTTCCTGGTGCTAGTGACACCCCTCCTTCCCACAAGTGCCAACGCAAAAGAAAAACAAACACGGGACTCAGCTACGAGGTCAAAATATCAGTGTTATTACTGGCAAAGGTGAACGAGGAACCTTGGCTTATATCCATGACCACAGTCAGACTTCTTGATCCTCGCTCACCCCTGCAGGCTGTGGGACACCCTGTTCAAGGAAACAGCACGGCAGGCCCATCCCTGCAGCTGCCAGGAGCATCACCACAACCCACCAAGCCTGGTAGTGGGGAGCGGGGCAGGCGGGTGCCTGGGCCTGCTGCAGCAGGTGGACAGTGGCCCTTCCCAGGTATCCCCCTCACAGGTGGGGGACTCAGAAGCTGAGCAGTGACCACACTGTCTGCGGGCAGGCAGATCTGAAAGTGGGCAGGAGAGGGATCCCACGACCCAGTTCCTTCTCCCAGTCAATGTCATCAGAGAAGTCAGTCCTCTCCTGGGAAAGAGGAGGGAGGGTTGAGAGAAGGGTGGGTGTTGTCTTTCCTATATTCTTCCCTCCTCGGGTAGGAACATTGCTTTCCTTATTGCAACTTAAAGCAGGAGATACTTGCCCCCGCCCCGTGCTGTCGCCCCCTCCCCCCAACCCGGATGCTTTGGCAGAAAGGCTGCCAGGGCTCAGCCAGGCTGGGTGGTGCTGAGGTGTGAATGTTGGTGACATACAGACCTGGGTCTAGAGCCGGCTCCTCCACTCACTGCTGCGAGGCCTTTGGCAGATCTCAGCCCAAGAAAAATCCAGGGCTGTTGTAAGGACCGAGTGTGACCATGTCCGTCTGTCTCAGTACTGTAGCTGTTGTTATCAAATAGTGCGCAGTTGTGAAGGGAGGTCCTCCCACCTGGGGGCAGGGGGTGCTCCCCCGGGGCTTTGGGCAGATCTCACTGCAGTGGAGATGGAGTGGCTTGTGTGTCAACAGGTCTAGGACAAGGCCTTGGGGGAGGGAGGGCCCTGCATGGCCGAGAGGGACTGGGAGGCGGCAGCTGCACAGGGCCATTGAGGAGGCAGACAGGAGGGAGTGTGGAAGGGACCGATTATGGGGTGTTCCCGCAGAGGGTGGGGGTGGGGAAAGGAGGCAGGGAAAGAGCCAGAGGAGGAAGAGCCAAGAGAAGGGAGGACCTGAGAATGTTCTGTCACCACCATTCCCCTCTCCCCCGCCCCAGGAGGCACTAGGTTCTTCCTGCCCTAGCCTGGGCACAGCAAATAAGACGGCAAGGCTGATGACAGCTAAGATGAAAACATGAGTGGGAAGTCGGGTCTCTGGAAGGCAGCCCGGGGTGCTGAGGCAAGTGGGGTCCCAGCATCAGAGAGTGTCTGGGTCTCACCCTGCCTGTGGCCCCTGAGCAGAGCCTTTCCCTGACCTTGGCCCCAGCCTTTCCATCTTCGAAATTCAGGGGTCGAACCAACTTAATGTTTTTTGTAGTTTCCACAACCCAGAGTAAAAAAATAAAGAAAAGAAATTAAAGAGAAAAAAGTTTGCATTCATACATTTAACGAAAACTAAAGCTTCATGAAACAATACTTTATTCCATATGTTTACTCTGATATTTTCTGTTTCATTGTACATCATTTAAAAATGCCAGTCACGATCCCCTAACCGATAGAATGGCCCACTAATGAGTCACGTTCCTTGGTCTGAAAACACTGACCCAGCTCATCTGGAAGGTTCCTTCCTGCTCTGGCAGCCGGCAGTTCTGCTCTGTTTACTCTGGCCTCACGACCCCCATCAGCCGAGCCTCCGTGGTTTTGTGCTTTGTATCCACAAGCGGTGGTCTCCAGTCCCAGACGCTGGGGACACCTGGCTGAAGGTGTGGTTGGGCTGCTGGAGTGTGCTGCTCCTGCCCAGGTTCAACTCCAGGTGTGAGGCCCTGGCTCAGCCCCTGTCTGGGGACTGCCTGCTGCGGCTGGAGAGCTGGGGCGTCTCCTGCCACCTCCTCGGGAAAAGGCACAGGTGTGGATGCCGTCTACACCCCCATCCCACCACAGCCTGACTATTGTGTGGGCTGGGACACTGGTCTTCTGTCTGGAAAAGCTGTTGGGAAGTTGAGCCTGGCTCCCAGTTAGAAGTCCAGGCTCTGTGCCCCGTCCATCCTCCCACTGAACCCCACCCTGGGCAGCCCCAGGGGTCACCACTGTGGGAGCTGCTGATGGATGAGAAGAGCTTTGGCGACCGATGGGCCTGAGATCAAATCCCAGCTCCATTTCTGCCTGGCTGTGTGGCTTTGGGAAAGTTCCCTAACATCTCTGAGCCTACTGCCTCAACTGAAGCTCGACAATAACAACACCTGTCTCAGAGGATAAACTTAATGCTGTGATTGATGATAGGCACAAAGTGTCGTGTGTTGGTGACTGGCGTGACATAGGTGCTCCGGATAAACTCGTTCTCCGTTAAAGCCCATCTTGCTGTTGTCCCTGTGAGGGAACAGCTGGGGGGATGGCAGCTATTGACTGGCAGGACAACATCAGAGAGAGGCTGCTTTAAGTTGGGGTCCCTGGGAATAACCCCACCCCCAAACACGTCCAAAATGGGCAAAGAGACTTGGGCACAGCAGGCCTCTGGTATCTACTGGGCAGCCTGAGGCCATGTCTGAGAAGGAGGAGAGGCAGGTTTCAGGGAGAAGAGACTCTCTGGGTCCCCAAAATGGGCCAGTGGCTACTTCCAAGGCTGATGGGGTCCCTGTCTTGAGGCAAGGCTCAGAACGTGTTACGTGATACGGCATCTTTTAACTCTTAAGTTCTTGGAATCCATTTAAAAATGCACCCTCCTCCAGGATCTGGCTTCAGAGTGTTCTTACAAATCATCTGGTTTGGTCCTTATAACCACCACCCCGAGAGAAGGACAGGGCAGGCACAGAGCTTCCACGATCACAGGGTAGTGAGAAGAACTTTCTAGCAAGCCCCAGAACAGGGGATTCGGGCAGGGATGCTGTTTGTTTATTCTCATGCTGTTGCGCATTACCAAGGCTGCACGAAAGCTATCTCTGCATCTGTCTTTAGAGCCCACAGCACTTTCTTTTGGCTCTCCCTCCCCCCACCGCAGTGGTATGTAACTGAAAGGCAGATCTGAGCCAAGCTGAAGACAGGCTTGAGGGCTCCTCTGTCGTCAGGGACAGCTGTTCAGGGGCAGCTGCTTCCCAGAACTCGGAATGCAGTTTCTCTGAGGGCTCCCGTGCACATCAGCTCTCAAGCACTATAGAAACTGGGGCTTAGACAGCCACAGTGACTTGCCCAAGGCCACACAGCTCCAGCAGCACAGGCTGGGCGGCCTTCTGCCAGGCTGCCTTCTGGAGCTGGAACTTGGCAAGCCTCTGACCTTGCCTTTCTGTTCCTGGCCAGCTCCAGCTGCCCTCTGCTCTGTCCTGCAAATAACCAGGAGCCTCTTCTTCCAAGGCAGAGGCAGACGCTTTACATTGGGACATAAATAAATCCCTGGGGCTTGTTTATGGAACACATGGAGCTGGCTCGTGGTTCTGTAGAGGCAGTGAAATGTCTCAGGATCTGACGCCGCAGCTTCTGGCTTTATGTTGACTGGCCGGGGCATGTCTGGGCCTCAGTCTCCCTGTCCATCTGTGCGGGGGCAGTGCCAGATGGACTCCTTCCACAGAGCCTGACCTCCCTGAGGACAGTGACTGGGGTCGAGTCCAGGAGTGGGTTCCATCCTTACTCTTCCCCCTGCCTGGCTACTTGCTGTGTGCCCTTGATCTAGTTCCCACCCCCCACCCCCGCCACCCCGGGCCTTTCTGCCCTCATCTCAGACAGCAGGGATAGTCCAGCTTAGCTGAAGTCACAGAGGGGAAAGTATGTTACAAAGCTCTAAAGCCGCAGATTGTGCAGAGTTTTATCCTTACCCTTAGTGATTCTCAGACCAGCATCCCAGGAGAGGGACCCTCAGGCCTGTGAGAAAGCGTGCGGGAAGGACTGAGCTGCAGACCCCGGGCTGCCAGAGCTGTGCCAGGAAGCAGGCCTTGGCTGGGAAGTGCACTGCCGTCATGCCCATCGGTGTAGCCAGGCCCACAGGAGGGGCGTGATTCTTAGGAGATTTCCTTGGGTTCTGGCTCCCTTGGCATCCCCAAGAATTTCCCTGCCTCCACTCCAGCCTGGTGTCCCGGGGGCTCATCCTGGGAGTGGGGGGTGCCAGGGTACCTCCCCCAGTGGGACCAGCCCTGCCAGCCAGCAGCTGGTGTACAGTTACACGGCTTACAGTGAGGCCCAGATTAGACAGTGAGCTCATCGAGATGTGAATGGGGCCATCAGGGTAGGGCCAAGGAAGGCGGCCTGTCTGATTTGGGGCTGTCACTGGGGTTCTCCCTGGGTCCTCTCCCTTCCTCTGTCTCCCCCTCTCCGAGGCTCTCGGACTCTCTTCCTCTGTCTCTCTCCCTCCTGTGCACACACACTGACACCCCCTCTTGGAGCTTGCTGGAGATTGTCATGGCAACCCTCCAGCAAAATTATCAAAACACTTTTGCTCACAGTTGTACCAGACGAAGTGCTAATTCTGAGTGAGGCAGAAGCAGTTGGTAGGATGCTGAAGTCACTGGCTTTGTGTGGAGGGCCCGCTGAGGCGGGGAAGCGGGCTCCAGCAGGAGGTGAGCCTGGGGCCAGGAGGCAGGAACCCCGGGAAAGGCCTTGTCGCTTGCCTGCTGTGGACACTGTTGCTGACTGTCCCCCACCCCTCATGCCCCATTCACATTCTCATTCCACCCCCCACACACCTGAAGGTGTGCACGCGGCGGCTGGGCAGCATCCGCCCGAAGTGCATGTTAACTCGAACGGCAACATCAGAATAACTTCCACCTCATCAGCACTCGGAGGCCTGGGATGCCCTCTGGAGACACTTCCGAGTACATGTGAGGGGACAGCCAGCTGACCAAGGCGTCACAGCTGGTAGTAGTCTGAGCCAGGGTGGCAGAGCAGCCACAGGAAGGGGCCTCACTCTCCTGTTTCCTCACCCTCTGCCACCCCGCCCCCCAGGAAGCAGGGGAGCGCTTGTGAACAGAACTGCCTGGCTGTTGCTTCCCACTGGGCTCTGCGGCTCCCTGCCCGTCTGCATCCCAGGACGGATGGGGCATCCCTGCTCCTGCCTGACCCAGCCCAGGCACCGCAGGCTCCCTTGGAAACAAAGCCCTGCTAATAGCTGGAGAACTGGAGTTGCTTATTTTAAAACGTGGCTCTGCCCAAAAGCCAAAGTGTGGGTGGGAATGGTGGAGGCGGTAGAGGCACAAGCCCCTCCCTGGTCTGCTGCCATCTTCCTGCCCCATCTGCTCCCCCAGCGGCCCCTCCGTGGAGTCGAGCCTCCCCCGCAGCCTCAGCCCAGGCTGCTTGCCACTCTCGGGCCCAAGAGGAAGTGTCTGCTTCATATGAATGGGTCCCCTCATCCTTGCATCCGCCTGAGGATTCTAGAATATTGGAGCTGGAGAGGCCCCTGGTAAATCAGAGCCTAGCCTCCTTACTTCACAGATGGGGAAACTGAGGCCCAGGGATAAGAAGCAACTGGTTGAAGGTCACAGAGTATGGGGGTGATGGAGCCTGGGTGTCTCACTTCTATCCAGTCCAGTGCTGTTCCTGTCACTTCAGAGGGACAGTGAGATGGGTGGTACAAGTGCTGAGCTCTGATTTCGGAGTCAGGCAGACCTGCCCGCGAGCACCAGCTTCAGCACCTGGCCCTGAGGTGACTCTGGCAAGCCACAAAGCACCTTGAGTCCCCATGTCTAAAACAGGAATGATACTGGGTCTACCTCAAAGGATGCTGTGAGGGCGATCTAGGTGAGGCATGTGCCATGCATCGTTGGCACAGTGCCAGGCACATCGTAGGTATTCAACAGGTGACATTTCTATGTCCCTCCTCTCTAGTCCCAGGGTTACAGGCCTGCTGAGAAGAGGGACTGTCCTGAATCCCCTCTAATAGCCACCCCCTGCCCTGGGATGGCGAAGAGAGGCCACTTAGCCTGTCCTGGAAAACCCTCCATTTCCCCTACGAACTCATCAAGGTCAGAGGTCAACAGGGCCCCGGCCCTCATGCCTGGGTGGGCCACAGGGCATACCCCTCCAGATCTGTCCATCTCTGTTCACATGTGTGGTTCTCACTGGCTCCATCAGCCCTCTAGAGGGGAAGGTCTTGATCCTTCAGCCTTTGGGGCAAGGTCAGTGTGTGTGTTGTGGGAGGTCTGTTGACAGAGGCTGGCATCCCCTCAAGCCCCTTAGCACCACCTTTGGGCACTGGCAGTAACACCCCACAGGGATCCCCTGAAACTCTGTGCCTGGAGACGTAGCTCTGCCTGGCTTCCTCTCTTACACTGTGAGTGAGGAGAGCAGATGAGCCACCCAAACCCCCAAATGCCCTCTGTGGCAGGAGCTTCTTGGCACCTTTCCCTGGCATCCTCTCAGCCACAGTGGGAGCAGGATAGGCTTGGGCATGAGACAATGGCAACAAAAGGAATGCATGTCTCTTGCTAAAGACAGGCCAGGCACTGTGCTAGGCGTTCTCCTTGCAGCCATCACTGACTCCCAGGGGCATGCCTACGCTCCCAGGTGCAGAGACCGAGTCGCAGACAGTATGACCTGCACAAAGTCGCAGAGCTGACCTGTCGCAGAGCAGGGTTAGGGTCTGGGTCCGTGTTCCCCTAGCCCAACAGCAGCCATAGCTGACCCCTGCCAGAGGCACAGTGTGAAAAGGCTGCCTGGTGTTGGGGCCGCCCTGAGACATCCTGAGCGGGAGGAAGCTGTGGGTGGGAGGGGATAGCAGTGGGACCAGGTATCTAGGCAGGGAAGGTGACAGGAGTGGCTTAGGGTACCCCAGCCCCCAGCCTGGGAGTTTGGGGTCTGGAGGAGCTGTACATGTTGGAAAGGGAGCTCTGGTGGCACCGGGAGCTGTGGGAGCAGGGTCGGGGAGCAGGGTGGAGGTGGAACACTCCGCAGAAGCCACCAGCTCCAGCTGGCTGCCACGCCGTCCTGGCTGCTGGGGAAGGCAGAGCCTGATACCGGCGGTCCAGTGGGGAAGCCAGACCACAGCGATGGGAACAAAGTAATAAGGAGACCTTTTAGGTTGTGGTAAGTGTGCTAGGAAGGGAAGGGGGACAGGGTGACTGAGGGCAACCTAAAATAGCATGGCCAGGGAAGGCTGCCCCGAGGAGTGGCATTGGAGCTGAAACCTCTGTGGTGCAGAGAGAGGTGGCTTGTCCCAGGCCACACAGTGCCTGCAGGTAGAGCCACGCTAGGGCCCATCTCCGGACGCCCCTTCTAATCATCTCCCTCCTTCTAGAAACATCCTTCTCTTGGATTATGACATGCTCCCCTGTTGGGTATCAGTTCTCTGAGTCTTTGGCGGGCTGAGTCCTAGTCCTTCTCCCACTGTTGGCTGGTTCCAGCTCTTCTCTGGCTGGCAGGCGGGCTGCACCCCCATGACTCCCAAACTGCCACTTCCGTCCATCACCTCCCCCTGAGTTCCAGTGTCCTGCTCGCCCTCTTTCCTTGGATATACACACTTCTCTTGGTTAGGACAATGCTAAATCAATAGGTAGAGACCTGAAATTAGAGCAGTTTAAAAATACGCAGTTGAATGACAAGACAGCACACTTAATCTGATCCCTTTGTTTGGCTTTGTGTTTGGCCTAAGGGACGGGCTTTGAGAAGGGCTCTGGGCCACGACAGTGTGGTCTCCGGCCCTTTGGACAAAAACAGTTGGTTTTCCGACCTTGAAGACATCAGTTTTCTGGACTCTCTTTTTCTGCCCATCTCTTCTTGCAAACTAGCCAATCTCTTTCTTGTAATATCTTACTAAAAGCATCATTGAGCAGCCAACACATGCAAATGCGTTGGCTCTTCCAGCCATTTTTGTAGAATTGTAGGCTCAGTCAGCGTGTGGTCTGTGTTCCAAGTTCCCACAGGTGACGTGTCCACAAATGCCTGCTCACGGTATAAGTGTCGCCAGCTTTCCACACGGCAGCGTCCGTTTCCGTATTGCTCACCACCTAAGCCAATGCCATGTTAACTGGGGTGGTCGTGCGTGGCAGTGTCCCCTTCCTGGTACCGATTTCTGTGCTAGAGGGCAGTCCTGTGCCATGCAACAACATTTTGGTCAACAAAGCACCGCACATACAGCAGTGATCCCGTGAAATTATAATGGAGCTGAAAAATTCCAGTGACGTTGCAGCCACAGTGACAACACAGCACAACACATTCCTCGAGTGTCGGTGGTGCTGTTGGCGTGAGCAGACCCACTGCCCTGCTGGTGGTATGAGGACACAGCGCAGACACCCGGGGACGGCACACGATACGGGGCGATGATGACGAATGACCGCGTTGCTGGATTCTGTGTTCACTCCGTGCACCAGACTTCCCTCATTATTTTGGTGTGCTCCCTCACTTATGGAAACAGTGAGCTGTATGTAGAGCGGTGTGGCAGGTTCGGCCGCCAGCAGCCCTCGTACATCTCATCTTTACCTCGTCTCTCCACTGCGTCATGTCCTCTTGTGCTTGATTTAATCTCGTGTTGTTCTGTGCGGTGACATGCTGTACAGACGTGTAGCCTGGGGACAGTAGCCTGAGTGTGCAGTGGGCTGCACCAGCTGGGTTTGTGCAAGTGCGCTCCATGATGTTTGCACGAGGAAGAGGTACCCTGCGTGGCTGTATTTCTACGCTGCTGTTAAAAGGAGCCCCCAAATGCAGTGGCCTTAAGGTCATGGAGATTAATTTTTCCCTCACACACTCTAGTTCTGATGTGAGCATCTCGAGCCTCCCCCCGGTGGGTAGTGGGTTTTGATGGACTGCCTGCAGACTCCACAATGACTCTCCCCGCCCCACACCATTCCCCTTCAACCAGTGGCACTGCCATCTAACACATACAAAGCAGAATACGTACAAGTCAGCCTTGATTCCAGACACCCCCTATCTAATCCATCAGCACACCCTTCCAATTCCACCTTCAGGTAAACCCCAAATTGGACCTTTTCCCCATACCTCCATTGTCTTTACCCTAATCCAGGTTTTCAGTGTCTTGTATCTGGGGTCATGGAACGACCTTCTCAGCAGACTCCTGCTTTCCTCCTGGGCCCTCTCCAGCCTGCTGCCCACAGGGCAGCCAGAGCGAGCTTCTAAAAACATCAAGTGGTTGTGCAGCTCCCCGGCTCTAAACTCCAGTGCCTCACTGTTGCCCTTAGAACACAACGCTGTCTCCTCAATAGGGTGGGCAAGGCCTCTCTCTGCTTTAACCACGCGGGCTTTCTTGACTTCCCTGAATAAGCCACGCCCATTCCTGCCTCAGGCCTTTGCACTAGGGTTGGCTCCCTCTGCCCCAAACACCCTGCCCTCACTTGGGCACACCCTGGATCCTCCCACAGGGCGAAAGGATTCCATGTAGTGGCTAAGAAGAGGGTTAGGAGCCAAGACGCCTGGGTTTGAGTCTCAGCTCTGCTGGTCACTAGCTGTGCGACCTTGGGGCAAGTTGCTCACGGTGGCCTCTCTGTGCCCTGGCTCTCCTATCTGTAAATGGCGATGATAAGAGTACCTGTTCCCCTGGGTTGCCGAGAGGATTACACAGAGCAGTTATGAGTTAATGCATGAAAGTAATTCAGAGCATGGCACAGGCTAAGCCCTTTGTAGTGTTACTGTTGTCCTTCAGGGTCACCTGAAGCATCACGCACAGTAAGAACCTGTCCTGGCCACCCCCTACACATGCTTCACTCCGGCTGCACCCCCATCACTGCACCTGCAGCAGCGCACCTCCTTTTTTCTTGTTTGTTGTCTGCTCCCCACCCCTACCCCCGCCCCAGAATATAACTTCTGCAAGGGCTGGGACATTTCTGAGCTGGAACACAGGAGGTTCTCAATCAGCCTTCATTGAATGGCTGTGGAAGGAATAGAGCCAAACCCCCTTGATTCCTTCCTTTCCCAGTGCGCCCTGCAGGGATCCTGCAGGGGGTCCTGCTCTGTGTGGCACCTCAGGCCCTCGGCACTGCAGGGCAGTGCTCACAGTTTCCACTGGGGACTTGGGACGCCCGGCAGGGGACCTGCCCTCAGGAGCCCCAGCGGCACTGGTGGGTATCAACCCTGAGCAGGGGACCGTGGAGCGTGGACTCTAGAGCTGGCCCCACGGTGCCCAACAGTTCCGCACCCTTTCCGTGCCTCCATTCTCTCGGTGCAACATTTGGAGAGTGCCAGTCACCTCACAGGGCTGGCGGGGAGATTAATGAGGACACTACCTGGAACACAGAGCTCCCTGGCAGGCCTGGAGTACACCTCTCAGAAGGCAGTTGCTGCTGCTGCTGTTAGTGGCATATCCAAGTGTCATTCTGAGCTTAAGTGGGGGTGCCGGAGGGACATGAGGGGGTGGAGTAGTGAGGAGACAAACGTAAAGAAAACAAACAGGGAAGAGAACCAGAATGGAATAATCGGTTGTGTTTGTATTAGAGCTTGCCTCTGTCTGTGTATGAGGTTGGGGGCGGGCGAGCGGGGGCGGGACTGACGACAAGGATACAGAGAAAAAAACCTAACTCCTCCAACTCAGTTCTGGGGAGCCGGGTACCCTGGCTCCCCCCGCTATAAGGACAGCCAGGAGCTGCCACTGCCACTCGAGCCCGGGGCAGAACCCGAGGCACAATAACCAGCGCCTTGCGTGTGCGCATCTGAGATTAGGGACGGGAAGGGGGACCTGCGCCCCGCGGCCACCATGGTTCCTACAGACTTGGGGAGCCCCTAACGGACAGTAGCATCTTAACACCCCTGCTCCCCAGCCGCCCCGACTGAGCCGCGAGCTCCCGGGGCTCCGGGTGCTCTCGAAGCCCCGCGGGCGGGGCCTGCCTTCCGGAGCGGGGGTTGGTGGCGGGCAGGCGGCGCAGGGAGAAGGGCCGTTACTTTCCCAGAGTGGCAGGGCGACGTCAGGCGGAAGGGCGCGGGGCGCGCACGCTTTAAAAGGCATTCGCTGTCATCCGAGCTCTCAGCCGTGTGGGTAGGAGCAGGCTATATAAGCGGCGGGCGGACTCCACGGGGCAGACGGCGGCAGCAGCGGAGGCGAGCGCCTGGGATCGCAGCGGAGCAGCGCCCCGGGAGCCCCGCGCCCCGCAGCCCGGCCTTCCGTCCCCGACCCCGAGGAGCGCCGACCCGGGCCCGCGAGGGCCGCCGCCACCCCACAGCAGATTTGGATCCCCCACCCGGCGAGCCCCAGGCTGCTGCCCCCCGGGGGGCCCCGGCGCAGCGGCCGTCCCCGGACAGCCCCGCCACCCTGCCGCCCGGCCCCGAAGACGCGGGCAGCGCCATGGCGGCCGCCAAGCCCGGCGAGCTGATGGGCATCTGCTCCAGCTACCAAGCGGTAATGCCGCACTTCGTGTGCCTGGCCGACGAGTTCCCGCAGCCCGTTCGGCCCGCCAAGCTGACCAAGGGCAAGGGCCGGCTCCGGCGGCCGCGCCAGTCCCGCTTCAAGACGCAGCCGGTGACCTTCGACGAGATCCAGGAGGTGGAGGAGGAGGGGGTGTCTCCCATGGAGGAGGAGAAGGCCAAGAAGTCCTTCCTGCAGAGCCTGGAGTGCCTGCGCCGCAGCACGCAGAGCCTGTCGCTGCAGCGCGAGCAGCTCGGCAGCTGCAAACTGAGGAACAGCCTGGACTCGAGCGACTCCGACTCGGCCCTGTGAGGGGCGCCGCGGGCAGCGCGCACTCGCCCGCCTCCGCGTGCGAACCTTGGCAGGGCCGGCGCCGCGGGGACCCCCGAGGGCCCGGACGGCCGCCCCTTCTGCGCCTGGACTCCCGCCAGGCGGCGAACTGGTCGATGCTCCCCGCGCTGCGCTAGTCCGGGGGCCGGGGGAGCCAGGAAGGGGCCACTTTCTTTGCCCTTGTAAATGTTTATTTTTCAACTCTGCCCAGTCCGAACTCGGCTGTGAGTGTGTGCGGGGAGGCGCGCCCGCGCAGAGTCGCCCGCGTTGCCGGGGCTTGCTGGAGAGCCGCTCCACGCCCTTGTCCCGGGGTTCGCAACTCCGATACTGCACACCGCCCCCCCGCCGTGCCCCACAGCACACACTCGTTCACACTCACGCCAACATACTCTCGCTGAACACTTTTATAATTGTCAGGCGCGGCGGATGGGACTTGGGGCGCAGCGCAGCGGCTGCTGCGGCTGCGGCCAGAGGATTGATATTTATTTTTGCATTGCGATGGCTGACGGCGTTTATTTAACGATCTTTTTACCTGAATATGTCTGTGAGGCTCCTGAACGGAGACGAATAAAGGCAGTATATTTGCACAGTGCACTCCTCCAGGCTCTTGACTTCTTGAAGCTTCGGGGCCCAGGCTCACCAGACTGGGGGGCAGGGGGGACAGGATGTGGCTGGAATGGGAGTACAGGGATCCCCGAGTGGAATTAACCCCACACGCTTCAGTCACTGGAACGAGGCCGCGTCCCCGGTGCCCGAGCCCATTGCCCTCCTCCTCGAGTGGATCCACACCCAGCCCAGAGCGCCCCTGCCTCCCGGGTCTGTTCCCCATCGCCAGCGTCCCAGATGGAGTTGAAGCCGCTGGTGAGCCGAAGGTCGGCCCTGTGAGGATGGCGAGAGTCCATCTCGGTGCGGTTGACCTCTCAGGGAGGCTGGGGTCAAAGTCATAGCCCCCTACCCACCGCATGAGACCCTATTCACTCCGCACCCTTTCCTGGGTGGGGAGGTGACCGAGCCAGCTGTGGGAGACTCAGGTGGGGACATTTGGGTAATGGGACCCGAGGGGGGCTAGAAGCCCGCACGAGCTGAGCGAGAGTTGGTTGTGCCCTCCGTGTCGTGCTGACTCAGGGGAGTGCCGGGGACCCTGCGCCACGGGACAAACGGGGGTGTTTTCAGTTCTTTGGTCCCTCCATATGGCCCTTCACTTTGCCGTCTTCAGGGGTCCGCGAGGAGGGTGGAGCATGTCTTCGTTCACAGCCCGAAGGGGCTTGGGTACCACCAAGTCTCCCCACCTCTTCTGTGTACAGATGAGAAAACAAACCTAGCAATCATGGAAGGAAAGGTCACACGGAGAATAGTGTAGGAGTCGCAGACAGCTCTCCTGGCTCTGCCTCCAGGGCCCATAACATCGCAAGGAGCCTGTCTTTCCAGCGCTTCACAGCCACTGCCTGGCAACCTGTCTCCACCCTAAACCCTCAGGGTTACAGTGTAACGGCGCCATTTGGCAGCTGGTAGTGCCCCCCAGTTGGAGGCCCTATCATCCCACCCCTCCAGGATTACTTCGGAGTCGTCCCACCATGCCAGGCTGAGTAGTTAGGGGAGACGTGGAGAGCTTGGGTGCTTTTCCTACTGTTCCCCCCAGGTTGCCCTGTTTCCGTACTCGGGTGCCCTCTGGTGGTGGGGGCTGGTGCTCAGCTCAGTCCAGCGGGGGATCTGAACCGACTTCCATCTTCACTGGGAAGCTCTGGTAGCCCCACTCCTCCCCTCTTTCAGGAAACTAGAGAGCAGAGGAAAGAAACAAAGAAACAAAAAATAGGAGCACCTCTCTGTTTCCTAGATGGGATGCTGCCCGATTCATGAATTATTGAATAAAGCCGTTAGGTCTTTAAAAAAGCACAAAACCACACAGGGCCTGAAAGGATGTCCTCACTGGCTCAGAGAGAGGGGGACAGGCACAGGGTCCCTGGGCCTGGGTCTTTGGCACAGTCTGAGCTCCAGGGAGCAAGCACACTGGTCATCGCAGTCCCCAGTGACAGTCGGCTCCATTGTGCTGCGGCCTCATGACAGAAGGCCCTTCCTTGCAAATGCCTCTGCCTGGTGAGGCAGCTGTGGTGCCGCTGTGATTCCAGTGCCTGCAGCTGCCATGGCCAAGCCGTTTTGAGCACCTCGAGGTGGGGGGAGGGTTGCGGAACCTCTGACTTCCCTCGCCCGGCTCCCTTCCCTCCAGCTGCTCCCCACCGTATCTTGTCTTTCATCTGTAGCAGTAGCCCCGGTTTCTACTCTTCAGGAGTGAGTGCCCTAAACCTTCCTGGTGGATGTCACACCCGGTAGGCCTGCGGTCCTGGCATGGGCGCCTCCTCCCTGGGCACCACAGCAGCCTTCTTCCTGCTGGAGAGCCTCCTCCTCCCACCCACCTTCGGCCCCTTCCCTAGCTGCAGGCCTGCTGGGGTCACCCTGGCCAATATCTGGGGGTGGTTGTGGGGACCACACCCCATCACTGCAGTCCCTGCTCAGCCCCTGGCAGGGACCCGCATGGAGCCAGTGCTTCTGAAGTGTGTGTTGGGTTAAAATGAGCAAGGGGCCAGTGAGGAAGAGGGATGCTCATCTTGCTTACTTCCTGGTTTGTCTTTACATTATTCTGTTGAATAGCTGTTCCACATTTAATCAAGCTAATTCCCCACTTTCTGGTGTAAAAGTGATGCCTGATTTGTCCCAGTTCCTTCGTGGTGCCTCTCACTGGCAGTTAGCTCTCGTGGTTGGGTCTAGAAAGAAGTTTGGAAGGGGCAGTGGCACGGACAGACAGGGGCTGGGCGAGGGAGGCGAAGGCTGGGAAGCCGCAGTGTTAGAGGCGGCAGGCCGGTCCGGGTGCCCTCTGCTTCAGAGCCTCTCTGCACAGAAGAGGAAGGAGGGGAGGCGGGAGGGGGCTCCTCTGAGATCCCTATGGAACTGCTGGGGTTCGGCTCCTCCCTGTGGCTTGAAGGCATTCCAAGGCAGCACACAGCTCCAAGGAGGTGGCTGGGCTGGGCTGGGCTGGGCTGGGCTGCGCTGGGAGGCCAAATGGTGGAAGAAGAGGAAAGACAGGGAGAGGCATGGGCTGAGGGAGCAAGAGAGCATGGGAACCAGAAAGATGGGGGTGGACTGGGGCCCTCGGGGACACAGGGAAATGTGGAGACATGGAGAGGTGGGGTAACACGGAGTCAGGAGCCGGAAAATGTCGAGAGATGGGCAGAAATAAGGGCTACCTTTGGAGAGAGAGAGAAGGGGGCCTGTAGAGAGTAGGAGGGAGGGGAGGCAAGATGGAAAGTGCTCTGGAGAATGGGCTTGGAGGGGAGAGAATCTCAGAGTGAGGGCGTCTCTCCAGGAGCGGCAGAGCTGGCATGTGCCCGGGGTGGGCAGGAGCCTGCCCAGCTGTCTGGACTTACAGCCACTGGGGTTTGCAGGCTTGTCCAAGAGATAGCCTTCTTCCTTCCCTTCCCCGCCTGGGCTTCAGCCCATGGTCCTAGCCTGGGTGACTAGTTTTCAAATAAGCTGGATCTCAGAGGAGGTGACAAGTGGCCATCCCAGCTTTGGCTGGCAGCCTCTTCTAAATGTTTCTCTTTGGCCCACGGGGAGATATTTATCAGGATGTTTCTTGGACTGTTTTAAAGCCAGCTTGACCTTGGCAGTCCACTGTGTACCAGTTCTGGGCCTGCTTGGCGTGGGGTGGAGAGGGAAGGGCGGTCTGTGATTCAAGGAAACGGGTCAGCTGTGGGCTTGAGCTTCCTCACTTGGGGGGCACATTTGGGGTCACTGTAGATCCACTGGGCTTTGGCAAAATGGGAAGGGGGAAAAAGACCACCACTGAGTACTTCCTGTGGGTATTCTCCTTCCATCCTGATAACCTTTCCCAGGTGTTGTACAGATGAGAAAACTGAGGATCAGAGGGGTTGTTTCTTGCTCAATGCCACCCAGCTAGTCAGTGGTGAGCTGGGTTGCAACCAGTATTTTTTTTTTAATTTCAAAGCCTCTGTTCTTTCTAGGAGATGAACTCCAACCTCTCACTGTAACCCCTGTGGAAGCCCAGAGAATGGATCTTGAAAGACCTCCTGTTGTGGCGGGGCTGGTGGGGGGCGGAGCGGTGGGGGGGGAAGGGCAGGTAATTGACAAGGGCAGAGCAGCTCTAGTTGAGAAATCCACCCCATGCCCCACCCCCATGGGCTGCTCCCCTCTGTAACTGTGCGTGGCTGGGAAACTAAAGTGGAACTGTCCCTGGGAGACATGAGATTTCTTTTTTCGGGGACTTTGGCTCAAGGATTTCCCAATGGCTCTGCTGAAGCTTCCTTAGACCACAGGGCAGGCTGTGGACACTTCTCCCTCTTTCCTGTCAGAGTCTCTTGCATGGCAGCCTGCTGGCTCCCTCTCTGTTTCATTTCACACAGGAGTGTCTCCTGGTGTCATCCCTGCACGCTTAATCCATCCTGGCATCTGCTTCTTGGAGAACGCAGGCTGGCACACTCTTGTCTCCCAGCAGGCTCCCTTGGGCTCCCACCAGCACAGGGGAAGGACAGTGGGCATTATCTTAGAGAGGACCATGGGGGCATAGCAAAGCTACCAAACAAATACGTGTCCTGTTGGTCTGCTGGTCCCAAGTTCTGGATGGGGAATCAGCATGTCACAGCCTGTGTATGGGGTGAGGGCAAGGGTCCCCCGGGTGGACAGCTGTCCTCTAGGCCTACACTCAAGGCCATATGACTCACAGCGACCACCTGCCCATTCAGCTTCAAGGCCCATGGTAGGGACTGCCAATTGTTCACCGACCTGGATTTCCCCAGATGCTGCCGTACCTGCTCTATCGACATGATCAAGTTTCTGCCAATGGCGTACATTGGGAAGAAGAGCCTGTTTCTCCCAGGCCTCGGCCTTAAGGTGCAGCCTCCCCTACCCCCACGCTCTGTTTCTCCTTCTCACAAGTACAGACACGGATGTGCTGCGACCCAGTGGTGATCGAGCTGACAAGGCCGTTGGCTTCGGCAATGGCAGGGAAACCAGATGGAAGGACCCCAGGCTCCTGAGTGACCTTGTGGAACTGAACAGCCTGCCAATCTGAGACAAGCGCCAGGAATAGTTTTGACACGTGAGAGAAACACATTTCTGTCTTCTTCTAGCCACAGAATCGCTACTGGGCGTCCGTATTGCAGCAGTCTTTCTTGCTGTGAATAAACAGAAGTTAGTGCTGGCACGTCCTGGAAGGCCCTGCAGTACAAGTCGCTGACTTAACGGCTTCCCTTCGTGTTGGGAGCGCACAGAGACCGCAGGCGGGGGAGCTGGAGGTCTCCGGTACACCGTGGGAAAGAACTCGGCAAAACCGTCCTATGACTCTTTGGAGGGCTCATCACGTGTTGACCGAGCCCATGGCTCTGTGAGAAGTGAAAGAGCCGAATATTAGTGAACATGGCAGCTGCTCTTTGTGGCTTTTCGCAAATTATTACAAGAAAGACAGGAGAGGTAGAAAGGAATAGAGAGTATCTAGAAATGTGGGGCCTCACAGAGGTGAAAGCCACCCCGCTTTGTAGGGTCAGAGCCTCTCTTGAAGGCCCCCCAGGAAGCCCAGCGCAGGATCCAGCCCCGAGCAAGGTTAGTGAGGGTTGGCCTCCCACTCAGATTTACTGCTTTAGGCTTCCCCATGAGGTAGCCAAAATTAAAGAGAGAGGGCTGGACCAGAAGAGGAAACAGAATAAAACGGCTTCAGAACTCTGCGGGGAAAACATTTCGGGTGTGGTTATTGGCACCCGGAACTAGCTAGAAGCACCTAGACCAGAAACTGCCAAGGAAAGTAGACATTGGCCAGTGGTCAGGTTGTTTGAGCCCCGAGGCAGCCTCAGTGAGGCCAGGCCTTGAACACCTGCTTCAGATGTGGTCACAGAGATGACGGGGGAAGGAGAACCTTCCAGAACCAGGCTGGTCAGGTTAGCCCTCCACGGAACACACGTGCTCCTCTGCCAGAGCAAGCCCATACCCCTGAGGTCAGCACAGTTGGCCTATTGCTACACACCAGGGATCTCCGAGTGTGTCCCTTCTCCCCTTGCACATGGTGGTATTATTGTGCTTTTCCCACCCCATCCAGCATTGTGTGGGGACGCAGCCGGGGTGGTGGTGCTCGGTGGGGGGCAGGGGCAGATGACTTGTCTTGCAGTTTATCTGTCACTGGGCCATGAGGAACCATCTGTGGCTCTGGAGGGGACTTCCTTTCCCCCAGATATCCTGCACTGTGATCTGGAAGTGTAACTAAATGGAGTACGGGACCGACTTCTTGGAGAGGGGCAGAGTGTGCTCCACGGTGGGAAGGAGGATGACTCAGGTATCTGGTAGCCAGCTGAGGAGCCCATGGTGGAGACTATGAATGGTCCACTGATATCTGTTTTCCGTATCTTCCTGGGCACAAGCTCAGGCCGATTTCTCAGTCTCCTCTGTGGTGAGTCTGGTGATGCGCCGAAGCTCTCTGCGAAAGAATGAGCAAGCAAACACGCATGCCATGCTGGGCCGAGGCCTTGACACCATGACAGGTCGCTCTTGTTCTTCCCAAAGAGTGACCGGCGGCGTACCTTTGGACCGCCATTGACTAAGCATGATGGCAGTGCCTGGGGATCTGATGACATTGAGTTGCCTGTGGATGGTTGTGGGGTGTGGACTCCTGTCTTCCTTAACCTGCTGCATTCCTGCTGGGTCTCTTTGTAGTCAGAGTCCTTTCTCTTCACCTGCAGCAGAGCGGGAGCATGTTCTTTACCACCCTGACTCAGAGCAGGTTTTCTCATGCCTGGGGTGGGGACGTGAGACTCCCACCCCAGATGTGCCCCAGCAGTGGGGAAGGGGGACAGAAGTGGTATTGTAGGAGATCTTAGCAGGAACCGGGACATGCCAGACTCTGGCCCCAGCTCTGTTCCTTCCTTGTGTGTGGGCTTGAACAAATCACTTTCCTTCTCTTTCCCTGATGGCTTTCCTTACTTTTATGTTCTGAAGTTTATAAAAGACCTGGGAGACCTTAGAGACCTTGGAACCTTAGAATCCTGGCCTTGGGGGCTGTGCAGAGAGGCCGTGTTCCCAGAGACCAGACATCCAGCTCCTTCCTGTACAGACGGGGAGATGGAGGCACAGAAACAGGCAGAGCCTTCTCTGCGACAGCAGCGTCTTCACCCCACCCCTCGTTCCCAGCCTTGGGGAGAGTCCCAGAAACTCTGGGCTGGGCTGTTCTGTACTGAACAGTTCCTTCCAAACCCAAAATAACTGCCTGAGCACCACCCTCCTGCAGACTCAGGACCCTGGCCAATGTGTCATTGCTCATGGCCCAGCTCACGCCCCTTCTGGACCAGCCTGCTGGCCTTTGGGTAGCCTCTGACCTTCCCTCTGATCTTCTTGGGAGGATTCTGACAGAGCTTCCTTCTTCCCTCATTTTTCAGAATGCATGAGATATTCCAGGAGCAGCCAGACCCTATGAGCTGCTACTCTCAGATCCATGCCTTGTAAAACCCATCTTATTGGCTGTTACATGTGTTCTGAGACTTTTTAATTAGCTGTGCTCTGGTCCGCTGTAGAAGACAACCTTTAAGAAGCTGCTGGGCACATGAATCTGCTTTGGACCATCAATGAGTATTCTGTGTGAGGGACCTGGACCTGCTGAGCTCGCCCTCTGCACAGAGAGGGACAGGGTTGCAGGCCCTAAAGGATCCTGATGGACACATACACACACACACACAGTCAACCATCTTTACCCCAACAAGACTGGGGCACTGCCATAGCTGAAATCCAGTGGGCAGGCAGCAGGAACCCTCTTGTTGTAAGCTGGATGTGTGAGGATTCTGGGTCAAGTAATAGATGAAATTGTCTCCTTCTACAGCCTGAAAGGCACATCTTGTGACTTCTAAGGCTATAACTCAAAGAGAAGTTGGGAAGAGCTAAAAGCTTAGTGAGTAGTGGCTGTTCCTTGTTGGTTTTCGTGGTAGTCAAAGACAAGAGATGACCTCTGCCAGTGTTAGCCAGGTTTCAGGCAGAGATGACAGGGAATGGTGAGTATGCAGAAAGGCAGGGGCTTCACAAGTTTGAAATGACCCTCTGCTTCTGTCACCCAAACACAGGACTTCAGATGGTTATGACTCAGAGCCTTTCCCAAAGACCGTCCATCAAGCAAAACATTCATCCAAGGCTAGGAGCAGACTAAGAGTGTTGCCTCTCTCTTAAGCCTGTTATTTCATTAAGTCTCAAATCACTGCCATTGATGTCAGGGGAGAGGCGTGGCCAGAGTGAGGAAGCAAAGACCCGAACCAGGCTTGAGAATTCTGTGAGGAAATAGCATGAAGTGTGATTGCTGGTTCACGAGGTGACTATAAGCAAATGGATTTTGATCCCTAATGAAGCTTTCAAGGAATTGTTTTTCTAGAGAAATTGTAACAGTCCCCAAAGAGCCCCCAAGGAAGATGTTTTGTGATGCTCACTTCAGATGAGGACAGTAGACAGGGGGGAAATCTCCCGGAGGAAGCAGCCAGGACCTCCACAGCCAGGCGGGGGTCCTCACAGTCCCCGCCCCGGGACTGCTGTGCGCTGGCCATACTCTCTGCTGACCGGTCATGTTTGCTGTGGTCGCGTTCTCTCTGCTCCACCATTGTCCACTGGGCAGTGGGGAGACAAATTGTCTTTTAGCTTGCAAGTCATCTGGCCACAGGACCTGCGTCTGAACCAGGTAGAGAGGTCTGGGCATCGCTCAGGGATCATGGTGCAGGAACTGGATGGACTTTGGTGTGTCTGTCCCCCATGGAGAGGAAGTGAGTGTGCCCTATTCGTGAGCACACCCATGTATTTAGTGGCCACAGGTGGGCTGTGGCATGGATTGGTAGTGAGTCCCTAAGATCTGTTCTGTCCATTTTCCCAGGCATGCGCCAGACTAATCCCAGCCCACCCCACTCCTTGGATTTGGGTTGATCCTGTGCCAAGTTTTCCCCCACAGACTGTGCGTGCAAGTAATATTGCCTCTCCTGGAGCCAGACCTGTGAGCTGGGGTAGGCCAGCTCCACAGCTTCCCTTTCCTCGACCAGGAGCAACCTGGAAATTGTGGTGCGTTGGCTTCTACCCAGTAGATGACAATGTGGTATTAGCGGGGGATGAAGCTGCCACTTGGAGGGAACTTGGGACCCTGAACTGTGCAGTGAGCAGAGCGGTTTACTGTCCTGGACCGTTCAGGAAAGAAAAAGTTGTTTCCTCGCCCTGTACTGTGGTGTAGATCTGGTTGTGCTACGGCAGGGGAGCCGTACCTTCCACTCACTGTGCCTGCTTTTCTGTCCCTGAGATCCACCACGAGTGAGATTCTGCTCATGTGCTCTTACTCTCCTGGTGAAGGTCGCTGCTGCACGGATATTCACAATCGTTCCAGCTGCATCTGCATGCCACCCTGAAATGACATGGCTCCTTTTCATTTTGTGTAAAGCTCTTTAGCCTGGATGGTCCCTCGTGTCACAATGGAATCATGACTTCTGCTAATCAGTATCCGTTTTTAAAACACATTTGCTTGGCAAGTCTTTGCTTGTTTTTGGTCTTGAGTTTGTGTTAGGTGTGTCTCTTGTATACAGTAAAGAATTGGATTTTATTTTGAGGCTTAATCTGAAAATATTTTTTAAAAAATTAAGTAAATATGGGCTGATAGCAAGTAAAAAGATTGAATCAGTAATCAAAAACCTCCCAGTGAAGAAAAGTCTAGGACCAGATGGCTTCTCTGATGACTTTTACTAAACATTGAAAGAACTAATGCCAATACTTCTCAAAATCTTCCAAAAAATTAAAAGAGGAGGGAACACTTCCTAACTCACTCGGTAAAGGCCAGTATTGCCCCAATACCAAAGCCAGCCAAAGACACCACAAGAAAAGAGAACCGATGTCCCTGAGGAATGTGGATGCAAAAATTTTCAAAATATGAGCGAGCTGAACCCAGCAGCACAGTAAAAAGGTTGTACACCAGGACCAACTGAGACTTACCCCAGAAATGCAAGGGTAGTTCCACAAAACCAGCACTTTCTTCATCGTGAGGCTCAGCCAGGAGGAGTAAGAGGAAACTCGTTCAACATGACAAAGGACACTGAAGGAAAAGCCCTAGTGAACATCATCCCCGTGGCCAAAGGCTGAAGGTGAAGGCTGAGGGCTTTGGCCGGGAGCAGAAGCCAGCCGGATGCCTGCTTTTGTGGATGTCATTCAACGTTGCACTGGAAGTTCTCCCCAGAGCAATGAAAATTCTCATATATGAAGGCTTTTTTTTCTTTTCTCCTGTGTTTACCTTCTTAACATTACATTGAACCCTTAGCTCCCTGCGTGATTAGGCAGTACCTGTTATTATACTCTAGTATGATTTAGCTGGCTCTTTCTGAGGTTGCTACCACTGGACTACCGTGCTGTTTCCTCTGCACATTCATCGCCTCGCCCCACTGCCCAGCCGCCCAGCCGAGGCCTCTTCATCTCCGCTGTGTGCTTCTCAGAACTGCAGCCTACCTAAGTTTACTGTTTATTGGTGGCAGTTCTCGGAGGATTCTTAGCAATGTCTGGAGACATTTTTGGTTGCTATGGTTTGGAATGGGGTTTCCTGCTACTGGTATCCAGGGGGGAGAACCCAAGGCTGCTCCTAAACATCCTGCAGCGCAGCAGCCCCTACAACAAAGAATTGTGTACCCAAAATGTGAGTCATGCCAAGACGGAGAAACTCTTTTTAGTGTGAGCCCTCAGCAAAAGGTAGGGTGTTTTTGCTGGAGAGTTTTGACATTGACCGTTCCTGGGCCGGCTTGCTCTTTGGTTCTTCTTCCCCGGCGCCCATCAAGCAGTTCCTCGTGCACTTCACAAACTTCATGGCTTCTGTGTGAAATCTTTACTTTTGCCAATCTTTCTGTGTTTTTGCGTCTGTGGCTTATATTGTGGAGTCTGCATTCTTTGAACATCCAGGAGAAAAAGAAGGAATTTGCTGCTTCCTGCTTTTACATTCCTAACAAAATCGCTAAGGGAATACTTTAAAACTTCAGCCTGAGATGTTTTAATTTAACTAGGAATGTGAATTCAAAAACCACTGACAACCCATTTGGGGTTATGGATCCTCAGGGAAAATACTTTCTCCCCAACTCAGTGTGCTAAGATTTCTTTGTAGGTTTTAGTGGGGATGGCCGATGATGGGTTTTGCTCCTAGTTTCCAGGTAACCTGATTGGAGGGGGAGGGGCACTGGAGATCCAGCTTCGTGCAGGGCTGGGTTTTCCATTAATCTCCCCCGTGGGATAGGCTCTGGGGGTCGACTTGTCCTGTGTTCTCATCTCTATCCAGCCATGAGAACAAAAGTCAAGGTTCACATGATTTTGCAATCCCCTCAAGGTGAAAGCTACCC
Source organism: Macrotus californicus (assembly GCA_007922815.1). Lineage (NCBI taxonomy): Eukaryota > Metazoa > Chordata > Mammalia > Chiroptera > Phyllostomidae > Macrotus > Macrotus californicus. Next base: position 78,191 of record VMDR010000068.1, read on the forward strand.
ATCTCTCCGGGTTCCTAATTTCTGTTATTTTGGGGCTTCTGGGTGTTCCATACTTTCTTGCCAGACCATTGAGTAATTTCTAAAAAATTCTTATTTTAACCTACTTTTAAAATTGCTTTAAGCATGCAAGTCAGTTAGCATATCTACTTCACTGCACTGCCCCAAACAGAATCTCTGTCCTTACCCTCCAAACTGCTATGTCCTCATCTCTAAAATGGGAATAATCATAGAAGTTATCTCAAAACTCTGAGGATTAGTAGACCACCCAGAACAGTGTTTGGCAGTAGTAGGTGCCGAGCAAATGTTCGTTTTCCCTTTCCCTTTTTCTCAGTGCCTTCCAGCTCCTCCTTCCCCTTTCTCTGCAGTGGGAGAGAGCCCTGAGGCAGCGAATCCCTGGTCCCTAAACAAGCTTTGCCGAGCCCACAGATCCTGCTAGAGCTCCATCTCCTGCCCACACCTCCGCTTCCTGGCGCTGGTCCTCGGGGACCAGCTCCTCAGCCTTACAGAGCTTTCAGTGTTTCTCCTGCACTGGAAAGGGGCCAGAAACAATGTTTCTCACTGTCAGCATCCTTTCCCAGAGGCCGGAAGCAGCTCTGTCTACAGAGAGACACAGTCGTGGGGGTGGGGGTGGGGGTGTGTTTACAGATCGGATATCCGAGGCTCTCTCTCCTCCCCTTCCCCCTACAAACAGACAAGGTGGGGGGAGGGTCCGAGTTTCTCTTGGTTTTTTGGCTGGCTTATAATTTTCAATTTCAGATTTAGGAAAAAAGTGCAAAAACAGTACAAAGAGCTTCTGTATGTGCTTAACCCAGGTCCTGTAAGATTTTACATCACTTGCTTTATCATTTTTATCTGTTGATTTATCTATGTCCGTACACACGCACACACACATTACTCATTATTATCACTGTCTGGGCCATGTGAGAGATGCTCACAAATACGGAGCTCCTTTGCTCCTCAGCACCCCTTAGAGCATATTTCCAAAACCAAGGACACCGTCTTTCATGTCCACAGTGCAGTCATCAAGTCCAGAAATTAATATGGACATAATGCTACAATGTAACCTATAGACAGTCCTATTTTTCCAGTTGTCCCCATAATGTCCTTTATGTGTGTGTGTGTATGTGTGTGTGTGTATTTTAAGAAATAAGAAATTATCTATAGATTTCTTTTTGTTTCTGGTCCAGTGTCCTGTCCAACATCACATACTGCACTTAGTTGCCAGGTTTCTGATCTAGAACAGTCCCTCCGTCTGCCTTTGTCTTTCACAATCTCAGTATCTTTGAAGAGCACAAGCTAGTTACTTTGTAGAATATCCCTAAATTTAAGTTTGTCTGCTGTCTCCTCACGATTAAATTCACGTTTTGCGTTTTTGGCAGGAATACCGCAGAAGCACTACTGTGTCCTTCTCAGGGCTTCATAGGAGGAGCATGTGACTCAGTTTGTCCCACCACTGGCGGTGGTAATTTTAGTCCCTTGGTTAAGGTTGTGTCTGCCAGGTTTTTCCACTACAAAGACGTGATTTTCCTCTTTGGAATTAATAAGTATTTTGCGAGTATGTAAATATCTCATTTCTCATCAAATTATTTTTGAAGGAGTCTTATTTTATTTTTTTTAATTTAATCTTTTGATTTGTTTTTTAGAGGGAGGGGAAGGGAGGGAGAAAGAGAGGGAGAGAAACATCAATCTATGAGAGATACATCGATCGGCCGCCCCTCACACGCCCCCAACCAGGGATCAGCCCACAGCCTTGGCATGTGCCCTGACCAGGAATTGAACTGGTGACCTTTCAGTTCACAGGCTGGCACTCAATCCACTGAGCCACACCAGCCAGGGCTAAATGTAATCTTTATTGTACTTTTTTTCCATTACCATTTAATCCCCTTATACCTCCCTCTAGTAACTGTCATAGGGTTTTGCAAGAAGTAAATGAGCAATTATGGTTAAAGTGTTTAGAACACTCGTAATATTAATAGCTAATATTGATTCCCCACTCACTACGTGCCAGGCCCTGTTCTGAAACTTTGGCACGTACTAATTCATTATGCTGGTCCTGTGAGGTAAGTCATGTTCTTTCCTCATTTCACACAGGGGGACACTGGTGCCGGGAGAGACGAAGCGTCTCGCCCAAGGTCACACCGGCAGTACCCAGAGCCTGCATTCTGACTGCAGTGCCGTGCTAGCACCTTACACAAGTCATGAGAGTGAGACACACACACCGATGAGTGTGCAACAGAAAGGGTTTGGGTAGAGTGAGGATGAAAAGACGTCCAGGGGGACCAGCACAAGGGATGTCCCAGAGAGGGCAAAGCGCAACGTGTGGAAGTCCAGACATCGGAAGAGCCCTTCACACCCGGCCTCTTGGGCGTCAGCTGTTGACCTGAACTGCCCTCTGCTAGCCTGTCCCTTCCAGCCTCGGAGCTGCCTTCTGCCAGTCCTGCCACCGCTGCCTTTTCCCAGCCAGGCCGCGCTTCGCTCTGCCTGTAGCTCTGCGTCGTGGCCCTCGCCCGTGCTCCTTGGCAGCTCCCTGCCCACTTGTCCACGACGTTGATCGTTGACCGTCTACTTCTCAGCCATGATCTCTGCTGCAGTTGCACAGTTCCCCTTTTGGTCATTCACTTCAAGTCTATCTGCCCTGACAGGCTGTGATATCATGTCTGCTTTTGTTGCCATTGTATCTCCTGGGCCAACCTACACACAGTAGGTATTTAGTGAACACTTGTTGACTATTTGAATGGCTGTAGCCCTTTCCTCTCTCATCCACTCTTTCACTGACATGTCCGCAGAGTCCTATAAGAGTGTCCTGAGTTGTGAAGAACGAGGGTACCTTGACGGTGCAGAGAAGGAAAGGGCCTATTTCTAAAATCCCGTGCCAGGCAAAGAGCAGAGCTAGACCCTGGGCTCCTTCTACTTTTGTGACCTGTGTGCCCCTGCCCTTCATATCGGTGTTCGGATTCCCAGCCCTGTGGAAGTAGCTCTGGGCTTCTGGGAACCCGTACAGATGGACTCTGGGTAGTAACTAATGCCCAGTAAAATCAAGTTATTGATATTCCTAATACTAGATTCTGAATTTAATATGGTTGAAGTGTTTCTGGTGATTCACACCAACACCAGGAGTGGCCTTCTAACCCAGCTCAAACTGACAGCTGTGCTTGACTGCACAGTCCTGTCGGTGACCAGAAAAAACAGTCTCCTGCCTCCCAGGGAGTCCGGACCCCCTAGAGCAGGTGACAGGGCTAAGCCCAGCAGATTAGGAGATATACGCTAGGGCACAGGTGACTGGCTGTCACTGACAGGCATGAGAAGGGAGTTTCTGTCTCAGGTTTACCAGTGGGGCCAAGTAAAGGAGAGACATCAATTAAAAAGAAAAGATTACATGGAACCCAAGCAGTGAGCCAGGACCAGGGGATAACACCCGGGGGCAGGTTTCTCTGCATCAGAATCTCCTTGGATGCTGGTTAAATGCAGACACTGGGACCTGAACTCAGTAATGCTAAATCACAACATCTAAGAAGAGTTTTTATCTTTTATCAGCATTCATCCACCCAAAGTGACATTGGTGTTCACTGGACTTGAGAGAGCCAATGTCTTAGAGAAAAGACTATGCAATGTGAGACACGTTCAGTAGCAAAAATGCCGTTGAGGAGACGTATTTGTGAGCGGATCCAACAGTTTGTCCCAGGCAGCCAAGTAATGGTGGTGTATGCTTTGTGCACAAAGTGATCCTGAGTGGCGGTTTTAATATGTCAGTGTTCTGTTTTATGGATGCCACGTGCATATGTATCATGGAGTGATGTGGTCCCATCCGGCAGGACTGCGTGTTGTTGTGGAATGCTTGACCTATATCCCCGGACAAGTGACAAACAGATTCACGCGGACTAGAGAAATCCCATGGAGCAAAAAGGGATATGTGGCCAATCTCTAAGTGATATAGAAAGGGGCCCCCACCCCTGCCTCCACAGGCTTTTATTGATATTCTAGGTAAATTACATCCAGGATGGTTCTTATTAACTATGTACTGGTTTGTTTTGGGTGGATACTTTTTACAGATAACAAAGGAAAGAATGTTGCCAGTTGCTTCAAAGAGAAAGGTCATTTACAAATGTAAAGGAGAGAAGGCTGAGCTGTTTACATTGGTGCTTGGGAAGTCTAGCACAAGTCACAGTTAAACTACTGCTTCTCCATCCCAGGTGAGTGGGTTTTTGCAAGAGCAAGTTTCAAAGCGGCCTAGGGACAATGCATGCCTGATTCCCCACGGGAGACCTATCCACGGATGTTCCCTGCATGCCAACACACATCTGTCTGCTTTCAGAATCAGAGCTGAGCCACAGGTCACATCGCACATGAATAGGTTCCCTTTAATGGAGGGTTTTTGAAAAAATTCAGATGCCTTGTTTTTTGCTTGGTTTTGATATATTGCTGGAGGAAACCTCAGTATATGTAGTAAAAGTTTGCAAGGTAATAATGCCTAATTAAATACTATATCCATGTTATTAATAGTCTAAAAAACTACTTCGGTCTGCCCTCAACCCCTGTCTGTGGTAGGCTAAGATAGGGCAGTTTGATTGCAGCTGATATAAAGGGTGCTCCCAGATCAGAAAAGAAAAGAAAAACACCTATTGAAAGGGAAATGGTGGAGGAGCATTGGGGTGGTTTCCATGAGTGTTGAGGGAGCTGTTCTGGAACCCTCATTTAAAGAATGAGGTCTGAAGGATAGTCCACTCCCTATGTTTCTCCTGTTGTATTTCTTCCTTGAGTAAATACAACTTCCCACCCAGAACTGTTTATCTTATTCTTCCTCTCTGGATAGATAAGACCATTTTAACATGGGCAATTTGAAAGGAGTCCAAGTACCAAATTATTGAACTGATATTCTCTAGAATGAATGCTCTGCTAAGGCATACATTTTTGTCCCTTTGTCTCAGAAAGTCTTGTCCTGGCAAATGGTAGGTGTTCTATTCCGAGATGAGGAATGGCCATAGCGAGATTCCAAAGGCAAAGATTGGAGGAAGCTTCAGTCTCAAAATACACACCTTTAGATTTAGAGCCAGGGTCACATCGATGGTCTGACTTCTTGTGGTAGACAGCTGTCTCCGTGTCCTCCAGCTCTTGTGATCCAGGCACCAGCAGGGCTGGTTCCTTCTGGGGGCTCCAATGGAGAGTCTGCTCCGTGCCTCTCTCCTAGCTTCTGGTGATCTCCAGCAGTCCTTGGTGTTCCTTGGATTTTAGACACCTATCTCTACCATTCACGAGGATGCAGATAACCTTCTGTTTCTCTCAATGGTGAGCTGAATTATCTGGACAAACCCTCCTACTGGTGACAACTTAAAAGGTTGGGTGAAATATTATTTTGTTAAAAGTATTAAAGAGTCAACAAGATAGGCAAAGTAGTCAGGAATGCTGGGCCGAAACTGAGGTGGGAACTCAGGGAAGAAAGCCCAGCGCCAAAATTACCTTTGCCCTGAGGTCATTCGGTGGTCTTGCAGAACTAGTTACAAAGCTGGTAACTCTTCCCCTTTATGTCGGAATCTCAAATATCCACAACTTCAGGATGAGCGCAAACCGGAAGTGAGGCAGTTCTTGAGCATCTTCAGTTGGCGTCACATGGTAGCCCAGGGGATTTCAAGCCTTGAAGTCCGTTAAGGCAGTTTCAGACCATCAGCACATCAAGGTGCGCCGTGGGAGTGAAGAAAATCTTTGCGAGGAAAAGTGCTGTCGTGCTGGTTGTAAATTATTCCCACAACGGGTGTTTCACATGCAGTTGTTCGGCATGTCCAGATAGCCGCGTGCATGTGGACACAGGAAGTCACGAGCGAGAGCCAGCAGAGTCAGACCGTCCAAGGACTTGAGATGCTAAACTCATTAGACCCAGAGGGTAAGATACAGATGCTTGCTGTGTTTAAACAAATGAAATATGAGGCTGAGACTATCTGCAATGAATAAGAAGCTATAAAAAGTATTATAGGCCATTTGAAAAAGAACCAAATAGAATTTTGAGAAATGAAAAAATGTAATAACTAAAACTGAATAACTCAATGAATAGTTTCCTTGTACATTAGACACACAGGGCATCTGTGAACTCAAGATAAGCCAGAAGAGGAAGTTCAGAATTCAGCAAGGGAAAATGAAGTTGTAGAAGTAATTACAACGGATATAAAGGGTACAGTTAGAAGATCTAACATGTGTTTGGGTCCCACGAGGATAGGAAAGTGGGAAAGAGTAGGAGGCAATATTTGGAGAGAGAATGGCTGGGGATTTTTTCAGAAATGATGGAAGGTACCAATCTACAGATTCAAAAAATCTAAATAATCTCAAGCAAGATAAAAAGAAGTCTCTGCTAGACGTACCATAGTGAGACTACAGAAAACCATTGTAAAAGAGAAAAGCTTATTAAAAGCGGCCGAGGAGAAAAGACAGATTCCCTTCAAGTAAGCCAGTTACGCGGAGAGTTGACTAGTCAGCAGTAATAATACCAGAAGATATTTTAACGACCTCTTCAATCTGATGAAAGGAAATAAACGCCAACCTAGAATGATATCCCCAGTGAAAATATCCTTCGAGATCATTGAAGCGATATCCTTTGAGCAAAATAAAAATACAAAAAGGCAAAAGCACTAGCTTACTCATTGCAGTACTATTTGCAATAAAAAACAAACCAACCTGGAAACAACCCAAATCCATCAACACATCCACACAAAGGACAGTGCAGCAGGAATAAACGAGAGCACTGTGGGACAGTGTTTCAGGCAAACTAAGTACAGCAAGTACGTACAGTATCTGCCTTTTATCAGCAGTTGTGGGGCACCCACCTGTGTTTGTTTATATTACCAAAAACAAAGTCGTATGAATATTTTTAAAAATTACATATAAGGACACAGTGGGAGAGAACAGAGATATGAATGGAAGCTAGTCACTTTTGAATAACCTTATCTTGTAGATTTGACTTTGGAATCATGTAAATTTCTTATATAACTAGAAAACAATTAAGTTTAAGAACTAATTCCTAAAATTAAAAGTCAAATAAACCGAACGAGCCCGACTGTGCATCAAAGTGGTGTCATAGTGAATGAGAGGAGTTATTCCAGGTGTTTAAGGCAAACTGACCTCTGGTGCATCCTTAGGAGAACACAGACAAGGACTGGAGAACTGCCAGAACACCACCACCGTGACCTCAGACTGTTTCTAACAACTGCTGCTGGTTGCTGCTGGTGCTGGTGTTCTTATTCCAGGACTGTTGAGCATGTAGGGTAGGATTAGGGTCAGAACTATGGGTGAGGTGAGTGACACCCTTGGGGCAGAGAATTCAAGGAAGCGCCATGCACCTGCTGCACCTGAGAGTGCACCTCCTTAAATTTGCACGTGCACACCGGCCTCCCCTAGTCCTGGCCCTGTGTAGGACAGAGCAAATGCATGAATGTGTTAGCGTCATTAGTAACCACAGTTTTTGGTGTGAGAGTGTCTGCTGAAATTACCTGAAAACCCTGTACTCCTGTACTTGAATTGTCAGTATCAGCACCAGTTCATAATGTTTTCTTCTTGTGATCTATTTCATCTTAAAAGTAAGAATGAATTTCCTAGTTCTGGCCACTGAAGGGTCCAGAAGCAAGGACTAACACAGCAGTGAGGAGCTCTTCTGGTGCCCACGTCATGGTCTTTCCCTACCACTTGCTGCAGAAAGCTTCCATGGGCCTTTGCAGAAACGTGCAGGGTGAACTTGGATGATCTTTTCTCACCAGGTAGTGAAGAAGCTGTCAAACACTTCTAGGGTCAGTCAGAAGGACCCAGCAGCCAGCTTAAATGGGCTGTCACTGACCATACCTGGAACAATGGAAGCATCAATAAAGATCATAACTACAATAGACTGAAACACATTCAATATACTTAATTGTATAAATCTGTGATGATATCAAAAATCTCATTAATCACCTTTGGGAGATACCAAGGGAGTAACTCATTTTGGAAATGCTAACCATGGGGAAAGAATTAATTATTCTGCCTTTCCAGTATAAACGGTACTTCAGGATTACCAAATGACCGATGGGGGACGTTTCTCTTCTGAGAAATATTTCAGCTAATTAATGAAGAAAGATGGTTAGCATTAGAATGTCACCATTTTCCAACCTCTAATGAATTCATGGACTTAGATATAATTATCAGTCTGTTTACATCCCCAAAGAGAAACAACCAGCATCGTGTGACCCCGATGGAGGAATACCACCGTACCTACAGAGTAGTCTTGCCAAATAATTGAACCTGAATTTGATTAAATCTCCAAATCCAATTATGAATTTAAAGGAAATACAGAGAGCAGAAGAATGTTAATTGACAGTAAAGAGATACAATTAGCAAAATCCAGACTGTTTCTTCATTAACAATAACAACAAAATGCAAGAAAGAAAAAAGGTGGAGGGAAAATCTGCAGGCCAGCAGAAACGGAAATGACAAAGGAACCAACAACAATACAAAGAATTCATCTGCATCTCAGTTCAAATAAACTGTAAGAACAAAAATTAGTAGGACAATCGAGGGAATGTGAACCCCAATAAGATATATTGTAATAAAAGTATTGCTGATATATTTTCCCAGCTGTTTTCTCTCTCTGGTTTTATTGAGATGTATTGTCAGTTTAAGGTGTAGAACGTAATAATTTGATGCGTGTGTGTATTGCAAGATGATCACCACAGTAAGTCTAGTTAACATTCATCACTGGTCTTTTTTTGGTGGATGATAAGGTAGTAGTTTAAAAGGGAGACCCCTTCTTTTAAGATATGCACACGAAAATATTTACAGGTGAAAAGCTGTGATGTTTGCTGCTAAGTAACTCAGGATGAGGGGCGTGGCTGGGGAGGCCAGGAAACCAGGGTTGTCCCTGTAACTCGTGAGGGGTGGGCGGGTGGGGCTCAGTATCTGGTTTCTCTTCTTTGCTTATGCCTAAGTTTTCCATAATAAAAAGTGTTAAAAGAATAAAGTCAAAGAAAAGATTTTTTTTTTCAGGGAAAAAAACCTTTGTAGTGAAGGGATTTCTAGAGGAGTTTTAGGCAGAAGGGAGCCGATTGTAGCTGGAGGGTTAGAGACGCACCAAGGAATGGAGAGAGACGTGGAGAAGAAGTGGATCAGATGAGCGCAGGCCACGCACGACCGTCGTCACCGCGAGGCGTGCAGTCTGGACACCCCAGAGCGAGCACACACACACACACACACACGACAGGGCACGGGTTGGGTGGGCGGCGTGAACGTGCTCTGCCGTTCTCAGTTCTCGCCTGGCCCAGAGAGAGCATCTGGTGGTGGTGTTGTGCTGGGCTCTGGCAGGCTGTGGATGTGCACCACGGCCTCAGGGGTGACGACTTAGAGAACACGAGGATGCGGGACGCCAGATGGTGACTGTGGGGAAGGAACAGGGAGTGATAAAGAACATTGGTCAGTTCGCCCAACGGCAAATGAGAAGGAAAATTTAAAAAATACATGCATAGCAGGTGGGCTAACTAGGAAGCATAAAGTAAGATGGCAGATTTAAACCCCAATAAATACCTTGATGGATTTATTAAAAGTGAATAGACTAATTGGCTAAAAAAATAAGGATGTCAGACCGGATTTTTAAAATCAAACTATATGCTGTTCACAGGAGACGAATCTAAAATATAAAGACACATTGAAAGTAAAAGAATGGAAAAGTTATTCCATGTAAATATTAAACAAGTAATGGGTGTGGTTACATCACTATTAGACACTATTAAAGCACAGAACATTAATAGAGATGAAGAGTCATTAAGAAGGGCAATGTTTCTGTTAGACTCAGAGTCACGCGTGCTTGCCTCGGGGTGGGGGCCGGGCGAGGGCCCCACGAAAGGCCAGGGCCAGCAGAGCGTAGGGTTGCCACCGGTGGTCAGCTTCCTGGTTGGGTGGTGATTGTGCAGGTGTGCTCTACAGTTACTGAGTGTAGGGTGTACGTACACCTTGGCATTCCGTCCTCGTCTGTGTCGTATCTCACAAAAGAATTTGTTTTGTCCTCTTAGTGACTGAATGATGTGGGCGGTACTCTTCTGACATTAAAACATAAGCCCTTAATGGCATTAATTCTGTGCTTACCTGTTACCGGACACTAGGAAAGGCTCTTTGTACATATTAACTTGTTTGGCTCTCATAATGACCCTGTGAGGCAGATTCTATTTTTCATCCCCATTTGAAGATATGGAAAATGGGCCATAAATGAGGTAAGTTCAAGGTCAGAAAGGGGCAGAGCCAGGAATCAAAACCTGTGGTCTAGTTCCCAAGCCTTTGTGCCTGACCACTCTGCTGTCAGACCACTTCAAGGTCATCCCAACCCTGACACGAAGGAGGCTTCTGTGCCATACGGGCAATATTTCCTCATCTCTAGGAACATCTCTGCTTTACATTGTCTTTCCCTGAAAAAACGTATCTACTGTCAGATTGGGGACAAGTTAATATTGAAGAGCAAGTAGCCTAGAAGAGAAGACAAGTTTGGAGAAAAATGGAGAAATCCTATAAGATAATAGCATTTATTAAAGCAGTAATAATTAAGCACTGCATTTGGGGGGGCAGGGGTAGACAGACAGACCCGTGGGATGGAATTGGGGACCTGGAAACAGACGCACATAACTAAGGGAACGCAGGGTAAACAGATAAGTATTAGTCAGTGAGGAAAATACGGACAGTTGAGTACATTCTGTTGGGAAAAATGGCTATCTTTGTGGAAAAGCATAAAACTAAGTTGCTGCCTAACACCACATATGATTATAAATTACAGACGGATATTTTAGAGACTTTTTAATGAAGAAAACATAGGAAAGATGTGTTCGTAACTGTACAGACACGCACGAAAGACAGCATACACCAAGTAAAAAGAAACGCCACAGACAGGGGGCAAACACTCGGGCCTCGCAAACTGACCTCTCGTGTCCAGAATTAATAAGAAAAAATGTCAAGAGAAAAATAAGCCGAGGGTTTGAGTTGGCCCCGCACAGAATGTAACAAATAAAAATACAAGGTGCGAACAACAAATATGTGTTTGGTGTGCATAGTCCTGCCTCTGGTACTCCTAGTCTGTGTGTGTGTGCGCTGGGCACCCCGCGGCTACCCGGCCACGGTACTGAAGAGAGGCTCGGCCTTACTGGAAATCAGAACACACAAATTAGAACAGTAAAGTAAAATAAACCAAGTTACAACAATAAAGTGTCACATGCATCAATGTAGCAAAAACTGATCAAGTCTAATAATACTTGCCTGTGGGCATGTAAATGGGTACCACCACACCGGAGGGAACTGTGCAACACCCACTAACGTTGACTGTGCTCATTCCACGAGGGCCCTGCGATTACACCTGTAGGTGAGGATCTCTCCTCGGTGCAGAGAGAAACACGTACAAGGGTATTAATTGCACGCTATGGAACCAGGCAAAACAAAAACAAAAACAAGAGAAGCCTACTGTTCCTCAGTAGATCAAACCTTCGTGGTATCTAACCATACAATATAATTCTGGCATCACAATCATACAACAAAAAGCTGAACAGTCGTTAAAAGTGGGTGAACGAGAGCTGCATGTCAAATGGACAAACTGCAAATGCATTGTACCGAGGGCTTAAGGCAAATTACAAATGGATGCTCACAGGAACACTGAGACACTCAGAGCCATAGAATGTGCTATGTACCGATAGGCATATGCGCATGTGTACCAGCAGTGAGAGACTGGCACGTGGGGGCACGGGTGTCTGTGTGGTTGCCTCAGGTGAGGTGGGACAGGTGAGTTCAGGTGGGTTTTCAGCTAGCTGCGTTTGTACTGCTGTCTTCCAAAGAAGAAGAGACCAGGGGAAGCAAATCTGATACAATGGTAAGTCTACCTAATCCAGGTGGTGGGCTACAGAGGTAGCTGTTTTCAACATTTCCTACATGTTTGGAACAATTCAAAATTGAGAGTAAGAAGTGATTTTTTAAAAGGAAGTGGATGACACGGCAGGTCCCCCAGGCCCAGAAGCTCTCCTAGCTCAGAGGCAGCATTTGGCGCCTGTCAAAGGGTCCGGAGCTGAAGTGCAGCCCGTGAGTCATTGGTAATGATCGCTACAACGTGACTGTGCGCAGCAGTGACTGTAGTAGCATAAATAGTAAAAAACAGAACTGATACACGAGGAAAAGCTTTATTGTGCACACACCAGAAGAACAGTTGGCGAACTGAGAGCACTCAAACCAAAACGTGGACGGGGACGCGGGGCAGTGTGGCGAGAGGGCAGTTTCCACAGCGAGCCAGCAGGGACTGTTCTTCCTCCTGGGGGCTGGGGAGCTGGTCAGCGGCTCCCTCGAACCGACCCTGGGAAGCAGTTCCAGTTTGGCTTATGCTTTTCGGAGGCCTCAGTGAGAAATGACCCAGATCAAGTTAGACTCAGAAAATAAAACAAATTAGGCTTTGCTTGTGTGACTCCACTGGTTTGGTCTACTCGGGCGTTTTTCAAAGCCAGTCTCTGTTTGTTTTCCATTTTAACGTGTCATCTCTGGCTCAGGTGATTAATCTTGTGTCACTCTCCTTGGGTCACCTCCAGAGGGGAGGGCATTATCCAGGGAGTCAGTCCCAAGCCACGGGCAACTCTCAGGCACAGCAGGTGTGCGTCTGGGTGGGAGGTAGCATGGACTGCGGAGACATTGAGATGCCGTGTGTGTGTGTGTGTGTGTGTGTGTGTGTGTGTGTGTGTGTGTGTGTGTGTGTGAGCCCTGACTAACCTGCTTGTTCAGAGCCAGCTTGTCCCAGCCGGCTTTGAGCTACCCTTTGACCTCTCTCAAAGTCTGCACGTCCTGCCCATCCTTCCCTTTTCTTGGTCTGGTTCTCATTAGAAACCATTTTTCTCCGTCATCTTTTTGGCTATAGCCATCGGGACTAGATTTAGTCCTTTTAGCTTTAATTTTTTTTTACTGTGGTAAAGTACACACTACTTAAAAGTTATCATTTTAACCGTTTCAAGGGTGCAGCTCAGTGGCCTTGTGTACATTCACGCTGCTGTGTATTTATTAGCACCATCTGCCTCTGGCATTTTTTTCCATCTCCCCAAACTGAAACTCCGTACCCCTTAATAACTTTCCACTCCTCCACAGTCCCTGGATGCCGCCAGTCTCCCTTCTGTCTCTCTGGAGCTGACTACCCTGGGAACCTCCTGTAAGTGGAACCGTGCCGTGTTTGTCCTTTTGTGACTGGCTGTTTTCCCTTAGCACCATGTCCTCAAGGTCCATCCGCATTGTAGCACGTGTCAAAGCTTCCTTTCATTTTAAGGCCGATACTGTCGCATTGCATGTGTGTAATGCTTGCCCCTGCCTGTCGACGGACACTTGGCTTGCTTCTATTCGTCTTTGAGTGTCTAGAGGAGCAGGTCGGGTTCCTGGCAGAGCTTGGCACACAGTAGGTATGTCAGTCCTTCTGACTTGCAGAGACCTGCTCTTGGGACTTGAGCACAGAAGGTGAGAGAGAGTCCCCCCCCCAAAGGAAGTGGGTGAGAGCAGCTTTGCACCTGTCCCCACTGCCTCCCACCCTTCCTCCCAGCTGCAGCTAATGCCATGATGACCACATCAGTCCATTTTCAGATACTTCAGTGGCTCCCTAATAGCGGCAGGATAAAGTACAATCTTTTTACAATGCTCCACAAAATCCTCCACACCAGCCCCATCCCATCCCACGCTCATCTCTTAGTGCTCCTCACGCCAGCTGCATTCAGCATCTTCAAGTCAGAAGGCGTGTCGTGCACAGATGCCGGCAGCTCAGTCTGCCTGAAGCTCCCTTGGGGCTGGCACTTACCCATTCATCCTTCAGAGCCTACGTCTGCCTTTTGAATCTTTGCCCCACTAGCCAAGGGCCAGCAGGGGTGTCCCACCTTTTGGTGTCTCTGGTCCACCCTGGAGGAAGAGTTGTCTTGGGCCACACATTAACTACATCATGACATGTAATCACACACACACACACACACACACACACACACACAAAATCTCATAATGTTTTATGTAAATTTATGACTTTGTGCTGAGCTGCATTCGTAGCCATCCTGGGATGCATGCAGCCCGTGGGCTGGGGCTGGGCACGGATAGAGCGGGTTGGTCTGGATAGAGCGTGTTTTCAGCTGCAAGGCACACAGCAGACTCAGTGTGCGGGGGTTGATCAGGAAGGATTGTTTACTGCCTCACATCACGAGAAGTCTGGAGCTGGTTAATCTGCTGGCTTGGGGCTGGCTTCCAGGCTCCAGAGAGCCTCCGTCTTTCCCCTCCACCTTCCTCTGGCTGTCCGCTCGGCCTTTTGGCCTGGCTCCCCTCATGCTGCCAAGGTGGCTGCAGCAGCCAGGGAGGCCCCAGCCTTGTGCTGCCTTTTAGGCACAAAGGAAACCTTCTCAGAAGACTCCTATTAGATGTCCCTGAACATTTTCTTGGTCAGAATTGTGTCACCTGACCGTGCCACCACTCGAGGACCTGCCCCCAGGTAGGATGGGGAAGGACCCAGCACCATGCTGCACGAAGGGTGAACGAGGTCACAGTCGTTCAGCAAGGAGGGAGTGAAGGAACGGCTTCCTTAGTCTCCTCTGTGTCCCCAGTGCTTGGGACACAGTAGGTATTTAATGATTATTTCTTAAAGGAGGTCACAAGCCCAAATCGAGGGTATGCACTGTTTGCTGTGCTCTAAGCAGCCGTGAAGCATTGCCACCGGATGGGGCTCCATGATGGGCCAGTGATAGCCATCTGAATGTTTCTGTGGCATGGACGTGCTTTGGGACCACCCCGTTCCCTAGCTGTGATTCTGTGCTCACCAGAATAGTTCATGCTGAAGGCAGAAACACAAGCTGTCGGTTAAAAATGAGGTGTCTTCTGGCATTCCGGGAAAAACGAGTTACTGTATCTTACCTCACAAGTCGGCAGAGATGAAATATTGGCAAGGGTTGAGGAAAACAGGCACATGGGTTCCCTGTTCATTAAAGTTGACACTGACACAAATTTAGGGAAGGTAATTTGATGGTAAGTGTTCAGAATGAGTGTGTAAGTGAGTCTTTGGCCCTGGCAGTTCTCTGTGTGGGAACAGGGCCTTCAGAAATCCACGGGGGGCTGCAGGAAGGTGGACATACAAGGATGTCCGTGGTGAATTAGCTGTAATACTAACAAGCAGCACTCGTAGGAAACATCCATGAGTGGGGAACTGGCCAGGTAAATTGCAGGGCAACCTCACCAAAGAAATTTGATGCTGTTAATGAAACTAAGTAGATACTATGCTTAATCTCAACCGAAAGTGTGAGAAGCGGCAGTGCCCACAGTCAACAGTGTGGCGTTGTGCAAAGTGTGTCAGGGGTTCTTAACACACACGTGCACACACACTAAACAAAGGGAGCTCTGGGAGGGGTGGGATGTGTGTCACCAAGATGTGTTGCCATTTCCCAGATGTCTGCGTTTGTCCAAGCTCATCGGTTGTGCATGTTAAATGCGTGCAGTTCTCTGCATATCGATTATACCTCAATAAAGATGACAAATGAGGTAGTTCTGCTTGTACTGAAAGATGCCCTTAGTCTGCTGCTAAGTGAAAAGAACACATCACAAAGTAGCATTTATACCAATATGCAACTGCGGTATTTGTATTATAGGTGCATGCTTTATATTTACCCAGTATAAATCACTCCAAAAGATTCAACAAAACTCTAGTGTCCCCAGGTGATGATGGCTGGCGTACACAGCAGAACTTTACTTCTGGCTCTGAAGTCAAAAGCAGGTGCCCTGACCAGTGCCCCTCTCTCGTCCGAGCAGTGATCCAGAGTTCATCTCTGTCGTGAGGCCTGACATTTTCCACATGGGCTGTCTCAGGAGGAGGGCCAGGCCTGGAAGTAGTGCACTTCACTCTGGTAATCCCATTGTCCAAAACACGCCACATGGCACACAGGCCTACGGGTAAGGGTGGGCAAACAGGTGAGAGCGGGAGACGCAGTACAGTGCCCCACAGTCACACAATCTGTAATGTCTGAGTATTTTGCAGGAGCAGCTGTTATTCTCATAACAGTAAATGTACGTAAGATTGGGTAAGCAATCCTCATACTGCGCTTTTCTGACCCCACCAGGACCAGGGTGGGGATGCTTTCCACTGTGCTGACTCATGGATGTCTCCCGCCTAGAAATCAGCCTCTTGGACGTCTGGGTCAGGGTGAATCAGTGTCCCAAACCCCCTGTGAAGGTGAAAACTGGACCCTGGGTTGGTGACCCCATGGAGTTGCTGTCTCTGTGAATGTGGCTGGCAGAACAATCCCTCGCCACGGGCGTCCACATCCTAATCCCAGAACCTGTGAATAGTACGTCACAGTACAGGGCAAGGGGGAATGAAGCTTGTGGGTTAAGGTCGCTAGTCAAGTGGCTTTAAAATAAAGAGATTAACCTTGATTACCTACTGCCCAGCGAACTCACAAGGGTATTGGCGTGGGGAAGAGGGAGGCAGAAGAGACCAAAGAGATGGCTAGTGGATGGACACACTGGCCGCTGCTGGCATTGAAGGTGGTGGAAGGGGCCACAAGCCAAGTAATGTGGGGGGCCTCTAGTCTCTGCAGAGCACAAGGAGATGGACTCCCCCCCCGAGCCTCCAGAAGAAAGTGCAGCTCTGCCAACACGCGAACTTTAGTGCAGTGAGACCTGTTTCAGATTTCTGACCTCTTTCTGAACTCCAAAATAATACGTGTGTGTTGTTTCAAGCCACTAGGTGTGTGGTCATATGTAAGAGCAGCAATGGGAAATGAATGTATGGCGCATCCTGCCTGAGGAATCCAGCAGGGGGGTTCAGAAGCACCGCCCTCTGAGTCTGGCAGCTGTGTCTGGATGTGGCGTCAGACTGACCTGGGTTGGAATCGGGACCTCCCTCTGAGCAAGTCACTTCGTCTCTCTCTGCCTTGTTTTCCTCATCTGTGAGCCGGAGACGATGATGCTCCTGGGTTGTTGTGGTAACAAAGGACACCGGTTTGGTGTAACACTAGGGTATGCTCCATAAATAATAGACACATGTGACACCAGGTGGGAACACTTCTTCCTTTACTTGTCTCCCGTTAGCTCCAGCGCAAGGCATTTGGTCTAATGTTTTGGAAGGTATTCATGAAATATGGTTAGAAGATGTAAATCTAAATGTACTCCAAGTTCATGCAGACTGTTGCCTGGGTAACAGAGGCTCTTCTGAGATCCTCGCAGGGTGGAGAGAGCAAGGGGCTCAGAGCTCCCTCCTCAGCCTCCCCATGGCCACGGTCCCTTCTGCTTATGCCTGCAGGTGGTTTGGTGCCCACCTAAGCAGAGAAGTGCCTTATACCCCATCACCCCATCCTTCTGAGGGCTAGAACTTATCTTTCTCTCCCTGCTTGAGACAAAGTTCACAGGGGTTGAGGAAACAGCTCATCTACTCGGTGCCTCAAAAACCCATGTGCCATCAATGAAACCTCCTGTTGGAGAAGATGGGTGGGGTTACTCCCAATGAAAGGGAAGACTATAACGCTCCTGGCTCAGTGCGTCTCCTGGTCTCCAGCGCAATCTGGTCCGGTAAGAACTGTTACTCCTTTATCCACCCAGCCCAGCTTCACCCTGAGGAAGAGACTGTGACTGAGGTTTGATGGTGAAAGCCTTTGGGGAGTAATTATTGTTGTTATTATTTTGGGAAGGGATGTTTCCAATTATTTTCCCATAAATCTGGGCGAGGAGCCAGGCAGGCACTCTGGTGAACAGGTGCTGGTGGTTTATACCCGGCCAAAGTCGGCTTGCTTGTAGTTTCCATTTCATCAGAACCCAACCCCGGCAGAAGCTGCAGGGGGACACAGGCGGTCTCAGTCGTGATGGTTTGTGGCAGTCCTGGCCTTTGGTCACCAGGAAGGAAGCTGCAGGCGCTCGGGGAAGCTTCAGACCCATCTACTGTGGCCTCAGATCTACAGATTAGTATAAAGAGGTCACTTCTCAGAACATTCTCACTTTATCGCCCTGGCAAGTTGAGACCACCCCAACTTGATCACACCTCTGTTTAAATTCACACACTCTGTTTGTAAATTATAGAAGGAACGTTTGCTCATACAGAAAATAGGAAAAATACAAAAATTTTTTTAAATGAGAAAGAACAACAACAAAAAGTCACCCATGTACCACTCCTGTTAATATATTGTTATTTTTCTTCTTCCAGTTTTTTCTTGATATTATTAGCTTTATAGCCTCACCTTATGGTGCATGCATTGTTTTATGAGGTTTCTCAACTGAAAATGACACTGTCATAGGGGCCAGCCCACTGCACGACACCTAGAATTACAAAGCCTGTCCCGCGCGGTCTGGGGAGGTGAGGCAGTGGCGCTTGCTCGGGGTCGCGCAGGATCAAGGGAAACGGGGGGTGGGACTGGCACGGACTTTTCTGATCATGCTCATATGCCTGTTTCAAGTTCAAACACAGAAATGTGATCGCAGAGATGCACAAAACCCCGGTAACCCCAAGCCTCAGAAGTAACTGCTGCTTCTCGGTCTTTGTTATGTCCGTATTTATCTGGGCGATTAGAAAAGTGTACAAGGTTGTATAACAGTGTCATTTAGTCAGAAACGCAAGCTCAGTGTCTACAGAACTTGGTGCAGCTTCTTTTTCTGCCTCATAATAACTCACCTCCTCAGCGCGTGTGAGTCTCCCCTCTCCTCTTTGACGGCTGCCGAGAATCCTCCTGCGTGGACACCCCGTCATCTACTCGCTAATCCCCGACCGGCCATCAGACCCCTGTTTGGGTGTTTACAGCTTTTTGTTTACGTGATGCGGTAGTGAGCATTCTCGTCCCAGAGTCCTTCTGCACAGTGTGGGCTTTCTGTGAGGGCCGTGAGCAGGAGGCTGGAGTAAGGACTGCCCAGCTGCCCTGCCCAGCAGCTGGGGCAGTTCACACTGTCGCCGGCTGCCTGCGTTTGCCGCGCATCCTTTTCCTCGTAGAATATTATCAGTCTTTTAAAAATGTTGCCAGCTGGACACTTGTTACATGAGTGAATGAATTGTGATGGTTTTCTCAGCATTTCTTTAATTATTAGTAAAGTCAGGCTGAACATCTTTCAATATGTTTATTGGGTACTTTTATTTATTCTTCAGTGAATCACTTATGCATGTCCTTTGCTGCTGTTCTGCAGGGAAGTTTAGTCTTTTTCTTAATAATTTGTAAGCATCCTTTGCACATTAGGGATAACACCACTGTGCTTGTTGTTTGTGGTGAATGTTGCTCCCCAGATGCTGTCTGTCATTTGGCTCTGCTTTGGGCCCTCTATTAATTATAGCTAGTAGGTTTTGAGAACTGCCCAAGTACCAGGTACTGTGAAAATTGCCTTTCGTGAATTCTGTCCTTCAAACCTTATAACGAATTACTGAGATAGGAGCTGTTATTAGCATCCCCGTTCAGCAGGTGAGAAGTTTAAATCACCTGGCTAGGAAGGCGTGAGGCCAGGACAGGAGCCCAGGCCCTGGTACATGGCCTCCTTTCCAAAATGTCCTCTATGTGGTTATTTCAGCTTCCCCTAAGGTGAAGGCTGAGACGGGATTCGAACGCAGTTTATTTGGGATTTGATCCCAGGAAAGAGTAAAGGGGTGGGGAAGTGAGGTAGGGCAGGATGGAAACCAGTGCAGGTTGTATTAAGGAGCAGGTTGCCCCTGTGGCTGCTGGCCTCAGAGTTCTGGGGGAGAGGGTCACACATGCCTTCATGTCAACCACATGAGGGGCCATGAGCAGGGTGTTTGTCATCCATTCCCTGTATCACTGGCTGAGGACGTTAACGTGAGGGCATTAACCCCCCGGTACTTGGGGGGCCTGCCCCCAGCTGGACAAGTGCTTTCCTTGGGGCTAGACGGAAGCCCCAGACAGCTCGCTACAAGTTGTGCATCAGGGCGCAGGGGATGCAAGCCGGTGATGGAAGGTTCTTCTTTTTTTAAATTTTAAATAGGGGTGTTTTTGATCGATGGTTATCCATGAAAGAAAAGCTCTTTCCTTCCAATGCAACGTTATATGCACCCCTCCCAATTCCAGCCTGCCCCTCCTCCTACCACCCACTGTCATGGGTGTTACACCTGGGAAGTTCATCCTTCTTGTTTCTGTTCTGCCAGGTCTGCCTTCCTAGGTCCAGGAGGCCAGCCCAGAAGCTGAGCTCTGGGGACCCTTTGCTCACAAGCCTCTACTGGGATGTTTCAGCAGAATGCCCAGGCAGGGGAGGATGGGCCTGCCATCAGTTCAGGGCAGGAGACTGAGGGAGGCAAGGCTGGCTTTCCTTTGCCCCAGCCGCTCTCCCTGCCTGGGGCACCTTCACACTCTTCTCGTGCTACCTCCATTCAGAACCCTCCCCCCACAGAGCAGCTGTTGCGTCTTGTTCCGTCTGTGACTTCGAAGGTGGGAGTAGCCCCAGTGTCCTCCTCTGTGCGAAGAACACAAACTACCAATGTCAGCGATGGAAGCGGGGACACCACCAGAGACCGCACAGGTGTTAAGTGAGCGAGGGAATATAATGAACACCTTGGTGCCAGTACCTCTGAAATTTTAGATACAAAAACATTCTTTGAAAGACATAAATTGCAAAAAGACAGATTCAAGAAGAGATAGAAAACTTGAACTGCCTTAAAGCAATCAAAGAACAATTTTTTAAAATATGCCTTGCAAAGAAGCTGTGAGAATGAGAGGAAACGTGTGTAGATTTCCCAGCTCCGCTTTTGGCACATGGTGGGGGCACAGTACACGGCCGTTATGATGCACTTACTCCAGACAGCGATGTAGATGTCCCAGGATCTTCAGGACCACCTTACTATGTATATATAATATATACTGTATATGATACTTTATATATTAATGTATATAATGCTCTGTATAGCCTTGCTATTAAAACTTCTCCTTACCTACCTCTGTCACTACAAGTCCCAAACATTATCTGCTTTATTGTTAGACTTGATACAAAAATGACTTTTCCTCATTTCTAGAAATAACGTTATTTGCTGGCCTTGGGAGAGGGTGCCCAGATGAATGCACTGCAGGCCTAGACCACATTTGAGGACACACCAGGGGTTAGTGTGTGCAGAAGTCAGGAGGCTAGGTCATCCACTGCCCCACAACTCCGTGCGGACTTGACAGAGAGACCTTAGCAAGACTGTATCCGGAGACACTGTCTGGACACAGCACTGCAGTCAGGCTCTGAATAAATTAGCAGCGACCCAGAGTTAGTGGTGTCCAAAAGGACATTTCTCTGTAGGTCTTGCCAAGATATTTCATTTCAAAGAAGGCCCTGGCTCCTTCAGACGCCTTTCCCGTCGGCCACATGCCTCCCTTTGCAGACCACGTTGCACAATCGGTTTTCCAAGCAGAGGCCAGGTCCTGTGCCTTTCCTGTCACAGCCTTGCCCAACAGAGGGAAACTGCTCCAAGCCTGGGGCCGCAGGACTGGGAGGTGGAGAGCAGGTGGCAGGTGTCTGCTGGACCAAGCAGAGGCTGCTGGGAAATGGCTGGGCCTCCTGTGGCCACAGGAGGGGTGGTGCAGTGGGGGTGGGGAAAGGGTCTTTGGATCAGCCTTTGGATCCTCCAGAGGGAAGCTCAGAGCTGGGGTCCAGGGACCTTCAGATCAGAGAGAGACTCAGAGATCTGCAGGGCCGGAAGGGATCTGCCACATTTCAACCACCCACCCACTGGTGGGGGAAACTAAGGCCCAGGGAAAGAAAGGGAGTTGGCTGGAGAAGCACAGTGAGCTCTTTCCAGTTTCCTCCACAGACCCCTCTGCCTGAGCTAGTGGAGTTGTCGTCGGGTAGACAGTGGGCCTGGAACACGGAATATTGTGGGACATGGAGCAGCACACAGGAGCCTGGCTTTCGCACAGAATCCTACTTGGAGCGGGAGGGCCGTGTGGAGAGCTCTCCTGCTCGGCCCAGTGTGCCCAGGACTTTCCCAGCCCTGCATTCTCCTTTGGCCAGATGTCACAGGCCTGCAATGCCACTGTTAACACTCCTTCTTTTTAGGGGCTTCTCTGCTGTTCTAAATGCAATGTCCTTGGGGAATGGAACACTCCCAGATTCCGCAAGAATTTTTGTCAAAGCAGGGTGACAGGAGACCTGTGTTCAGGTCCTGATGATGCTGATGCCCTCCCTGAATGCTGCCTCCCTGCTTCCTGTCGGGTGGGCTGGTGGGTGGGCAGACACTGCCCTTGCCCACCTCCCAAGGTCTTCTCGATCATTCCAGATCACAGAAGTGTTTTTGAGAACCCAGGCGCAGCCGCCCTGTAGGAGGTGGTTCTTGTTAATGACTTATGCCCTGGGGCTGTGTTTCCCGGCAGGAAGCTGACAGGGGGAGGGAGGCCTGAGGGAGGGATAGGAAAGCTGAGGCCCAGGGCTGGGTTTCCCAGGGAGGCAGCCTGGGCGGTTCTCTTAGGAAGGGTCTGTCGCTGGGACTCCGTCTACACACCAGGCCGCCTCTGTTCAGTTGTTTATTTGACAGATACCTATCAAACCCTCCCAACCTTCCCAGCAGGTTCCAGCGCAGCACTGGACTCCACGCTGCCAACAGAGTTGGGAGCAAAACCAAGCTGCACCTCTGCTTTCAAAGGGCTCAGCCTTGGGGGGAGGTACGGGCAAGCAGGACAGAAGCACAGCCCATATGTGATTCTCACGATCATTGTCATTGCTGTTTATGTCCAACTGCCTCCTTAACATCTCCCCTTGGATGTCTAAAGGCATCTCTGACTTAACTCTTAGGAAGCCAAGCACTTCATGTCCCCCCTCCCCCAGCCCCACAGGGCCTCCCCTGGGTTACTACAGCCTGGACCCTGGGAGCCCTCCTGTATTTCTCCCCATCATCTGACTCCTTCAGCAAGCCCCATCTTTGCCACCACCTGACGCTCTTCAAACGGTGCACTTCTTCCACCGTCAACCATTCTGGTGACACCGTCTCTCATCTTGACCATCACCACAGCCCCCTAACCAGTGTCCCTGCCACCTCTCTTTCATCTCACCCTCCTCCACCCTTTAATCAGAGCAAAACATATGGTCTCAAAACATCAACTGATCGCATCAGACCTCTTGCCTTCCCTGGCCCCTGGTGCTTTCCGAGGAAGATCCAGGCGCCACACCCTGGTTGAAAAGCGCTGCGTGACCTGGCCCTGGCCAGCCCCACAGGCCTGACTTGGGGCCTCCCCCAGCACCCACTGTGGAACCTCCAGGCTGGTTCCTCCTCATTCCATGGGCTCAGCCTGAGTGCCCCCTCTTCAGAGAGGCAATGCAGACCACCACCCAGCCCTTCTCTCCACCCATTGCGTCCCAACACTACTTGCATTTGCCACACCAGAGTCGCAGTTGTTCACCGTTTGCTTGTTGGCCAGTTGCCTCCCCCACCTTGTCTGGGTGATTTGCACTGCAAATCTGTGGTCAGCATATGATACGCCCCAGTGAGCTTTTGTTCACTACCTGTGTTCCCTCACCACGCCCATCCCAGAAGAGGTGAGAGCAACCGCTCCTTGGAAAGGTCCCGAGAATGTGCGGTTCCGGAATTCAGGAGAGTAAGTACTAACGATGCCTTCACTCCAAGTACTGGCAGGGTGTGGGCACTACAGTTCCCTCTCCCTGGTGTCCTGGTCACCTAGATTCTTCTTTCAGAGCTGTTTCATGGGTTCTTGATCCCCAACACTGATGTGGGGGCACACCCATCAGGGTTTTCATTCATTCATTAGCTCACCCATGCAGTCATTCACGCATGTGTTTATTCTTGAGAACCTGGCATCAGAAAACCTGGGCCCAGGTGTCACCTCTGTCGCCAACCCGTTGTGCAGCTTCGGTCAGGTCTCTGCCAAGTTCTGGGGCTGCTTGTCACTCTGTCGGATGAGAGGTATGGGCTGGGTCCGATGGACTGACTCCCTCGCTCCATTAGAGAGTACTTGGGTGCGTGCCCCGGGGGACCCTGTGCGCTGCAGGACACTCCACTCAGAGCCACAGTTCAGCCTGAATGTTGGCCTCACTCACACAGCGAGGCAACAACAGCTGGTTTCCTGCTGGCCTGTGGTCAGTGTCCAGCCCTGACTCGTGTCTGGGAATGGAGGGAAGCAGGACAGGGAGCAAAAATCTGGGTCACTGGCCCACCAAGCCGTCTTCACTCCGCCACCCACATTCCCAGGCTCCCTCTGCCTCCCTCTGAGGTGAGCTTTCTCACAGGCCAGGGAGCTCACCCAGGCCGGGCCTCACACTGTACCTGCCCCAGTCTATGTGAGGAGGGGGAGCCAGCAGCAGGCAGTCTAGCTGACTTCCCAAAATAGGCCCAAAGCTCTTCCCAAGTGAACAGAGTGAAAATAATCTGGCATTCTGAAGTTCAAGGCCAAGGCAGGGCGGAGGTCCCGGCAGAAGTGGGTCTGAGGCTAGGATATGGCAGGAACAATAATGTGCATTTGGCAGGCAGAAGAGATTTTCCTTTCACGCATTTCAGGCAGGATGCTTCTTCCCCCACCTCTTGAAGGGAATTTCCTTGGGCCAAGGAGCAGCAGACCCTGGAAGAAGCTGCATGGAAACTGGTTTCCCCGGTTTTTTCCCCTGTGGGTCGGATCTGTGTCCCCACCCCATTCCAACAAATCAAAACAGGATGGATGAATTCCCCTGAGGCTCTTGCCTCAAGCAAGAGTGTTCCATCCTTTCTCCTACGGACTTGGTCTTCTCACTAGAAAGTCCTTTCCCCCACTTTAAGGACCCAGGAGTTTATGAAACTAATTTATACTAAGGTGTGAACAATGCCCTGCTTCCTTTCACCTGCTCTAGGCATTTAACCGTGAACTTCTGGAGCACAGGGTCCCTGTTTTATTCCTTTTTGTAGTTCCAGTGGCAAGCACAGGACCAAGCACAGGACCAAGCACAGAGTTACTGTTGTGTGGCTAATAATAATGACGACAATAATAACATTAGCTATAATAATAACAGCTGACAATTCTTCAGTGTTTTCTCAATGACATATACTCTGGTAAGGGCTTTGTTTATATTAATCTCATCTTCGTCCCCTGGGGGAGGAAATCCCCTCATTCCCACTTTGCAGAGAGGGAAACTGAGGTTCCTGGAGGTGAAAGAACTCACCCAGAATCTAACGGTGGTGCCTCCAGGGTCAAATCAAGGCAAACTGCCTCCACCTCTTACCCGACAGGCTGGATAAGCTCAAACCCAGATAAATTTGCCTCTCTCTAAAGTTCTTTGATCAGATCATACTTACTACCCCCAAGATGTGCCTCCAGTGGTTGAATTTCAGGCCTGGTTGGAGGCTTTCCCGAGTAGGGGAGGCAGTTTTTTCCTGGAAGTCCCCAAATCACAGTTGTAGCAGTTCAAAAGAATCAAAGCATTCTCCTTCCCGCCCTTCTCCTGCTCCCACCTGGCTGCTGAGAAATACAGGAGCCCCTAGGACGCCCCACCGCACAACGGGCCCTGGAAAAGGCTCAGGGAAGCCAAGCCTTTGCCGGAGGATGGGGCACCTCCTCATGGGTTTGCTCTAAGGCCCCATTTTCAGGAGGTCCCCCATTTTCCCTTCTCATGGCTTGGTAGTTTCCTTGGGATCATACAGTACAAGGTGTTCAAGCATGTCTTGTCTGTCTCTCACACCAGAGGGCGTGTCCCATGAGACCAGGATATGTCTGGTTCATCAGAGGATCCCCAGGGACAAGGCACAGGCCTGGATACACAGTAGGTCTTCAGAAAATGGCAGCTATTTGGGAAGCTGGCCCTGGACCGCAGCTGCTTTTCCTGACTCCAGCCTCTCTGGGGACCTGAAGCTGGGAAGAAACTCAGGCCTGGGCTATTCTTCACTTACACCTCTCCTTGAAAGAGATGCAGCTGTAGTATACGTGTGAGCCGTAGGCCCCCCAACCCCCTGTCCATCACCTGGGTCCTGCCTCTCCTCTTCCGGGAAGCCCTCCATGGTGAGCCCACTCATGTGAACTGTTTCTGCAGCTTCAAGGCTCTGGGTGGCCATGCCCTGTGCTCTCCTGTGCTGGGGAGAACAAGGAAGAAGATTTGGCTTCTTTAGGGTTCAGAACTGGGCTGCAAGTTCCAGAACAGTTCCTCTCTCTCTCCCTTCTTCCCTCTTTTCCTCACACAGAAGCACGTCCTTTAGCTTTACTTGTCCCTCTCTTTTCTTCCTTCTTTTTGCCTTCTCGCCTCTTTCCTTCTCCTTTCTCCCTCCTCTCTGTTTCCCTCCCCTACTCTCACCGTGTTCCCTGAAGGACTTGCTGGCCAGCCTCATGGCTGTGGGACGGCTCAGCACTGGACTCGGGCCCACTCAGCTCTACCACATGCCAGCTGTGTGGCCCTGGACAAGTCACTTTACTTCCCTGAGCCTCAGTTCCCTCCTTTTCCAAATGACAACAATCTCTGCCATGCCACGGTACTGCTAGAGTCCGCAGAAGGCAAATAGAAAGCCCAGCAGGAGGAGGTGCTGGGGGAGCGGGGGCATCTGCGTGGCTCGGGCCGGCAGGCAATCGGGCCCATCCCACTCCAGTCCTCCCCTCCCCCACCTCTTTTCCTCCCACTTGGCCAGATGGTGGGAGCTGCACGCTCCTGATCTATTTTGAGCAGCCTCCTGTTTCCTTTCCTGTCTGGGGCCATGTGGTGGCTGTGGGTCTCTACTCAAAGGATGGGCTCAGAGCGGGACCTGGTCCTTCCTCGGCTGCTCACTCCCAGCCCCCCTTTCTGTGTGGCCTGGACCCTGTGAGCCCCCACGTCCTGGCTCCCAGCTCAAGTACCACAGCCTACCAGGCAGGGAAGGAGGTCAGGCACCCTGAGGGGCTTTGGCATGTGAGCTGGTCATGTGTCAGTAAAATGGAGAGTGTGGGGGCCCTTCCAGAGCAGGCCCCGCTGCTGCTGTCATGCCCACAGAGGCTGCCAGCATCCTCACTCCACTCGCAGCACTGAGACTGCACGCTGGGTGGAGTCCTCTGTGTTCTAGCCACCGCGGGAGCCTGCAGAGTCACGGCTACCCAGGATGCTGGCCTGGCCAGCAGGTCAGGCAGTCCCCTGGCGTGGGGCCCGGCTCATCTGAACTCTAGGTCAGTAGGGAAGCAGAGACCCTACATTCCTCTCTCCCTTATTCCTCTCTGCACAGAGCTCTGACCCCCCAGCGCCTGCCTTTGAATCCCACATCCCTTACTTACTAGACCTGTGACCTTTTACCTCTCTGTGCCTCAGTTTACTCATCTGTGAAACAGAGATAAGGAGAGCCCCTATTTCATGGGCCTAAAGGGAAGAGATATTGCACTAATACTGGTGACGTTCTTAAGACGGTGTCTGGCACATAGTAGTTGCTCAGTAAATGTTAGCTCTGCTGTGTGGTTGGCCAACAATCTGCCCACTCCAGCTCTTTCACGCCACTCTGCCCTCTCTGACGCGTCCTCTCCCGGAGTGCTTCCTAGCCCTTCTCGCTGGCCTCGCCACCTCCGTTTTCCACCCTGCTAAATCCAGGGGCATGTTTCTGAATAAAAGGTCCAATTGGCGACGCAGGCTTTTGGAGTTAGATAGATTCATTCATTCATTCCAGAAACGGTTGAGGGCCTACTATGTGCTATGGAAATAACCTAAACAAAGGATGAAGCTTTCACTGTAGTTTGTTCAAGCCCCAGCCCTGCTACTGGGTGGTGCTATGCAAGTTTCTAACCCCTTGGAGCCTCAGCTTTGTCATCTGCAAAATGGGATCACAGAGAATTTTCCTTGCGGGCGTGCTGTGAAGATTACGTGAGATATCATATGTAGAGCGCACAGCATTTCCCAAGTGGCAACTCTCGCTGGGTGAGGACGGTGAGGGTGGTATCAGCCCGTTCCTCTTATCTTTTCAAAGTTCATGTTGGACTCAGCCTGCGGAATTCATGGTTCTCCAAGATCTGGTTCCGGCAGACGCCTCCTCTACCCCCTACCAGCCCTGTCTCTAACGTGATACTGTCTCCACGATCCTTGGGCCACCCCAGGGAGCTCACCACTCTCCACAACGCAGAGACCTTTCGTTCCCTTGCCTTTCTTAGAGTTTGTCACTCCTCCCCCCCCACACACATATTTTTCTTGACAATGAACCTTCTCTCTTTTCAAGGCAGCCTCAGTAGCTTGCCATTAATAGGTAAAGTTTTTCTAGCCTCCCAGGTAGGACAAACCCCTCTGAAATCCGGATTCTTCCTGCCAGGTGCTCATGCCCCTGGTTCATCTCTTTTATTCCCATGGTGTATCATTACTGTGTGGCCACAGGTCTGTCCCCTCAGCTCCTGGGCAGGAATGTGTCACATTTATCTTTGGGCCCCCAGAGCCTAGTGCTGACTGGACACATTAACAGTTGATGAACGTATGCATGGATGCTGAGATAGCTCTGGTGGGATCAGTGTTAGAGATCCATGCTCTGTAGGAAGGGGAAGGCCTTGACCAATGCCATCCCCACTGCCAGCTGCAGCAGATATGACCTGAGTGTCACTGCATGCTAGTAATGGAATGTGCTAGCTAGCATGGGCTGCAGTAACAACTAGGCCACAAAATATAATATAATGGTGTGAACACAATAGAAGTTAATTTCTCGCTCATATACAATACATCTGAGATGATCATTGCTGGTCTGCACATGGCTTTCCTCCATGCAGTGATCTGGGGATCCTGGCTTTTTTCATCTTGAGGCCCCACCGTTGTTTAGGTCCTTGTCATCTGCATCCAACTGGCAGAAAGAGAAAGTGAGAATGTGGAGGAGGCACAGCTGCTCTTAAAAGCCTTGGCTCAGACTCAGTGCACGTTGCTTCTACTCACGTGCCGTCGCCCAGAACTCCATCATATCACATGGCCGCATCTGAGAGCAAGGGGGGTGGGAAGGGGAACTAGCCATGTGCCTGGAAGAAGGGGAGAATACGGACTTCGGTGAACACTGGCCATTTCTGCCAATATAGGCACCACCCTGACTTCGTTTTTTTAGCTCGTGTGTGTATGGAGGCCATAGGGCAGACCCCCAGGCCACAGTGAAAAGGGCCAGGCTGCTGGCCTGGCCACCTCTACTTGCCAGACCACGCTGGACTGAAGAGACTTGAGAAATTCATGGGCTCAGCCCTGCCTGGTCTGTTGGGCACCCAGAGCTAGAGAGATAGACCGTTGGTCGGGCTGAGGTTGGGTTAGCTCAAGGAAGCCCGTTGTAGGTTGGAGGCGGGCTCTAGGTCAAGCACTCTTCTTGGGGTCTGAGGCTCTCTCAGGTTCTGGGACAGGGTTTTGCAGCTGGAGGAGTTCAGACCCCGACAGGCTGCAGAGGGAGCTGGGCTATGTCCTGAGTAATGTCCTGGCCTCTCAGATGGTCACAGCTGCTTAAAGGACAAATATCTGTGGCCTAGGCCCATCCGGTGAGCTGAAACTAGGCCTAGCTCCATGGCCATGTACTCTCAGCTGCATTTTGAAAGACTCTTCGAAGGCTAAGCCTCTCTTTCCCCCAACACTTCCAGCCACTGGAAGCGGAAACCTGCCCCGCTGGGGAGAGCAGCATCGTGCACCTGGCACCCCTGCTGCTGGGCTGCCTGCCCACTCCAATGCCTGCCCCTTTCTCAGCCAGTCCTACGCCAAGGCCGAGAATCTCAGGAAACCAGAGCAGGGAGGCTCCTCATTGACCACCTTGCCCCGAGGTCCTCAGTGGAGGTGTTTGGAACGTAGGAGGGGCACTTGGGAGTGCGCTGCAGTGCCGAGGGAGGAGGTGAGTGGGGGGTGGCCCACTGGCCAAGGAAGCTACAGATTCGAGGACGTGGAAAACCTCCCACATGACCTTGACAGGCCCAGCTTCAGACTACTGTAGGGCAGGGCTTCTCAAACTTGAACATGCAGGGCCTGAAAACCCAGATTGCTGGGTTCCCCCCAGTTTCTGACTCATTGGGTCTGCAGCGGCAGAGGAAGGTGTGTTTCTGACAGTTCCTAGGTGACCTTGATACTGCTGGTCTGGGGCCCACACTTGGAGATCCACCACTGTAGGGAAGAGCAATTCTGAAACATCTGAACCTAGGCTATAATTCTGTTTGACATCGAAGTACCAAGTATTTTTTAAAACTCTCACCCGAGGGTATGTTTACTTATTTTAGAAAGAGAGGAAGGGAGAAAGAGCGAGAGGGAGAGAGAGAAACATCGATGTGAGAAAGAAACATCGATTGGTTGCCTCCTGTATGCACCCCGACAGGGAATCGAACCTGCAGCCTTGATAATGTGCCCTGGCTGGGGATTGAACTGGCAATCTCTTGACATACGGGACAATGCTCCAACCAACGGAGCCACCTGGCCAGGGCTATTTTGTGCATTTTTATACTCACTTAATTTTTGTGGATTGCAACTACCGTTCAGATCAATCTCTATTCTGTTCAGAACGTTACCAGGAGTTTTCACTTCAGAAAACAGAGTTCTTCCTGGCAGTGCCCTGCAGGTGTCTGGCCTGCTGATTTAACCGTGTGCAGCAGTCTGCGTTTGCAGCTGTGACGCCCATGGTGACCTGTCCAGTACTTGCCAGTCCCTGACTACTTCACTGGCCTTCAGTGTAGTCATAACACTGAGGCAGGAGATAGCGTAGGAAGAACTCGGAGGCTGTACTGCTGTTACTGGCCAGTGTCTAGCATCCTGGTTGCCAGGCCACACCTTTTACCAATTAGGTGGATTAAATAGTAAACTGAGGCAGGAGGAAGGAGACAAGTCTCACATGCTAACTCAGCATCCTGAGCCTGGTCTGATAATATTGCCAGGTGTTCTAACATCACAAGAGACACTCTGTTAGCAAGAAAGGAGGGAAGTCCTTGAAATTCTATGTAGCATTTCCACTATCTGGGAAAGAAAGCCTCGAAACTGTGCTTTCGTCCCAGGGTCTGGAATGTGGGAGAGGGTCCACGGTGCCCAAAGAGGAAGCCCGTAAAACAACTTTGGTGAATTGTCTACCTCTGGTCGCTATCTGTTTTACGAGGGAGTCCCTGATGCTTACAGAAAGAGCCCATAAATAACTTTGGAAAGTGCCCCAACGTTAATTAACTGGCTCGTGTCACGAGTCTGTTTTACAACAAGATGAACAAATGGAGTCTGGAGCAAGATAAGGATTCAGGCTAACAGACCCCCACCCGCACCTAAGTTTGGGTAGTCACATCCCCCCCAGGAAAGCTGGCACCACATTTACCCGTCAATCAATATGTAACTTTTTTCCTCCCGTCCCACCAACTACGTAAGTCCTCAGAACAAAGGAATCACTCTCTCCCTTGGGGGCTTGGTGGGGTGGGGGGGCGCTTTTGGCACTCTTGGCTCCTCAGGCCACCCAGGGGGCTTGCCACCCTGGTCTTCAGCCGCTCCTACTTTTGCCGCCCTGCTTTGCCCTGAAACTTTGTCTTTCACCCCCCACTCTGCCCAGTCCCGTTCTCTTCCATGGGAACGGGTCACTAATAAACTGGTCACATGCTACTAGATGTGCTGATCTGTAAGTCTTTACATGCATCAGCGAGAAGAACCAGGCCTCTCCCGGCAACAACATTACTCAAATAGTGTGGGAAGGCCCAGGATTTTGGTCTAAATTGTTTTCTTTTAGTTCCCCTCATATTAGAGGTAGAACAGGGTGTGTGTGTTTCATTTTAGTGGCTGATAGTCTCTTGTTCCTGAGAATTTCATTTCAGGAGGTAAAGGGCTGTTACTAAATACTTATTACAACAAAGGGGCCATTGTGTCTGTCACAGTCAAGATCACTGAGTTAGTCCAACTCCCGCATCCGCATCCAACAGGAGTGATTCGGGCACGGTGGCCCGGGGACCCCTCCCCTGGCCTGACTCCTAGTTCCCTACTCTTTCTGGGCAGAAAAGAACGGACCTCCACGGGAGCCTGCTGCATGCTGGGCACTGTGCCGGCTGTTAAGGGGAGGCGAGGGGGTCACGAGGCCCGTTTTTCAGTGAGGACTCTGAGCTCAGGAAGTTGGAGTGACCTGCCCAGTGGACATCCAGCTGTTAAGTTGTGGTGTTGGGATTCCAACCCAAGACCAATCCCACAGCCACCAAGAAGCCTGCTCTGCCTCCGCACTGAAGGAGGACATTCCGGTGACTGCTCTTCTCGCCGAGCAGTCGATTGTCAACACATACGGAGGACACGCGTGAGGCCCTAGGACGACAGCTGTCGGCAGAGTTGATTTCGCGTCTGTTTTGAGGGAGCCCACATTCTGGTGGAGAAAACAGAGCATTAATAGTTCATTGCAACATGGATGTCATAGTAAGGTGGAGAGGACAATGGCAGTGTGTCCCGGAGAACGTGGCCTGGCCTGGGAGTGAGGGCAGGGGCTGGGCTGGGGCGGGTCAGAGGAGTGGGAAAGAGAGCAGGCAGGAAGCAGAGCTCTGTGCCCTTGGAGACGAGGTGCATTTAAGAGGAAGGTGGCCACTGAGTCTGGAGCCCAGAGAGCGAGACAGAGAATGAAGCAGGAGAGGCGGCTGGGACAGACCCCACAGGGACATGATGACCCTGGAAAGGGTTTGGTCTTTTTCCTAAAGACGATGGGAAGCCATGTCTTTGGGTTGAACTGTGTCCCCTTTCCCCCAAAAAATGTTAAGTCCCAGTACCTGTGACCACGACCTGATTTGGAAATAGGGTCTTTGCAGGTGATGAAGTTAAGATGACGCCGTCAGAGTGGGTCCTAATCTGATGCTGGTATCCCTATAAAAAGTGGCAATTTGGACACAGAGACACAGAGGGAGAGCCACCTGCACACAGGAGAGCGTCTGAGGCTCCCAGAAGCCAGGAGAGAGGCTCGGAACGGACAGCCTTACAGCTCTCAAGAGGAGCCAGTCCTGCTGAAAAACCTTGGTCTTGGGTGCACGGCCTCTGGAGTGGCGAGACAGCCCACGTCTGCTGTTCACGCCCCGTTTTTGTAGGGCTTCGTTATGGCAGCCCCAGGACGTCTACACCATGTGTGGCTTTTAGCAGGGAAAGAGCATGACTAAGTTTGGTGTTTTGAGATGGTCTTGCTTGGTGTGGTGTAAACAATGGACCAGAGAGAGGCCATAAGTGGTGTGGGGAGACCTGTCAGGAGACCGTCACATCCCGGTGACAGATGGACGGAAGTGGAAAGACCTGGGAGCCGTGTAGAAGACAGGGTCTGCAGCGCAGGTTCGGGAGGAGTCCTCGGGGGTGGTTTCTGCTGAGGAGTGGTCAGCGGTGCCAGCCCTGAGATGCGGGTGACGGGCCAGGTGGAGAGTCAAGGGCATGAGTTTGTGTCTGCATCTGAGGTGCTTTAAGACGTCCAGGGGAGCTACTCAGGTCCTGTCCCTCAAGAAAGTCTGGACCAGACATCAAGCACGGGCCTTCGTTCGAGGTGCGTCCAGACACCTCTGCCGTGGGGATCTGGCTGGGCCCTTGGGTGGGCCTCAGTGGGGGAGACCCACATTCCTGACAGAGGTTCTCAACCTTAGCTTCACACTATACCCATGGCGGGGTTTTAAAACACCCCAGTGCCCGGACCAGTGAAACAGGAGTCTCCACCGGTGGGACCCAGGCCTCAGGGTGTCTGCGTTCATTCTGTGTTTTCACTTGTTGCTTCACTCTGGTGTGTCTGACTCGTTTTTGAAAACCAGCTCCTTTTGGGTTTCTCTGCCCCAGAGACGATTCTCCCGGTTTCCTCTCATCTTCTTTGAGTGTGGGGTTGGGCGGGAGGGGCGGGGCCAGGGGGAAGAGGGGCATGCCCAGCTGCAGGGAATGGAAAAGGTCTGCTTTCCTAAATGCTTTCCTAAAAACTTCTCACCTCTACCTCCCGGCCACCGCTCCTCCCCCCACCTCCACTTGCAGGTGTCCTGGGAGGGATCAGTTTCCGACTCTCTGGGGATTCTGTGCAGATCAGATGGATTCTCTGTCTTTCCCCAAGTGCTGGCTTAGGATTCAGCTTTCTGGGGTCTGGTAAGTCAACAGCACCCTGTTTGGCGACCAGCTTTCTCCTGCTGTTGTTCCTGCCCTCCCCTTTGTAGTTCTGTGCCACAAAGAAACAGTCCTTGACTATTGCTTCAGTGCGGTTTGGGGGAAGAATCAAAAGTTGCCGAGCTGAGCCTAGCTTCGATCACCTGTAACTCAGGGAATCTGTGAGAATAATAATTATTCCTCTATGCTCCCGAGATTTTGTGGGTATTTGTTATACAGCATGATTGTAGCAATACCTGGCAAATCCAGGGACATTTGTATTTATGAAAATGAACAAATGTGTTACTTACAGGTTAAAAAAAGTATCGATGGGTATGTTTAAGCTTCATCCAGCCAAGAAACGTGCGTGAGCACCTGGAGATACAGATCACCTGTGTGTGACAGAAAGCACAGCCACTAAACTACATGTGGCTTTGTCATCCCACACAGCACTGGAATTAGCAGCGGAAGCCTTCAGTTCGGGGGCCCAGTAGTGCGGGTGGCTGCCTCTCTGCAGTCCTCTTGGCTCTGCCTCATGGGAGGACAATGTCCCCCTTCTACTGCTTCTATGGGGGGGACAGGCAAGGGAGAAAGCGTGGGGACTGGGTCCCGGCTTAGCTACCCAGTAGTCTCTCTCGGCCACCAAACCGCCATCAGCATTGCATGGTGGTTGAAAGCATGGCCTTCGGAGGGAAGCAAATCTTGGTTCAAATCCCGGCCCTGAGGTTTCTTAATGGTTTTGAGTCTCAACTTCCCCATCTGTGGAGAAGGGGTGACTGTAGACCCCAGCGAGCAGGCGGTTGTAATGGCTGAACGAGACAAGGTGTGTCACCGTTCAGCCAGGGACTGTCACAGCGCAGGAGCTAGATAAATGCAGGCGCTCCACATCATCTTTACTGTCACGGGCAGATGTTCGCCGAGGTAGAGTTGGCGTGCCACAGTCACCCTGTGCAGTAAATACCGTCAGCCCATTGCACAGAGGAGGAGTCTGAGGCACAGAGAAGTTAAGGAAAGTGAGCCTGGATTCAAACCCAGGCAGTGTGGCTCCGGAGCTCATCCTTACAACTTCACACCAAGCTGCCTCCGTGAGATAAAGCGGCCTTTGTTATTATTATTCCAACACTGAGCGCCTGTTCCGTGCCAGGTCCTGCCCTGGGCCTGGGGTGCACGCATTCACAGTGACGGCAGAAGTCCCTGCTGTCAAGGAGCTCGCTGTCGTGTGGGGGACAGACACATAAACAGACGCATAGTACTAAGCGATGTGAACACCCGGAGCAATTTACCAGCAGAAAAACTGGTGAAGAATGCCCGTTATTTGTAAGCAAGATGAAATCACAACCAAGAATTGTGCTTGCATTCGGGGGTAAAGCAAGCTGCCCAGCTCTGGGGGGTGGCTTGTTCCCAAGTGTCCCCATGGGCTCTTTCCGGCTGTTTCTGTTCAGTCTTTTGCTAATAGACAACAACAATAGGCATCCAAGGTTCTAAAATAGTGGAGAGATATTACAGTTATTAAAATTTGGAAACGTTAGGAGATTTGGAGGTAAGAGTGTGTGAAAAGCAATAGGAGTCAGTACCTTCTCTGCTGGTGACCGTGGGTGGCAGAGTCTAGCCTCAGTTTGTCCATCTGTTAAATGGAAATTCATTTATGCTCTCTTGTGTTCACTCAAGGAAATATGAGAGGGACCCTGCCCACCCGCCTTCAGAGCTGAGCTATAAATATAAACAAGTGGACAGGGGGGTGTTATAGAAAAGGAGGCTCCGCCTGAGAATGCTGGCTGGAGTGGGGGGCGGGGGGGGGGAGGGAAAGGGGCAAGCAACTGCGTGTGCAGGTGTGCGTGTGTGCAAGAAGGGGCCAGGCCCTGCTTCTCCACAAACTCCTTCTCCTACCTCCGGAGGGCTGAAGGGCCTCAGAGTCCCTTTCCCCCAGCATGTCACCCCACTGCACCCTGGGGACAGGTCCTCTCAGAGCCAGAATAGCTTGTTCACAGGATTAATAGCTCTCTCAGGGAGGGTCCTGCCTGGTAGGCAGTCAGGGATGAGGAAACGGGTTTGCAATTATAGCCTTTGTTTGATTGGTTTTCTTTATTTGCAGGCAAGGAGGAAAGCCTTGTCCCTGATTCTTTGTCCATGTTCCCGGGCCAGGTGACACAGGCCCTCCTCCCTCCTGTGTTCTGTGGGCGCAGGCCACCTGGGGAGCATTCTGGTGAGGGCAGGAGAGGCGGTAGGCTGAGCTTCCCCACACTGCTCTGGGCTTTGTTGGAGCCTGCCCTTGAAGGACTCATCCCCTCAGACTCCTCCCCAGCCTCCCTCCACCCGCCCCCAGCCAGCCTGGCTGCACCCTGGTAGAATGCACAGGACCCCCAAGAATGACCCACTCTTAGGAAGAAGTTGCACCCTCAGACGGTTTTCAGGAAAAGCTTCCAACGACATGAGGGTCTCTCTGGCAGCTGAGCAAACCTGTTTCCTCTGGCTCCTGTTCATAACTAGTCCCAGTGCAGGAGGGCAGAAGGCATCCCTGGAGCCATTCACCTCCCCAGGAAACTGGGCCTTGGGACCCCCAGTGACCCTGGAGGCTGTAGTCAGACAATCACTCCCCAAGGACTGCCACCCCTTCACTCGGCTTGGGTGGGAGGGGCAGTTCCAGGCTCTAATGGACATCTAGAGAAGGGCAGTTCGGGAATCTGCCTTCCACGGGTCTGAATGCTGTGTGATGCCATGCAAGATATTTAACCTCTCTGAGTTTTAGAACCCTCATTGGTAAATGGGGACAGTCACCTTGCCCAGTAGGGACTCTCGTTCTGGAGGTTATGAGACTACACACAGAAGTCCCTGGCGAGGTAGCTGGTGCAGTGGCTGCGTGGTCTTGCTCAGGGCTGAGGGGACTTCACAGGGCACTGTGACGGTGACCCCTCTGGGTGGGGGTGGAGATCCGACTCCCCAGTGATGCACGCAGGCCACCCCTGAGCTGACGTTTTATTGTTTACAGTCGGTGAGGATACACGGGTAAGACCCTTGGGCTCATCTGAATTATTTTATAACACACATTTCTGAGTGTAACAGGTTACTACATTTGGCAGAAAAGTACTTCATGAATAGAAACCTGTTTTTTTTTCTTTTTTTGAGATTTATATGATTTTTATTCTTTTGAATTACATTTTATTGATTATGCCATCACAGTTGTCCTCCTGTCTCCCCCTTCGGCCCCCTCCACCAGGTACTTCCACCCTCCCCCGCCTCAGGCAGTCCCCCCACCACTGTTTGTGTCCATGGGTCACGTGTGTAAGTTCTTTGACTACGCCACTTCCCGTGCTGCACTTTACATCCCCATGGCTTCTCTGTAACTACCCATTTGTACTTCTCAAACCCTCCGCCTCTTCACCCATTCCACCCCAATCCCATCTGGCAACCATCAAAACGCTCTCTGTATCCATGATTCTCTCTCTGTTCTTCTTGTTGGCTCAGTTTGTTTTTTAGATTCAATTGTTGATAGGTTTGTCTTTTTTGCCATTTTATTATTTGAAGTTTTGATCTTCTTTTTCTTAAATAGATCCCTTTAACATTTCATATAATAATGGTTTGGTGATGATGAACTCTGTTAGTTTTTTCCTGTCCAGGAAGCTTCTTATCTGCCCTTCGATTGTAAATGATGATATCTTCACTGGGTAGAGTGATCTTGGCTGTAGGTCCCTGTTTTTCATGACTTTGCATATGTCTTGCCAATCAATCCCTTCTAGCCTTCAGTTTCTTTTTGAGAAATCAGCTGACAGTCTTATGGGAACTCCCCTGTAGGTAACTAACTTCTTTTCTCTTGCTGCTTTTAACTCTCTCTTTATCTTTAACCTTTGGCACTTTAATTATTATGTATCTTGGACTGGGCCTCTTTGCCTCCATCTTGTTAGGGATTCTGTGCTTCCTGGACTTGCATGTCTATTTCATTCACCAAATTAGGGAAGTTTTCTTTCATTGTTTTTTCAGATAGATTCACAATTTCTTGCTCTTTCTCTTCTCCTTCTGGCACCCCTGTGATGCGAATGTTGGACCACTTGAAGTTGTCCCAGAGGCTGCTTATACTATCTTCATTTTTTGGATTCTTTTTTCTTCTTGTTGTTCTTTTTGGTTGTTTTTTGATTCCTTATGTTCTAAATCATTGATTTGATTCTCAGCTTCATCAACTCTACAGTTGTTTCCCTGAAAATTGTTCCTTATTTCAATTAGTGTATCCTTCATTTGTAACTGGATCTTTTTTATGCTGCTGAGGTCCTCACTAAGTTCCTTGAGCATTCTCATAACCAGTGTTTTGAACTCTGCACCTGATAGATGGCTTATTTCCATTTCTTTTAGCTCTTTTTCTGGAGTTTTGATCTGTTCTTTCATTTGGGCCATGTTTCTTTGTCTCCTCATTTTGGCAGCCTCCCTGCGTTTGTTTCTGTGTATTAAGTAGAGTTGCTTTGACTCTGTGTCTTGGTAGTGTGGCCTAATGTAATAGATGTCCTGTAGGGTCCAGTGGCACAGCCTCCCCTATCACCCAAGCTCTTCTGTGCCATTTGTGTGGGCTGAGTACATCCTCCTCTTGTAGATGAGCCTGGGTTGCTGTTGGCAGATCAATGGGAGGGATTTACCCAGGCCAGTCAGCTGCAAGGATTGGCTGTGACCATCTACCACCAACCTCCACCCTCCATGGAGGGTCAGCAATGCTTGGGCAGGGTGGCAGTGCTCTGACATGGTCTGTAGTTGCCCACTGGGTGCTCTGGCCCTGGGGTTTCTTTAGTGATGCAGGCCAAAGTCAGCCCTCACCTATATTTTACCTGGGACCAGCCTGCCTGAGTTACAAAGCAATCTGAGAAGGCTGCTACTTGTGCTGGGCTTGGAGATTCTGAGGTGAAGCCAAGCTGTGAATCTAGGCTGGCTGCTGCTAGTGCCAGGCCTGGGATTCACTGAGGCCAGCTGGTGTGTTTGTTTGATTGTTGTTAAGATTTAATTGTTGATAGATTTGTCTTTGCAGACTCTCCCTTCTGATTTTTCACCTCTCCTTCAGGTTCTCACCCTGTAGAGGCCCCCCAGGAGGTGCCCAGGAACTCTGAATCTGACTGCTGCCCTTTGACTATGGGCCTGGGTTCTGCCTTGGAGCATTTGTTACCAGAAGAGGGTGTGTACCTCACCTGGGAAGAGCTCTACCCAAGGCCTTCACACTCTGGGCAGCAGCCAGCTGTCAGGGATTGCAGGCTGGAGAAAGCAAGTTGAGGGTTCTTTGGAGGGGTTGCAGCAGGCTGAGCAACACCAGGCCCCTGTCCTGATAGAGGCCGGGGGTAGGGTCCCCCGAACCAGGCATAAGGAACCTTGAACAAAGACTGACTAGGGGCTTGCAACCTCTAGTTCTGATTGGTTCTGAGGACCAGGGGTGGGACTGAGCCTACGGGTGGGAGGGGAAAACTGAGGCCACATTCTTTCCTGGAGTGAGTCAGTTGAAGGAGAGGAAGGGGTCTCGGGCATTTGGAGCCTGGAGGAAGGGGCATACATCATGTTGTCCTGGGCCAAGCTCTTCTTAGCATCTGCCCACCACGTGCTCCCTTTAGGGACCCCAGACCACCCACTGATCTGAAGCTCAGGAAGTGAGAGATGCAGTTTTAGCAGTTCTACTATTTGAGCTCAGTCTGATCCCTCTCCCCATCCGGAGCTTTCTGGGCCAGGTGAGGCAAGCTGAGGTCCAGTTCTTCTCCATAAAAGCCACTCTGCAACTTTCCAGGGTGTGTTCACAAATGTCGCATTCTACTTTCAGCACAGCCTGTGAGGAAGGCATGATGTCCCCTCGTCTCTGCATGAGAATGATCAGGCTCTGAGAGCTGAAGGGGCTTGCCCAATGTCGCAAAGCAGGTTCCTCCCCTTCTTTCTGCCTGCCACATCTGTCCCCAGAGACGCATTGGAACCTCGGTCCTCAAAGTGTGGTCCAAGATGAGGACATTGGCAGGATCTGGGAGATGGCTGGAAATGCAGCATCTCCTCTGCCTCCCTGAACCATTTCAGCAAGAGCCCCGGTAATCTGCAAGCACTTTGGAGGCACATTGCTTTAGGGGACTTCTTTTGCCTGTAGAGATCCAGCCTCCCACCTGGGAAAGGGCCAGCCCCTGATGAAGGATGCAGGGACACTTGCAGGAGGTCTGATTTATGGGGCACACTGAGGTGAGGAGGGCGAACCTGTCTTCAGAGCCCCTTTCCTGCTGCCACCAGTTCTCCCTGTGCCTCTCTGTTCCCAGCAAGTGTCCCCACCCCTTATTGTAGAGGCAGCTGTAGGGGGGTGGGGAGCTGTTTCAATCTTTCCCTGTCCCGCCCCCCGGCCCCCCGCTGGATGAGGCTGATTGTCCCATTCAGCACCCCTTTCTTGCATTGGCTGATGGGCTTTCAAACCCCCTTTAGCTGCCTAATTACCACTGATGGGGGCTGCACGTGCAGGCTTCTGAGAATAAGTGGGTCTGTAATTACTGCTGGCACTCAGCCTGACTCTGGTGGGGGAGGGGCGGGTTCCGAGGACAAAGGGGCTTTACTTTGAGGAGGGGGCCCCTGGGGGCAGCACCAGGCTTTGTTCTGCTCCTGGCCTTGGGGGCTCCATGGCAAAGCCCTGGCAGCAGCGAGGCAGGGCTGGTGGCGGGAGCTGCAGCTGAGGAGTGGGCCATTCACGCAGTTTTTGTGCAGTGCGTGTGTTCTGGGCCAGGCACTGGGCTCCGTGCTTTGCATACTGGATCTCACAGGGTGACAATGACCCTGGTTTCCCAGGATATTTCCAGTTTTAGCACGTACCCAGAAGCCCTCCACCCCCCACCAGTCCCAGGCAAATCTCTGGGTCACACTGTCTGTCTAATTCTCTCAACAACAGGGAGAGATGGTAGATCCCATGACCCCATTTGGCCCACGGAGAAACCAAAGCTCAGAGGGTTGAGGATTTTGCCCAGGGTCAAACAGCTGCTAAGTGGTAGAAGCTGGATTTGGACCTAGATCTATCTGGGAAGATCCACAGTGCAAGGAATCTGCCCATATGCCAAAGTGCAGGGAAGGGCTGGTCTGTGGGCCCCCCCACCCCACTAGCCCGGCTGCTCACAGGTCTTCCAGGCCTTTCCCTATACAGACGGTCTGTCTCGGATCCCAGAACTGGACCAGGCTCATGAGGGGTGTAAGGCCAGGACCTTGCTAGACCCTTAGGGGCAGGGTGCTCAGGAGAAGGGGCAGAGCTGTGGCCTTGGAGTTTGAGTGATCTAGGCCTGGACCCGCCAGCAGAGAGCAGCACGGGAGGCTCCGGCTCCCTTGTGGGGTGGAGGGATTGGCTTGGATGTAGGGCCTACACTGGAGGCAGGCAAAGGCCCCCGCCAGCTTTGGATGCCAGCTGAATGCTGCTCATCTGAGTGGCTGAAGGCCAGTGCACCTGGTTGTGCAGCCCCCAGCTTACTCTGTGACCTTGGGCAAGTTACCTATCTTCTGGAAGGTGCTTGGTAGAGAGGGGATAATGATGTCAGGGACCTCTTTAAGGTCTTAAAGAGACAGTACATGGAAAGCTCTTAGCATGGTGCCTGGCAGAAATAATGGTGAGTTGTTGCTATTGTTGTTGTTGTTATTTTTAGTGATCTCCTCCCTGAGGCTGGGGACTCAAGCTAACCGACCCCCACACCCCCAGGTTGCATCAAGGGTCCTGGCAGGCCTGGCTAATGTCTGAGCCAGTGAGAGCTGAGGGGAGAGACCAACACTACCCCCAGGGCCTAAAATAGAGAGAAAGCTGCTTGCAAAGCCAGGCTTGGCAGGATGGTTTTGCCCATACAAGGCCAGAGTCGGTGCCAGTGCCACCTGGCAGCCCCCTTGGGGCAGGGAGCTGCA
Organism: Macrotus californicus; assembly: GCA_007922815.1. Lineage (NCBI taxonomy): Eukaryota > Metazoa > Chordata > Mammalia > Chiroptera > Phyllostomidae > Macrotus > Macrotus californicus. The sequence goes on from VMDR010000068.1 coordinate 119,900, forward strand.
GGGCTGACTGCCCCAGGCCTGCCCTGGGTTCTGCCAGATCTGCCTGGGGCCGCCCCAGGAATGTCACAGGCTCCTTCCTCAGATGGCTGGCTCCCTGGGGGCTGAGTTTTATTTGAAATCAGTTTGAAAGAAGCAGCCCCAGCTCCAGGCCCCCCTTCTGGCCAGACGTGTCAGAGCCTGGTCGGGGAAGGAGGCCCCAACCCGAGATTTCCCAGATGTCCCTCTCAGATGTGGAATTTGGAGCAGCTGCTTCTGGGGAATGTCTGGGCTAAAGCGGGGGCTTCAAGATCCCCCCCGAGAGATAGATTCCAGGCAGCTGTGCAGTCATGGGCCACCTAGGTCCTCTTCTCTGTCCCAGAATGAAGCTGGTTTCACAAACCAAGTCCCTGTGCCTCACAGAGCCAAGGTCTTGGATTCAGTCTAAAAAGAAGGCACCTATGTGTAAGGGGAAAGGTAGCTCTTGAAACTTACATCTGCTAAGGAGCTGTGTGACCTTGGGATGGGCACTCACCCTCTCTGAGCTTCAGGCTCATCCTATGTAAAATGGAGATAAGCATGTCTTGCTGGCTTGTGGTGGGGATTAAATGAGACTATAGAAGGATGGAATGACGGAGCCCAGGGGTGGCAGGCAGTAGGCGTTGTGTACACGCTCTTTATCCCTTGGGTGGTGCAGTGAGATCCACCTTGACTCCTGAAAGTGGTGCACAGAGGTCAACTCTTCCTCCAGTAGGTCAGGCACGTGCATGTAGGAAGAAGTTTCTTGTGTGAGTCAGCGTTCACCCATTTGTGCACACTGGTCTGGACTGGAGGTGGATATGGCTGCTGATCCTCCAGCCCAGTTTCCGGGCTTCTATCTCATTGTCTCCATCAGCCTGGACATGCGATACTTCAGTGCCCAAAGGGCATCTCCCAAATGCCTGTCACACCCCAGGATGCCTTGTCCTCATCCTCTACGGGCTGCCACTTGTTCCAGGCCACAAGCAGATGGTCAGCGACTGCTTTGAGTGGTGACAGGGACCCTGACCACTGCAGGGACAAGACACTTCCTCCCTGGGACGTGACCAGGTTTCAGAAAGCTAGGAGGCGACCCACAGCCACGGGCAGCATGGTTCTGGGCTGGGTGGCTGGACTACAGGGCTCAGTTCATGCTCTGGCCACTGGGCAGCTTCCCTCTTGGTGACTGCTGGGGCAGGGAGCAGTGTCAGGGGGACTGGTCAGCACTGCAGGAGCCATGCTTAGTCTGCCTTTGGGGTGAGCAGGACGCCTCTGAGTGTCACTTTCCTCCTCTGTGGGAGGGGAGTGTGTCAAGACAGCGAGTGCAGCGGCTTAGGAGGTGTCCTCTGGGCCGGTGGTGTGAGTGTGGAGTGTAACCTCCCATGTGTGACCCGAGTCCACCTGGGCAAGTTATGAAGCTTCTTTGGGCCTTGGTTTTCTGGTCTGTAGAATGGCGGCGGTGACAGCACCTGCCACCTAGGTGCGCTGCTTTAAACGGTCCAAGGTGACAACGTGCTGAAGGCCTAGCAGGTGCCAGGTGCTGCCTCAGCCTATCACCCCGTGCTGGCACCCCTTGGAAGCAGGTGCTGATATTAGTCCCTGTTTACAGATGAGGAAACTGAGGTCCAAGACCACGTGGCTCGTGTCAGAGCCATAGGGTTTGACTCCAGAGCCCGCATTCTTAACACATCAATGTAGGACAAGGACGGTGTGGTCTTGGGGTCCCCAGGCCTTTGCTTCCCTACTTCCCCACCCACACAGGAGGGTCTCCCAGGGGCAAGGCCATTGGTATAGGTGAGGGCTTGGAGGGGAAGGGTTAGGAGGGTTGAGAGAGGAATGCTGGAGAAGATAGGGTGTGGAACAAAACTGGGCAAGGATAAAACTACACCTAAAACGTGTTGTATGGAGCTTGCACTGGCCACTCCTAAGCACCTCTTAAGGAGTGTGAGTTAAAGAACCTGTGAAATTACTTGTGACTGTTGAGTTGTGCCCTTTGACTCCAATACTACTTAGGGCCTGAGCCGCATGGGCACCGCCCTTAGCAGGGTTGCATGTGGTCTTACGTTCAGGCTGCAGGGGAAGCCTGGAATGTCTAGGGAGCTGAAGGGAAGGGCTGACTTTTGGGCTTCGAAGCCACACTTGAGTCTTGACACCATCGCACGTGCCTTCCCTCTTGATGAGAACAAACACCCTGGCTTCTTCTCCGGCCTCCTGAGGGCTGGGGGGCAGTATGCATGAAGGGGTCTCAACTGCATCCCGGCAGTTCTGACGCTGAGTGTTGGGCTAGTGTTTTTAAAATGAATCTGCTGTACATCTCCCTCACTTGTAAGATGAACCATTGACTTTATCCTAGCTCTTTAGGGGGTAAAAAAAATGCCGCCTTTGAAACGTGCGTGTCCGTTGGAAGACCCATTCAGACGTCCAGGCTGTGGGAATGCGGGCAAACCGGGCACCTTGGGATCAAGGGGTTCTGGCCGCTCCCAGACAAGGCGCCCTTGTTACTCTGAAGGGACAAGTCACTCTCACCAGCCCTCCGCTGCCTCCTTCCTCTGTCCTTTCTGGTCCCAGACATCTTCTTTCTTATTAAGTGATGCTTGAGGGGAAAGCAGAGCTGCCCGCTCCCAACCACTGTTTGGTGAGGGAAGAACTAGACTGAGGGACTGTTATATAAATGCAAGACCACAAAACATCCTCTGGTTCATTCATTCAGCAAACATTTACCGACCACTTCACATGTGCAGGCACCGCTCTGGGTGCTGGAGCCACAGGGATGAAATGTCCCTGAAATAAAGTGGACATCAGGTTCAAGTTAATTCAGCTTTCCAGAGGGTGCTTATTGTATGACTGGCAAAATTGAGATCACCCCCTCTCATGTCTAAGCAATAATGTGGGGAAGGGAGGGGAAATCTCCCTTCTCTCTTGAGCTCTCTCTGCCGAGTGGTTCTGATATGTCCACGTGCAACTCGCTGGCAGGTCCCGGAGCAGTGGCCGATTGCGGCCTGAATCCCAGGCTGGCAGAACTCTGACACTGAGTGACTCTGTCACTCTGAGTCATACACGAGAGGTGCTGACAGCTGCAGGGGTCTCCAACCTTTCGGTGTCTCTGGGCCACACTGGAAGGAGAGTTGTCTTGGGCTACACATTAAATACATTGTGACACGTAATCACAAAAATATCTCATAATGTTTTACGTAAATTTACGATTTTGTGTTGGGCCGCATTCATGGCCATCCTGAGCCACATGCGGCCCACGGGCCTTGGGTTGGACACCCCTGGAGCAATTGATTTACTTTGTTATCAAAACTCAAAGCCCTTTCCTGTGTCTCCTGAGAAGCTGCCGGTCTGGCATGTGGCAGGAGAACATCGAGAGGTCACACGAGGAGTAAGAGGCACAGACGACTGAGTGAGGTCCCGCGGACTCGGAAGCCAGGATGGGGAGTTTGCACTGTGTTTTCAACAAGGACTCATGAACGTGTCCGCGTCAGTTACTTCTGTCCGTCCTTGGTGAGGGCGGCTCAAGTTAGGCAGGTTGCATGATGGGAAAGCTGGGAAATAACAGTCCAAAGAAGTTAAAATGTTGTGTTGCATTCAGGCCCGTAACCCAGGAGCCCCCGCACCTCCCTCTCCTCGCCCGCTGTGATTTTACTTCCAAACTGTCTCTCAGATCCGCTCACGTCTGCCCATCTCCCTGCTGCCTCTCCAGTCCGTCTACCGTCACCTTGACATCTGCTCCACTGGCACATTCCCCCTGACCTTCCCCTCCCCACCCTCTCCGTCCGGTCCCAGCGCCGGCGCTGGCTCTGACACCGGCACTTCTTTGTAGCACTTGTGGCGGCCCTAACTGCACATTTATCAGTGAGCTTATTTAAGTCGAGGCTGCCTCCCCCGCTTTGTGGGAACGCCGTTGAGTGCAGGGACTACATCTGCTTTTGCTCCTTATTCTGTCGCCTGCACTCAGCACAAAGCTAGGCAGGCGTTTGAAACATTTTGACCAAAACGTGTAAACATACCCATATATGTTAGCTCTAGCCTTTCGCTTGCCCTCTCTCTCTCCTTATCCTCAGCTGTGGTAAGTGCTCAACAAATATTTGCTGAGTGACTGAATAAATGAGTAAAGGAGTTTTCAACACAAAACAGAGATAATTTTTATTCTCGTGAAATCAGTTTTGCTCTTTCTCCACCAAACAAACGCTAAAGAAATATTTCAAGACTGTCCATTTCGAAGGACACATTGGCCTGTTCGGAGCTCACGTGAGGGTGGTGGAGTACAAACCCTGGGCCTCCGTGTGAGTGTGTGAGTGTGTGAGTGTGAGTGGGGGGGGGGGGTTGGGGTGTTAAAAGTGCATTCTCTGGGGAAGACAGCGAGGGTTCTGACTGTCTATGAAAATGCAAATATAGTCCACCAAGAGCTCTGGAACCCCTTACTGAGCAAACCCCGCTAACCATCTGGGCGCTGAGTGCCAGTGCGAGGCAGTCATTTCGGGTGCTGATGCTAAGGGGCGTGGGAGAAAGGGCCGGGGCCTCCCTGACAGCCTGCGCCCTCTCTTCTCGGGGTGATCCCGTGGGCTCCCGCCAGCGGGTGATGGCCCAGGAAGGGGCCTGCTGTGGTCACTGGGCTGGTGTTTGGCCCTCAACACAGTGCCCCCTTTATTCCGTCTCTGCGCTCAGCCTTCTAGCGAGACCTGGTGCTGGCCAGGTATGGAGAAACAGGCTCTGTTTTTTGGGGTTTTTTTATTTAAAGATTTTATTTATATATTTTTAGACAGAGGGGAAGGGAAGGAGAAAGAGAGGGAGAGAAACATCCACATGTGGTTGCCTCTGGCATACCCCCTCGGTGGACCTGGTGCACAAGCCAGGCATGTGCCCTGACTGGGAATCGAACCGGCGACCCTTTGGTCCGAAGCCTGCGCTCAGTCCACTGAGCTACACCAACCAGGGCAAAATAGGCTCTGTTATATACTCTTCTTGGGAATATAAATTTGGTCAACTCTTTTCAGGGCGATGTCGTAATATCTGTCAGATATTTAAAGACGTACCCTTGATGGTGGCAAATTCCTGTCCTGTGAATTCCCTGTAAATTCACCCCTGGCTCTGAACTCCTCTCCGTCAGCCTCTGTATCAGCCCTGAAGAAGGCTCCTCTGCCACCGCTCTTACTGCTGAGGGAGCCAGGGCCCAGAGAATCACAGTGCCTTGCTGGGGGAGTCAGCAGGAAAGCACCCTTTCCTCCCTGACCCCGTGGGGGCTGGCTGGGGAGGGGCAGTATTAGTTACCTACTGCTGTGAAAGACAGTATCCCCAAACAGCATCTTAAGTCAACGATCATTTATTATCTCACAGTATCTGAAGCTCAAGGTTTCAGGAGTGGCTTAGTTAGTGGTCTGGTTCAGGGTTTGTCAGGAGGTTGCCGTCAGGCTGGGAGCCGGGGCTGCCAGCGCCGGAAGGCTAGACTGGGCGAACGTCTACTTGCAGGCTCACTCTGTGGTCGCTGGCCGTCCTCGGGAAGGTTAATTAAGTACACTGCCCAAAGCCACCCAGGACTTGTACCAGATCAGTGTGATTCCAGGGCCTCTGCTCTCGCCTTGATGCTGCACTGCGTCCCACCCATGCTGCTCCGTGGGCATCGGGTCCTTCTGACAGGGAGGATGTGAGCCTGGGAGCTGGACGCCACCTGAAGGGCCTCCAGGGCCTCCATTCCTCACCGGAGAGGTGGGGAAGGCACAGTGCCGAGACAGTAAGCCGCTCCCGGAGCCCAGATCCACGGCCTCCTTAGAGCCAGACCAGTGGTCTTTCGTTTCTGTTTGGAATCCCAGTCCTCATTCGTACCAGTTCATATAACAGGCACGAGACTGGGTTCATTTTCGAGGCTGAAGCTCATCCCCATCAGGGTGGCATGCTAGAAAGAGGCTGGGGTATGGCAAGAGGCAGATCTGTGTTAAGTCCTGAGACAAGTGCTTAACCTTTCTGGGCCTCAGTTTTTATATCTGTAAAACGGGGACAGTCATACTAATTTTAAGTTATGTGTGAGGATTAAATGAAACGTAAGAAGTGAAAACACTAGCGCATAGTAAGTCCCAAATCATATTTGTTTCTTTCTTTCCTTTAGTCCCTTTCGATCCCATTGCAGGAGCTCCAGCTCTCCCTCCAATAAAAAATGTGTTTTGGGTTCCCAAAGGGGGCCTCAGTCTAGCCCGCTGGATTGCTTTCCCTGTGTGGCCCTGACACCCCCACATACTCCTTCCTGCCAAGGAAGACCTCCATAGCACTGGTGGGGCTTTCTCTCCGGTGCTTTGATAAAGCCAGACCTGAAGCTCCCAGGAACAGGGGCCTTGATACAGCTGGTTTGACTTCAGCCCACAGCCCCTCTGGCAGGCCAGGTCAGGGCACGTTTCTGCAGTATTTGTGGAGTGGAAAAACCCTAGGTAGCTGAGCAGTGGCTGCTGCAGTGGCTTCTGGACAGCTTAGTCACTGAGGGCAGGCCTGGAAGGTGATTGGATTCCAGCAACTGAGGTCCCCTGGGGAGTAGCTGCTTCTGTCCTAGCTGAGCTAGGAGAGGAGGCATGGACGAACAGAACATTCTGGAGACACTTAGTGCAGAACAGGATTGGAAAGGATCCTAAATCCTCCCCTAGCTACTCTGGCCTGCGGTATTTTGGGGAAAATCAGGCCTGTATAGCTTGTTCGCACACAAATGATTGATTTACTAGCACCAGAAAAGGATAGTAGCCATTCAGGTGGGGAGGCCAGCTCTGGGCAGAAATTGGGCAGTCCTGAAGAACTGAAGGGTGGTTGGACCAGCCCTAGAAGTTCATTTCCAATCCTGAAAATGCAGGGCTCCGTGATTTGAGACTTTCATAGAGATCAAGTAGGTAAGAATGGGGACTCATAGACAAACCCGCTGCAGCATTTCTAGGGAAGAGGCAGGGCCAAGAGCCAAGCCCCAGGGCGGTTAGTGGAAAGAGCACTGGGAAGGGAGTCAGAGTTCTGACTGAGCTGTGACTGCAGGCAGACCACACCCCCTCTGAGCCTCAGTCTTCCCGGAGAGATCTTCAGCTCTGAAGAAGATCTCTGATTCGTTCCTGGAGTTCCTGCCTCATCCCTGAGAATCTGGAGACCTGCCAGTGCACACGTATTTATAGAGCCTTGGCGTCTCGTCGGGTGAGGTGGGAGAAACAAGTAACTTCAAAGGCAGCCTCTGCCTCCTGGAGCTCATCAGGGATGCAGTGATTTGCACAGGCACACATACAGAAGCAACTACCCAGTACCCAACGTGCCTCTCTCTAGGGGACCAGAGGAAAGGAGATCAAGATAGCCCAGGCTGGTCCAGGAAGGCTTCTTGGAGGAGGCAGAATTTGAGCCAGGCCTTGCAAGATGGGCAGAATTTACTACTTTAGAAGGGAGCAGTGTGTTCCAGGCAACCTGGTGAAAAGTCAGGGCTCACACATACCCGTGAGGGGTGTGCACTGAACACTCACACTGTGGTCCGTGTGACTAGCACTCCCTGTGTACAACCTCCACAACCTCATGCGAAAGCCCTGGAGAAGATGCTGGGGTGGATGTCTGTCAGGGCTGCAGGAGCAGGGAACCACAGCCCCTGGGCTGCCCATTCGCGCCCCTGGCCCGTGAGGTGGCGCTATTCTCTCAGCGCTGGGGCAGCAGCTCTGCTCATTCCCTTGGACAAGGGTCCAAGTGTTAATGAAAGGAGAACAGTGCGTTCAATGAGGGGGCTCGTTGCTTCGTGGGATCCAAGGCAAGTGACACCTTCTCCAGGCCTCGGTTTCCTCCTTGAGAGCAGGCCTGCTACCAGCTCTGCTCTGTGGGGTGTGGAAGAGAGAGGAACGCAGATCATGTCACATGCCTGTCCCTGGGCTGACAAATGCTACGTGTTACCATGACGGACTTGGGGGACAGAGAGAGAGGATGGGTGGAGTGGTTCCCAGAAGCCACAGGGCGCTGGGGAGGGGGCGGGAAGGGCAGGGTGAGCGACTAGTAAATAGCGAGGATTTTTTCTATAAACTTTTAGATGGGTCTTCTGGGAGAATGTTTAAAAAATGTTTTGTGAGGAATGTTGGAGCCAGGGACCCAGAGAGCAGGGAGGCTGGGCCACTCCCTGCTTCTAGGCCTTTGTATGCCCTCCGCCCCCACTGGGGGAAGCAACCTTATGGTGGAGGGGCCCTTGGCCACCCTGGGCACTGCCCACCCCAAGCCTGGCTAAGGAGACCAAAGACGCAGGTACCTGGGAGAGGTTAAGCTTTCCAGGGACTAACAGCGCTTCAGCTCAGCCAGATGGGGATGCCAACCCCCAGCAGTGGGTCTACAACAGCAAGTCCTGGTTTCATCCTGCTCAGCCCAGTTCAGCAGCTGCAGGGCCGAGCAGCAGGAGGTCCCGACGTGCCCCAGCCTCGCTTGGGCTGTCCTCTTGACTCAGGAGTCTATTCGCTGGCAGGGCAGAAGCTCCTCCCACAGGCTTGGACTCAGCCTAGGCTCTGCCTGCTCTTCCCTCAGCACATGCAGCCAGAGGACAGGGGTGAAGGCCTGGTGGGGCACCAGCAACCTTGGGCCTCCAGGATGCTTTCTAGAAGAGTTTCCGGGCTTGGGGCCAGGATAATAATAAAAATAAGAAGAAGAACTGCTCAATTTTAAATAAGACCGCTTAATTGAGATATAATCACGGATCTTTAAATTCACCCTTAAAAAGTATAAAATTCAGTTGTTTTACATATATTCACCAGCTTGGGCAACTATCAATGCACCCCTTATCTAACTTCAGAACATTTCGTCGCTCCGAAAAGAAACTTGCACCCACTAACAGGTCACTCTCCTTTCCCAGCTGCCCCCGGCCCCGGCAACCGCCAGTCTGCTTTCTGTCTCTGTGAGCTTGGTGACTCTGAGCATTTCGCATAAAGGAAATCATGCAGTGTGCAGCCTTTTGTGACTGGTGTCTCTCACTTAGCGAGGTGCTTTTGAGGTCTGTGCGTGTTGTAGCCGGTGTCCGTACTTCATTCCTTTTTATTGTTGGATAATATTCCGTTGTGTGGGTACACCATGTTTTATTTATCCGTTCATCAGTTGATGAACTGGGTTATTTCCACTTTTTGTTTATGAGTAATACGGCTATGAACGTTTGTGTATAAGTTTCTGTCTTCACATCTGTTTTAGGTTCTCTTGGGTACATGTCTAGTAGTGAAGTTGTTGGGTCGTATGGTAGCTCTATATTTAACTTTTTAAGAAACTGCCAAGTTGTTTTCCAAAGTCACTCCACGCTTTTACAATCTAACCAGCAACATGGGAGGGTTACGATTTCTCGACATCCTTGTCCACACCTGTTTTTGTCTGCTTTTTATATTCTAGCCATCCCTGTGAGTGGGAATTGGTATCTCTTTACTTATTGTAAGTCTGCTCAGATTCTCTATCTCTTCTTGAGTCAATTTTAATGAATCTTGTTTTATTTTGTTTTGCCTTGTTCTGCCCCCGACTCCCGGACTGTGTGGCTATGTAGCCTTGTCTGAGTGACTTAGCCTCGGTGTCCTCATCCGTAAAACAGGAATAATAATCGTTCAGTAGGAACTGAACCATTCTTGTCGGATGAATGGCATTCTGGCAGGTGGGACCACTAGCAGCTGTGTGGTGCGGCGGTGCTGGATCAGGACTCAGGAGACTTGCTGTGTGACTTGGACAAGCTGCTTGCCTTCTCCGGAGTTCAGATGCTCCTTATGCACAATGTGGCCTAAGAAAGGAAATGGACAACTGTGAAGGTCCACTTCAGTGTCAAAGAGTCCCTGACATGAAGCCCCCTAGAGTCCTCTGGTTCTGCCAGTGTGCTTGTCTGATGGCTCAGTGAGGTGGCCCTCGGGAGGGGCACTGGGTCCTGGGCTGGCCCAGGGGTCACTTAGGAAGGGGAAGGACAGACTGTAAACTGGGGTCCCTGGGGGCTGAAAGGGCAAGGGGACAACTTCTGTAGAACATGGGCCTCTGGGAAGTGGCTCCATTGGCCTGGGGTCATTTCAGACACTCAAACCATGGTCCCCTGGGCCTTGGATTTTGCTTTTTGTTTTGTTTTGCTTTTTTTAAAAAAAGATTTTATTTATTTATTTAGAGAGAGGAGGAAGGATGGAGAAGGAGAGGGAGAGAAAAATCGATGTGAGGGAGAGACATTGATTGGTTGCCTCGTGCACACACCCCAACCAGGAACCATTCCTGGAACACAGGCATGTACCTTGATCGGAAATCAAACAGGAGACCTTTTGCTTTGCAGTGTGACACCCAACCAACTGAGCCACACTGGCCAGGGACACTTTGCTTTGTTTTTGATATATTAAGGGACTCCTCCTAGTCTTTCTTATTTGGTGGCAAGGTGATCTACCAAAGTCTAGTCCCCACCGCTTCCTTTTCTCGCTCCCCAAGCAGTATTTTCTCAGCATTCTCCGGCTCAATGAATTTGGGGTCAGAAGTTCTGACCTGACCATCTCTTCCTCCTCTTTGCCAGGAAGTCACACTGTCCACCTCCCGCTCAGGCCCCAAATGGCAGAGCCTCACCCCCCCTCCTGTTTCCCAAGGACACAGGCGCCTGGGAGCCAAGGTCCCCTCCCCTCCCTCACTCCCCTCCTCTCCCCCAAGCCCCAGAAGGGGCCGCCTTCTGCTTGGCTATTTTTATCCCAGGAGCTTTCTCAAGGAGAAAGCAGCATGGTCCCCGAGCCAAAGCACGGGACTGTGTCCCCATGGAAAACCTCCCCTCATGGGGAAAGAATCCAGGGGATTTTTTTTTTTTTTTATCCTGGCTTAGAGCCTTCAATTTTGCTATGTCCCTAGCTAATTTATAAGGGTCTCAGTTGTTGATAGGCCGGGTTTATAGAGGAATAAAGGCCACACCAGATTATGAACCAAGCCTGGACTTGGCTTGTGTGCAGTTGTGATCAGCGTGGGGTGTGGGTTTTTAAGAAGCCCTTACCTTCTTTGTGTCCGCAGCGGGATGGAAACAGTGCGGTGTAGTGGAAAGCGGGTGGGGTGGGTGGCAGAGCGGACATGTTCCTAGGAAGAAGGGACACCTAGTGCCCTGGTTTTATACATGGGGACAGCAAGAATTGGAGCTTGCCCACAGTCTTCTTCGAACATGTGGAAGAGCAGGGATTTACACCCAGGGTTTGGGGAGCACCTGGCAGCTCAGCCTCCACCTGGCTTTCAGTATCGGCCTGGCCACAGGGTAGCTGTGTGACTCGAGGCAAGTGGCTTTGCTTCTCTGAGCCTTATGTCCTCAGCTGTAAAGTGGGGATTGTAATGCCAGCCGTGTGGGCCTTTGGGAGGATTCAGAGCGAGACTGTGTGGAACGGACTTGCGGCTGAGAAGCAAATAAATGTTAGCGCGTCATCCCTCCCCCAGCCCAGTCTGTCTCTGGTGGCTCCTGGGTCCTGTCAGTCCCTGAAGAGCCAGAGTCTGGCTCCCCCAGGCACGTGGAGGAAGCTGCTCCACATGGGGCTGTGGAGGTTCCTGCCCCTTGTTGGCTTGTCCGTGCGTTGCTCTTCACTGTGGCCTTCCAGCCTTGAGGACTGGACGGCAGCCACTTCGGAAGATGCCTGTCTTTCCTGAGAGTAAAGGTGTCAGAGAGACCAAGGAAGTGTCAGGCAGAGGCCCCCTGGGTTTGGGCCTCCGCTTCTTCACTGTGTCGGTTCACATCCTGTGACAAGCACACCCCAAAATGGGATTCCAAAGGCAACCTAATGTTTGAGGGAAGACCTGGGAAGGACAGTGGGAGGGAGCAGGAGGGGGAGGTGGGAGGGCCTTGGACTGTGGGCCCTGGCAGAGAAGAGAGAAGAGAGTGAGGGCGCAGGAAGAGTCTTGCACTGTAGCACATTCCAGAAAGGCTCAGCCAGGCCCGTGGGGGTCCTGGAGCCCAAGGAGGCGGGTGGAGGAGATGGAAGTCTCTTAGGAACAGCCTGGGCCCTCCACCCTGCTGCGCCCATGCTTGTCTGGGAGCAGCCCAGGGAAGCAGACACTGCTCAGGGAGAATGCAGAGGTGGGTTCAGGGCACAGGAGCTGGGGCTGCCCATCCATTGAGCTCCCCGCACTGATGCAGATTCACAGCCTCCCTCTTGCTCACTCACTGGGCAACCTTGGGAAACACACTCAAGCTCTCTGAACCTCAGGTTCAGCACGTGTAGAATGGGGTGATAATGACAGAACCCACGACTTGGGGGTTGTCTGGTTGTTTATTTTTTGCTGTGTAAGAAATCATCCCCTGAACTTCTTGGCTTAAAACAACAAGGATTGGCTTATTTCTTACAAGTCTGTGGGCCAGAGGGGCTCAGATGGGCAGTTGCTCGGCTTTGCCTGTTATTGCTGAGGTCTCCCATGTGGCTGAAATCGGATGCCTACTCCATAGGGGCTGGAATGTGCTAGACGCCTCTTCTTCCCCACATTCTCCCTCCATCACTCCACAGTCTAGCCTGAGCTGCTTTACAGCATGGCGTTTGGCTTCTAAGGGCAAGCATTTTAAAGAGACAAGCCCCAGCCCTTCAGGTTACACGGCCAGGCCCAGAGCCAGCGTGAAAGGACACCACGCAGGACATTCATCCTGGCCACCAGCGTTACAGGCTGAAGCGGGCTGCGGGGGCGAAGTGACACTGTTGCTTAGTGGTCAGCGCAGAGTCCAGAGGACTCAGCACACGTGCCTGACAGACGGAGGCTGGGCCCCGGTGAGCTGGCTCTCGGGAAGGCTCGGGGGTGACAGGAGCCCCCTCTGACTCTGAGGAGAGCTCGGCAGAGTGGGCTGGTTGGCGGACACGTGGGCCCTGTCCCTGCCCGAGAATTCCTCAGAAGAAGGGAGGTGGGAGGCCAACTTGGCAGAGTCTGGATTTCAGGGGAGACCCAGGTCAATAGGAGTCAGTCAGTCAGAGCAGGACTCTGCAGGGACAAGGAGAAGACTTCCTGTCAGGAGATTTCCCGTTGGAGAGGAAGTCACATGTGGCATGACTGGAAGAAAAAACGCAGTAGAAACTCAACTAGTCGTCATCTAGGTCTCCTGGGTGCGGGCAAGAGGAGGCAGCACCTTCCAGAACATCCCTTGAAATGGCTACAGGCTGGGGAGCCTGCAGAGTGCACAGTAGGGCTCAGGAAAAATGGATCGAGAGAATGAGTGTCTTGCTGAAGTGAAGGAACGTGTGGTGGACGGCTGGACAGAATTTGGAATGAGAGGCTCAAATTTATGTTCGTTATTTCATGTAATCCTCTCAACCTCTGCTCCCTCACGTCTCTTCACGGATGAGACATTGATCCCAGACATAATTACAGCACACAGTTTTCAGTGCTGAGATGGGCCTTGAACTTGTAACTTGAACTCCAGATGCTTGACAACAACGTCACAGAGAGCACAGCCCACTCCACCACACCCCACACAGAAAAAGGAACAGTCCAGAAGGTCACAGTGACCAGGTCTGGACAAGGAGCTGAGGAGTTCAGGGCCTGCCAAAGCCAGGCAACACCATCCCTCAGGAAGCCAGGCCACCTGGTGACCCCAGTGTCATCGTCTCCTGCATGTTCTCCCCCAGCACACCCAGGCCAAGGTCATTTGGTCTTTATCTCAGGACCAGGGCTCTCGAAGGGGGCCCCCGGGCTTTGAAGTATGGGTGACAAGCAGAGGTCGTGCCCGTGGAAGTGAAACAAAATACTTTCTAAGCAGGATACTGAGTCCTGGGTATGCGGAGGGCAGGGTGGTTGGAAGAAACTCCTCTGTGATAGAAGAAGCAGAAAGACCTTGGGGAAAGCAAACAGAAAGAGCCCAGAAAAGACTGGCTTAACTGAGCCGCAGGTCTGGCAAGGAGAACGGCTTGTTCATATCTGAAGACGTATTGAACGCTGGCAGCATACTAAGTGCTGGAAGGAAGGGAGATGCTGCCATCAGAATAAATCTAAGCAGAGGACAGAGACAGAAGGGCCAGAGCAAAGGCACTGGCTGGAGGAGGGCCTCGGGGAGGGACAGGATGGGAGGGCGACGGGGGCAGCGAGCACGCTGGGTCACGGGCTCCAGTCGAGCTTTCCCTGGCAGACACACTGTGCCTTAGAGTATGGTCCTGGGTCTCTGGGGGAGTCTGATGAGAGCGTGGACCTTCTCATCCCTTTTACATGAAATGTGGAGGCAGGTAAAATTTGGGGTGGGATGAGAGGCCCACCCACGGGCACTCAAAGACACTGAGTGGCTGTTAAGGAGTAATGTTCATCCCCTGGGTCAGTGGGGCCCTGGTGGAGTTCGGCATTGGTTTGGGGGGAAGCTTCCCAAGCAACTCCGAGGCAGCCCTAGTTGAGAATGCTGTTCAGGGGTGCCACAACCTCAAATGGAGACCTTGGGCTTTCTGGAAGCAACGGGCATCTTTTGTAGCAACGAGAACAAGTGAGTCCAAGCCAGAAACATCCCTCCCGCGGCCCGAGGCGTCTGGACTGGTCAGGAACCCCAGGCAGCCCCACAAGGGACTCAGTCACTCACACACCAGCTCTGGAAGATCGTTTCTGTTCTCCCATCATGCTCAGAGGAAAAGCCAAAGTCCTTCTCAAGGGTCCTCAACCCGTAGGAGAGCATTTCCTCAGACACGGCAAACACGTGCTCTACCTCAGGCCGTGGCCCTCGGGTGCTCCGCCTGAACACTGCTCCCAGAGGTGCACGTGGGCCGCTCCTTCCCGTCCTGTGTGTCTCTGCCTCACTACCTGTCCGTAGAGGCTTCCCTCTTGATCTCAGTCCCTCACCCAGCATGGCAGCTCCACTTACACGGCTCCATCATTTAAGACTCTGTCCCTTTTTGTCACCTGTTTTCCTGTCAGAAGTCAGCAAGTAAACAAAAAGCACCTACTTGACAGCTACTTTATGCTCATCCCCGAAAGGCTAAAGGGAGGTCCAAGCAAAGAGGTGTCCTCTCTGCAAGTGCTCCAGGGTCCAGGTGGTATGAGAGCTAAGGTCAGAGAACATGTAGACGGGCAGCCAGCGGCTCAGGACCTTGAAGGAGGATCGAGCTCTGGGGGACTGGAGTGTGACACAGGCTTTGTAGAGGAGGGAACACCTGCAGTCCCTTTGAACAACAGGACCTGCAGGGGAACTGGCTGGCAGAAGACTGTTCCCCAGAGGGTAACCAGGTAGTCACCAACCAGTGAGCTGACCCTTAGGTGGGCTGGAGGAAGATGAGGTCAGTGGGCCAGAGTCACTGAAACCCAGCATCCTGCGTCCCTCTTCCTCAGACCTGCCACTCCAGGTCCCCTCATACAACCGGGAGACCAGGCTAGACCTACCAGGGTTGTAAAACTGTTCTTTCTGGGGCCCGGGAATCTGGGGAATGAACACACAAGGCCCAGATTCCATCATGCCTGGAGTTAGGCCAGTGAAAGCAGCATGAATGTGGACAAGGTTGAGGACCTCTTGCTGGGCCTGTTTCCTCGCCTGAAAAGTGGGGCCAAGGACACTTCTCTCACTGGATTGTTGGGAGACCCAGTGTGTGGAACTCAGGACCCATGACAGCAAAGAAAGCCCCATCATTACAGATTCCCAGGCCCTGGCCACACGGTGTGCACTGGCCAGGGTCCTCTCAGATAGGCCCCTCCGTAGCCGTTTCATCGCTTCTCTACCAAGAGGGGTCAGAGCACCATTTGCTGAATCTTCCCCTCTTGCCCTCACACCTGTGGCTGCCAGGCTCCTCCCTCCTAAGTGAACTTCCTGTGAGCAAGTGGCTACTAAAAACCCGGGGGACAGAAATCAAGGGAATGCGGGCGATGCAAACGGGGTGGTGAGGGCAGAGGGCCGCGGGGCCAGCATCCCTGGGGGAGGAACTCTGCCTCCCTGTGGGCTTCCCCCACTGCAAAGAGAACTCAAGGCTGTGTAAGTTAGGCAAGGCAGACGCTGGACTTCAAGTCCTGCTTTGTCCTTGGAACAGAGAAGCCAAAATGAGCTGGGTTGGAAGGGGAGTGGAGGGGTGGGGAACCACAGTGTTCGCCCAGCTTGGGGTCTGACCCTTCCACTGCTGCTCCATTCTCATCGTGTGGCGGTGCCCAAGGTGCCGACCTCTGAGCTGGGGTCCTGTGTGTAAGACCCAGATGCTAGGAGGCCCGGAGAGGGCAGGGGTTGAGGTGAGCCCAACCAGGTGCCCAGTCCTTTATTGGACGCGGGGCTTGCAAAAGAGGCGCTAGCAACTCCAGAAGGGGGACTGGGCCTTCCCAGGCCTTCCCTTACTATTCTCTCCCTGGCTTCTCTGAGTCCTCAGCAGTAGCCTCCGAGTTTTATGAGCCAGGAAGGAAAACTAGGATTTAGTGACCCCTCTTGGCCAATCCATGTCACAGCTGCTGTGCTGGGAAAGGTGCCCTTAGTTAAGAGAGCTTCCAGCTGAGATGCGTTGTGGGAACTGCAGGAGGTGGGGAAAGTGAGGTATTAAAGCTTCACTCCACCTTCGATGTTCACCTGGGCCTACGACGGGTTGATTCCTTCATCCCCGTCTTCAGTCGCTCATTGGTTAATTGCTAATAATAATCAACAAACACTAACCAAGAAGACCCTCTGTGCCTTGGAATGATGGGAAAACCTGAGAAGCCTATGGTCCAGAAGGGCGGCCACACCTCGGATAATTGCATTGTGATATCATTTGTTCAATTTTTTTATTCATTCGCTTTTTCTTTCATTCATTCATTCATTCATGCACGCGTTCATTCATAAACGTCACTGAGCTCCCCGACAGCCAACGTGGTTCTTTGCGTTTGAGAAACAGGAGTAAACAAAACTCTCTAAGACCCTTCCTCTCGTGCAGTTTAGAAGGGGGAACTGAAAATAAACTGCACTTGCTTTAATAAAACTCTTGCTTTAATAGAAAATAAACCGTGCACATAATAAACAAGTAAAGTTACAGTGCGTCGAAGGGGAAAGGAGCTGTAGAAAAATGAAAGGTAGGAGGGGGGAGAGGGAGGCGCAGTGTGGGAGGGTGGGGCAGCCTGTGGGATTACATGGGTGGTCACGGGAGGCCTCCGGGAGAGGGTGATTTGAGTGAAGACTTGCACGAGGGGAGGGAGAGAGCCGAGCAGGCGTCGGGGCAAAGCAGTGCGGGCGTCGGAGTCCAGCCAGAGCCAAGGCCCTGAGCGCTGCCTGCCTTGTGTGCTTTCTGTTGCGGGCACTTCTACAGGGCAGGCTCCCGGGCCCAGTCACAGGCCTCCTGAGTCAGAACCCATAGTGGAGCCCAGGCATCTGCACTTTGAACCGGCACCCACTGAAGGTGGGGAACATCACAAGGCAGGGAACCTTCGCCCACGGGCTGCTTGGGTCTTGCTCCTGTTTGCCAACCCCCAGGGAAGGCGGGACAGGAGCTGACCAGGTGAAACGGACAGCGTGATGGGGCAGTTCTACCTGCCCTATCATTTTGGCATGGCCCCCCCATTTAGCCTTCACATCACCCTCTGTGAGGTAGATGTCATGTCCTCCCCCTTTAACAAGGAGAAACTGAGGACCAGAAGGACTAGGCTGGTTTGTCAAGGACACACAGTCAGGTAGGGCTGGCGCATTGGGACCCACTGTGTGGCGATCACTCCATGCTTCCTTGTCAAATTGTCCCTCTGCCCTGGTCTAACCCACTTCAACCCGCTGTCCGTCATGGCATTCCCAGACACGGGGAAGGCCCGTAGCTCATTTGCGGTTGAAGTGACGTTCACTTGCTCCAGTGGTTGTCAAGCGTTGGTAAGGTATTCAAACCACCTGGCGATCTTGATTTTGGGGGGAGGGGGGAAATTTAAAAAGGAATTTCTTAGGTCTTATCCAGAATTTTTACTTCTTTTCAAACAGAAAGTTGATCTGAATAGTCAGAAGTTCTCAAAATATGTACAGTCCCTGGTACATGTTAGAACTGGCGGTTCTCAGGCCCCACCCGGACACCCTGAATCTGAGTCTGGCTATGGGGCCTTGCCATCTCCGTTCTAAAAAGCCCTCCACATGATTCTGGTGGACTCCAAAGCTCGAGAGCCAAGTGTCTAGCCATGGCCACCATGATGGAAGCCTGAGGCAGCTGCCACAGTGAGCCGGTGAAGGTGTTTATAAGAAGTGATGCCAGCGTGGAGGATGGGAAGACAGTGTTGAACGTCTGGTGTAGCAAATGAGAAAACAGGCATAAGGAAAGCTGATGTTCTGTTCTGGTCAGGACTTGGCAAGCCTTGTCCGTCAAGAGCCAGTTAGTAAATGCTCCAGGCCTGCGGGCCCTGTGTCCCAACCATTCATTCTGCGTTGTTGTACAAAAGCAGCCACAGGTGACACATGGACTCTTGAATGAATGTGACTGTGTTCCAGTAAAACTAATTTCACAGAAAGAGGTGGCTGGCTGGATTGGGCCCTTGGGCAGTAGTTAGCGAACTACTCTTCTAGCCGAATCGGATACCAGGTCTGTCTGGAAAAAGTGCAGCCACTGTTAACATGAAAACGGTTTGCACGGCATCAGTGTAACCTGGCAGCCAAGGAGCGTGGACTGGAATGCACATGCGTGAACAATGACAGCTTCACTGTACTTGTCAGTGGGGGTGGTAGATGCCATTGAGAGAGCATGTGCACTGTGTGGCCATCACATTCAAATGACTGAGAAAGCAGAGCAATGAATCTACATCAGATTTTGCATTTAGCTTGAACATTCATCTGCGGAAGCTATTCAGATGATTCAGAAGGCCGCAGTTATGGGCAACTGGTGTCTGGCAACTTCATCAGGAGTGGGCTTATCCACTCGTCTGCTGAAGGACACTGGAGTTGCTTTAACTGTTTGAGTGATGCTGCTGAGAACGTGGTGTGCCAATGTCTCTGAGACCCCGCCTTCGGTTACTTCAGGAGTACCCCCGGAAGTGAGATACATGGTAGTTCTATTTTTCAGTTTTTGGAGGAACCTCCACACTGTTTTCCATGGCGGCTGCACCGTTTACATCCCCGCCAGCAGGGCATGAGGATCCCAGCTTCTCTACATCCCTGCCAGTGCTCTGGGCTTCTGTTTGTGAGAGTAGCTATCTTCTCATGACTGTGATTTGTGGAAAACCCTTTTTTCAATTTTACTTCTCACCATTTGTCCTTTTTTAACGCAGGTCTCGCGAACACCATAGACTTGCATCTTGGTGTTTTATCCAGTCCCGTCCTTTCATTGGCCCTTAGGCATTCTGTTTAAGGTAATTATTAATGTGGTTGAATTTAAGTCAACTGTCTTTTCTCGTTGTGCCACATGCTCTTGACTCATTTTTCCTCCCTGCTTGCCTTCTTCCAGATTAATCACGCACTATTTAGTGCCCATTTTATTGCCTTTTTTTTTTTTTTTACTTTTTAGCTATACCTTTTGATTTAAAAAAAATCTGTTTGCTCTCTCTCCTTCTCCGTGTGTGTGTGTGTAAGTTCTAATGCCTTCAGTGAGAAGTCCGCAGTCCTTATCAGGGCTTGTTTGCAAAGACTCATGACCTGACCCCTGCTTGTATTTCCAGCCTTTCTCCCAAACCCGGGGAGCTCCAGAGGTATTGGATTTGTACTGTTCATTCATGTTCTGCACTGACCCTAACCTTCAGGGCCCTATCAAAAAATGTTCCTTCTGCTCCAACATCCCGCCGTCCAGCTAGTTGAGTGGGACTCATCCTTCAGACTCAAGCATCACTTCCTTGGTGTTTAGGGGGAATGCATGTGTGTGTGTGTGTGTGTGTGTGTGTGTGTGTGTGTGTGTGTGTGTGTGTGTAGTTTGTGGGGTTGGGTTAAATCTCCCTGCTGAATGCTGCCATGGCACTTAACAACCCTTTCTTAAGAGTTACCACATTTGTGTATCTGCCTTCCCAGTCAACTCTGCAGGTCGGCTGTTTGATTTGCTCGTAATGTATCCCAGCACTTTGCAGAGATCTGGCACAGAACAGGCATTCAGTAAGACTACTTATCTGCATTAAATAGAATGCTGTGGCTTGGATAGCGAGAACTGGCTTATTTTCCAGAATAAATCAGGGAGGACTGCAGGAGGTCACATGTCAGTCACTGGCAAGGCCCACATGAAGACAAAGGAAGTGGTCAGAAGACAGCTGGTCTTCCCAGCCATACTTGTATTGGGGGAACCCGCTGCTGTTAGGGTTCTGGGCATGCCTGGGCCCTGGGTAGTCTCCAACTCACACCAAAGCCTCAGAATATGTCGGGTCCATGGCAGACTTCAACAGATGTTACAGAGAATGAAAGGGGTTGAAATTACAAACTCCTGTGTAAAACTCTCCTAGGGGAAGGGTGTTTTAAGGATGCCCTCGCCTTAATTCCGGAAAGGTTTCTCCGTGGGCCACAAGGCATACCGTCGCCAGAAAACCGCCGTGGCTCCTGTCGGCTCAACACCAGCATACTCAACCAGGAGGCAGATGGAGGCACCCCAAAGAGCCAGCGGGGCAGGGCACCAGAGGCAGGAGGAGGCGGCCCTGCACTCAGGCCACAGAGCATGTAGGTGGCCCCTTCCTTGCCAAGGTCTGGGCCCTGGGCCCCTTCCCCTTCTCCGCCCTCTCTTCTGGCCTGGGCGGTCAGCGGATCCGAGAGGGTCGGGGAAGCCACCTTCTCAGATCCCGCTGTACCTTGTACACCCAGGGGGCTGGGTCGCGAGGGACGAACAGCGCCCTCACCAGCTGGTGAAGCCCCAGCGCCGTGTACTTTCCCCGCGGCACCCGATCCAGTGCCCAGGGGCGGGTCCTCTGTGCGTAGGGCGCCGAGGGCGTGGCAGGGCTCGGGGAAACCGGACGCAGACTGCGCCTACGGAGCACCCAAGCGGCTCCCCCGGCCGGGCCAGGTCGGCGTGATCCCCGCTGTGCACACAGGCAGCCCCTCCTTTTGTGACGGGCTCCCCAGCTCTGCAGAAGTCTGTCCTTCCGTCCCGAAGCTCTGTGCACGGACCACACTTCCTCCTCCTGGAACCCGGAGCGGTCCCTCGGGAGGGTCCGCCCCACTGCAGGGTCCGAGGCCTGGTCGTGCGCGGAGGTTGGGCTGTGGACTCACCTAGCCCGCCCTTGGCTCCCGGGCAGCGCAGCCCGGAGAGGGTGTCAGGCGTCCCTGGCCTGCCAGAAGGGATCGGAGGTGAGCGATGGGGCGCCCAGCCAATGGGGGAGGACCCCAGAGAAGACTTTGTGGAGCGCAATGTAGCGGGGACCCCTCATCATTTGCTGTGTTCCCCATTATTTGGTGTGTGGAGCTTGTCCATTAGGACTGGGAAAATCAACGAAGAGTTATATTATACTGAACTTTTGCCATCAGCCAGAATTTAAGAGCTTTTGTGTACATTGACTCATATATTTATACCCTCATTGCTACTCTATGAAGTATTGGGGTGGCCAAAACGTCTGTTTAGTTTTTTCAGTAAAATAAGACACATTTTTAAATTTTCAGTAATAACTTTATTGACTTGAATATTTTCAGTATGTCAGCTGTCTCCTGCTCTTGACTTCTAGTGGGTAGAGGCCAGGGGTGCTGCTAAACATCTCCCAGTGCATCAGACAGCCCCACAACAAAGAATTATTTGGCTAAAATGTCAATAGTGCCAAGAAACTTTACAAACTACTTTTAACACTTTCGGTCAGTAACAGCACCTTCTCCATATACTGCACAAATCTTTTTTTTTTTTTGCCTTTCAGTGGCGTTTTTACCTTTTTGAAATAATAAAGCATAATATGCAATAATGTTGCGTATCTTCTTCCATCTTCAATATTAAAATGGCTGCACAGAAATTCACCAACTTCAATAAGATTTTTTTAAAAAATGCACCCTGACATGACAGCTGTCACAACAGTCTAACAAATCTTTTTCAAATGCAGTTAAAGACAACCAACCACTAGAGCTGTGGTAGGGACAAAACTAAATGAGCTTTCTGGCCAACCCAAGAGTTACAGTTACACCCACCGCGCAGATTAGAAAACTGCCTTTGGAACGTGCAGGAGCTCCCATCTGCTCACAGGATGAGACGGCCCAATCCAGGCCCCACATGTGGCCCACCACTGAGAGGAAAGAGGGGACCCTGGAGCTCTGCTACAGCAGTGCCTACACTGCTGAGAACCCCACTAGTACCCCCTCAGTCCCCACTCAAGGTCTGCTTCAGGCCACCAACACTCCCGTCCCACCTTTTACCCCTATGTACATCAGTTACCACAAGCCCCATCCCCCTTACTGCTAGCTTCATTGCTGGTCCTGTTGCCCGGGGCTGGGCTGTGGCCTTGCACCCCCACACCCCCAGACTCCAGGTTCTTTCTGCTTTAAGTCAGAACATGTTAACCTGGATTTTTTGAAATTGAGGTCAGCAAAAATGGAAAAAGACCAATGGTGACCCCTCAGGCTGCAGAATGGAAAACTCACAAAAGTACAAGGAGCTAAAGCAGCTGTGTAGTAAAGTTGTACAAAAGCAGCAAGTGCAGACCCGGGCACTGAGCACGCCCTTGGCAGAATTTACTTGCAGTGATTGCGCTCGTGGTTCCCAGTGGTCAGGGACACAGGGTGCACTTAGGGTGTAGACTTAAAGAAGAGGCAGGCAGAGAAAGTTGGGGGGCCCTTGACTCCCAGTTCATTTCTGATGCTTGGTCCATGATAAGTCCGTGATCAGGCATTGAATGCTTTTGTCTTTTTGCAGATGTTCACCCTCCCTAAGAAGGAATCCAGGGCATCTACCACCTGTCTGGGTCCAGCCTCCACGCAAGACCTGGACAGTAACCGCAGGGATGGTCTGGAAAGAGAATGCTCCGGAAAATCAGACCAGAAGCTCCGGGAGCTCTATGGAGTGGGTGATCCCACCGCCACGTTCTCCTCTGACAGCTCCCATCTGTCCTCGAGAGGAAGAGTCATTAAATGGTTCTGGGACTCCGCTGAGGAGGGCTACCGGACCTACCACATGGATGAGTACAGTGAGGATAAGAACCCCAATGTGAGTGGGGCCCCCTTCCCACGGGCCCCAGGCAAGGACTGCAGGGTGGCACACCCGACCTTGAACGACAGGGCAGCAGCCAGCTTGCTCTTGGCATGTTGGACTTACGGTCCTCTGACCTCCAAAAGTCCTCTGATATAGCATGGGGAGGCCCCAGTTTATTACCTGGACCAGAAAAGGGCCCGGTTATAATGAAAGGGGACTTGATTTGTGAGGGAGGAGTTTAAGAACCACGGAGTGCTCTAATGTGCGTTCTGAGCCGTAGACCCTCAACTGTTCGACTTCAGAGCTGGGACCTAACTAAGGTTCAGTCACGACTATTTTACTGATGCGTTGTGTATTCTTGAGCTAACTGTTGAACCTCTTTGAACTTCAGTTTGTCTGAAAGGAGTAATGATACCTGTTCTATGGAACATTCCCAGTGAGATGAGAGCAGGTGTGCAAAGTTATTGGCACAGGGCTCCCACATGAGCACTCGGTAGCTGGTAGCTGCTATTATTATTAATGTTGTCTGTCCTGGTTATTATGAGTTATTGTCAATGACTCCTTCAGAGGGCACAGGGTTGCCACAAATAACCCTTTAATAATGTTTATTTGTTGAACATCTACCAGGTGCTGTGCACTATTCTAGATGCCAAGGTTATAGAGTGAACAAAAATTAAGTTTCTGCTCTCATGGAGTTTATTACAGTGGGGACAGTAAATGTATATACACACCTATATATAGTGATATCTACATCACTGTATATGTATATGTATATGTATATGTATATGTATATGTATATGTATATGTATATGTATATGTATATGTAGTGGTAGATGCCATAGAGAAAAGTAAAGCAGGGTAAAGAGAATAAAGAATAAAGAGGTGGGCTGGGAATGTTGCTATTTGAGGTGAGATGGTCCCAAAAGACCACTTTGATAAGGTGACATCTGAGCAGACCTGAAAAAAGTAAGGGTTTGTATTAGTTATCTGTTGCTGTCTCACACATTTCTTCAAATCTCAGCAGCTTAAAATAGACACTTCACAATTCCTGAGGTTCAGAAATCGGGTGACGGCCTCAGGCTGAAGGTCTTGTGTGAAGCTGAAGTGAAGCTGGGGCTGCGTCTTGCCTCGGTGGGGGTCGAGGGTGGGGAGGGTCCACACTCATACTCATTTATAAGGTTGTTGGCGGGCCTGAGTCCCTCCCCAGATGAGCTTCTCCGCAGAGCTGCCTCAGGACATACCCCAGACGGAAAACCACAGACTCTTTATAACCGAATCTTGACAGTGACATCTCATCACTTCTGCACGTTCGGTTCATTAGAAGCAAGTCACTAGGTCCAGCCCACACTCATGGAGAAGGGAATACACAGAGGTGTGACTGCCAGGAGGTGGGGATCGCTGGGAGCCATTGTGGAGGCTGCCTGTCACAGGGAGCCAGCATGTAGGTATCTGGGGGACGAACATCCCGGGGAGCAGTCAGTGCTAAGCCCCAGGGCAGAACTGTGCTGCCTCGGTTCAAGAGAAAGCTGAGGGGTCAGTGGCTGGAGACTGGTGTGAGGTCAAAAAGGTACCAGGGCAGGGGTAGTAATAGATCCTGTGGGGTCTCACAGGACATGGTGAGGATTCTGATTTTAGACAAAGTGTGTTGGAAAGTGTTAAAAGGAAGAGCAATATGCTCTGATTTTAGTTTTTAAGAAGATGACTTGGACTGCTTGCTGTGTGGGGTTAGACCAAGGTGTGGGGGGGCGGTGATAGGGTGGGCAAAAATGAAAGTCGGGAACCTATTGCAGTAATGTAGACAAGAAAGAGGTGCTTTCTGTTTATCATGATCACAACTCATTCAAGCTCTACTTTCTTATCTTCCCTTTTTCCTTATTCCCACCTCTCCCTACCCCAATAACTGAGAGGGCAGGAGTTATAGTGCATAAGTCCCTCTGGGGACTTTACAAAGGACAGCTTGGGCTGTGACTTTCCCCTCCCTCTCCTATGAGAATAATGTCTGAGGGCAGGGGATCAAGGTGTTGTGTGAAGTTCCCTTTCTACCAGCACTGGGATCTTCTTTCTCTTTTCTCTTCTTTTCTTGTTTTTCTTTTCTTTTCTCTTCTATTTTCTTTTCTCTTCTTTTTACTTTTTATTTATTGATTTTAGAGAGAGGAAGGGAGGGGGGAGAGAGAGAGAGAGAAACATCGATTTGTTGTTCCACTTATTCATGTGTTCATTAGTTGATTCTTGTATTTGCCCTCACCAGGGATCGAACCCACAACCTTGGTGTATGGGGACAACACTCTCATGAACTAAGCTACCTGCCCAAGGCCACCACTGAGCTCTTCTTGATCTATACTCTTGTTTCTCTTCCTACTTTGTATGTTCTTTCATCTCGTCAACATGTGTTGAGTCCTGCTAAGCCCCTCGAGGGATACAGTGGTATCTGGGCCTGCATCCAGCCTCCAGGGACCTTATCATCTAGTGGGGGGTGGGGGCGGGTAAAGCATGTTCAGCAGTCCCTGTGACCTGGGGAAGAAACTGGCCAGTGTTCTAAAGGGGGACAGATAAAGAGCTTTAAGATTCAGAAGAAGAAAAGATCCCATCCAGGTGGTGTTTGGGTAAGGCTTTCTGGAGGAGATGGCATTGGAACAGAGCTTTAGGAATGGGGAGATGGGGTCAGGGTGCTGAGTGGAGGGCACAGCCTGAACCAAGTCAAGGAAGGGCAGTTGTAAGGGCAGGATTGTGGACAGCTCCCGCTTTGCTGCTTCCTTGACCTTCCATTGGCCACTCTCTGCCATGCTCACTTTGCCTCTGTTCCTCTCCTCTGCAGGGCATCATTAACTTGGGCACCAGTGAGAACAAGCTTTGCTTTGACCTTTTGTCCAGGCGGGTAAGTCCTGGTGTACCTCTGGGCGGCATCACCAGCTCCCAGGGCCTATTTCCTCTTGGACTCCCCAGAATGCTTCTCCCACAAGAGCCTGCTTCTTGCCTCAGTGGCCTTGGCCTGGGAATCAGGAGTCCAGGTTCTAGATCTGCCTCAGGGTCAACTTTCTATGTGGTCTTGGGCAACTTACTTCCTCTACTCTGATCTTGCTGCTTTTTAAAAATTTTTAAATTTATTTTTAGAGAGGAGGAGAAGGGAGGGAGAAAGAGAGGAAGAAAAACATCAGTGTGAGAGAGAAGCATGTATCAAGTTGTCTCTCGTACATGCTCCGAATGGGGAGCAAACCTGCAACCCAGGCATGTGCCCTGCCTGCAGATCGAACTGGCGACCTTTTGCTTGGGGGACGATGCTCAACCCACTGAGCCACACCGGTCAGGGCATGATCCTGCTTCTTTATTTCTTCAGGCTCGTCCCCTCACTCAGACTCTCCTCTCAGCTGGGTCCCTGCTGTCAAGGGAGACACTCAGTGGTGGGTGTGTGGTCAGTGACAAACAACGGGCCCTGGGGTTGAGGGTGCTGATTTGTAGCTTTTGCCAATGCCCATAGTGTAAATACTCCCACCACTGCCAGTTTCAAGGTGCTGGAGCTACGCGTAGAATTGGGAAAACAAGTGCAGCAGCACACGCACAGGGTCGGGCAGAAGCAGGTTTGCAGTTGTGAGCACACAAAACAACAGTTTATTCTTACGTTTTTACTTATTACTTATTGTATTACGTTTCATACGAACAACTGTAAACCTACTTTTGCTCCACCCTGTGTAGTGTTTTCCTTTCTGGAAACATCAACAGAAATAACCTCAAGAGCACAGTTAGTGGTAAAATGTAGTGAGAATCAGGAGCGATGTTGATTGAGTATCTACTACCTCTGTTTTTAACATAATTCATTTATATAACCTGCATGTAATATGTGTAATTTAAATTTTGAAATGGCTGTTTTTGAACACAGCTTGCAAAATTCCCGGAAATTAATAATCAGATTTCTTGAGCCGGTGCCAGCCATCTCTGGTGAACAGGAGGAAATGCCTGATAAAAGCGTCTCCCAAGGCCGAGGAGGCAGAGTTTGGGATTGTAGTGAGAGCCATGCTTAATTCAAAGGGACGTGTGTCCAAAGGGGACAAATTCAAGCACCAAGGGGAGAGGGGCCTAGTGTAGGGAGTAGGCTTGAAAGGCATGTTCTACCTAAAGCTGGCTCCTCCCCATCCAAGACGCTCAGCACCAGCCAACAGAAATAAAATGTGAGCCACATATGTAATTTTAAAGAGTCTATTAAGTAAAAAGAGACTGGTGAAATTCATTTCAATAATATACTTTATTTATCCGAATATATTTAAAATGTGGCCATTTCAGCATGTAACTGATGCAAAAATCATCAATGAGGTATTTTACGCAGTTTTTTCAGATCCAGTCTTTAACATCCAGCATTTCTCAGTTCAGACTACCTATATTCAAGTGCTCAAGAACCACATGTGGCTAGCAACTTCCGTGTTGGGCAGCATAGCTCGAAGGGTGAAGGAGAAAAGGAAGGACTAGGGTTATATCCAGTGGTTGATTCCCTTTCTTTGTGGTCTCACTGCTCAAGGACCCTGCCTTTTCATGATACCGTATGGGGATGCTCTGGGAGTCACTAACCCAGCACCTGGTCAGGGTGGGGACGGACTAGAAATGGCCACATTTTCCAAAGTGTGAGGTCGAACTGAGCCTGCAGGAAGGCAGTGGCCCGAGTCCCTCCAGAAGTTGGAGCCGAACCGAGGCGATGGCGCCCAGTGCTGGGACCTCTTCTTTCACCCCAGGGAGGAGCTGGGTAGCACGGTCTCCCAGCACGGCCTCTGCGGATCCACCCCTCTGGTCTTTTCAGGTGGCGGTGTTGAATGAAGAACACTTGACTAGAAGTCAAAAATTCTAGGTTTTTTTCTCAGCTCTGCCACTCGCTAGCTCTGTGACCTTGACTGAGTCACCTTGCTTCTTTTTAGCCTCAGTTTCCTCATCAGCAAAATGGGTGTGAAAGCGCCGTCCGCATGCCACCCCTCTCCCAGTGTCTTTGATGAGCAGACCAGGCCCTTGGCTGGAGAGACCCGGGTGCTGCTATGTGGATGCAGGCGGTGGTGCCCACCAGCCCTTCCTGTGAGGGGTGTGACCCTTAGCCTGCTCTTCCTTCTCTGTCCCCAGCTGAGTCAGAGTGACATGCTGCAAGTGGAGCCATCTTTGCTACAGTACCCCGACTGGAGGGGACATCTGTTGTAAGTAGTTGTCGTGGGCCAGTGGTCCTCCACCCCAGGGTGGTTTTGCTCCCCAGGGGACATATGGCCATGTCTGCAGACAGTTGCCATAACTGGGGAGTGGGTGCTACTGGCATTTAGTGGGCAGAGGGAAGGGGTGTTGCTAACCCTCCCACAAGGCCCAGGACAGCCCCCACAACAAAAAGCTATCTGGCCCCAACTGTCCACAGTGGCAGGGTGAGAAAGCCTGCCTTGGGCTAAGGGCTTGCCTGCCCTGCAGACCTGGCAGGTGACCATGGGCTCTCCTGGAGCATGCGCAGGGGCCTGATGCCTCCTGCCAGTCCCCCCTGCTCAGGAGCTCCCTAGCTCGGTTTCTCCAGCTCTGAGGCGTGGGGAGGGCCTCCTACGAGGACTCTTTGACCCAACCTTCTCAGCAGCATTAGAAGAGCCAGAATCAGTTTCAGGGGAGTTGGCGTGGGCTTTGTCCTACTGGTGAGATGGGAGGTGGTAAGTAACACTTGTGAGAGTTTGTACTGAGCGGGCACTTGCGAGGGGCCAGATGCTGTCCTAGGGCTTAGTGACTGAGCACGACGGGGTCCAAGAGTGATCCCAAAGCACACGTTCTTATGCTAATTAGGATGGCAGGCACTTAGGTCAGACACTGGGCTTGGGGGCAACTCTGCCACTGATTAGCGAGTGACCTTATTCCTTCAAGTCTCAGTTTCTTTGTCCGTAAAGAGGGAATAATAATAATAGTTGCATCCTAGGGTTGTTAGGAAGATTAATGAGTAAAATTCTCCAAATAACTGCATAAGGTAAATGCTTAATAAGTGCTAGCAATAACTATGATAATCATCATTGTTATAATAATAATGCCTGTGATTACTATTAGCTAGATCTCCATACGCAGTGTTGCTTATGGCATGCCTGCTGCCTGCTGACTCGGGGTCCGCGGTCCTAGGACTGCAGAAGGTGAAAGTTTCGATGCCCGAGGGAGTCGTGGGGGTTGGGTGGGGGAGAGGTAGGTGCTGAGAAGTGGAGACAGATGCCGATCACACTTCCCTGTGGGACACGTGGGAGGGTAATGGCAGCTCCCTGAGGATTCACCAGAGGAGCTTTGGGTGGACTGTGGGTCAAAGACCCTCCAATAAGCACTGCTTGTCCGCCTGTCTTGTCTGCAGCCTCCGGAAGGAAGTGGCTAGGTTCCTGTCTTTCTACTGCAAGAGCCCCGCACCCCTTAAACCAGAGAATGTGAGTAGCCCCCCTCCTATGCTCCTTCCTGCTCTCCTGCTCCTCTCCCCCCAGCTCTTGCCTGGCCAGGGGTAAGGTGGGTTGGGGTCTGCCTTTCACTTTGTTTTGCTTTGTTTACAAGTGGAATTAGGAACACCCCTTTCCTTCCCCCCCCCTTAGAGTTTTGGTATGATTTCTGCTCCACTTGGTCCTGGGGTCCCTTTTTGTCCTCACACCTTTGGGCAAGACTCTGAGTGAGCAGCCCCCTCTTCCTTGCTCAGTGGACCTAGAGCAGGATGCCCACAATAAAGCCACATGAGTGAACTTGGCTACTAGTCAGGAGGGGACTTTGGGTACCTCCTTTGGCTTTGCTGTGACAGAGCCTGAAGGGCACACTGAATTGCACCCTGGCTCTCCCTCTGCGCCATCCAGGGACAGAGGCTGCAGGTTCTTGATCCTTCCTTAAACAGATTTATCTTTGTCCCATGGCTGTGTCACCCTCAGGTGGTTGTCCTGAACGGCTGTGCCTCTCTCTTCTCTGCTCTGGCCACGGTGCTGTGTGAGGCCGGGGGTAAGTAGACTGTGTCCCGCTTAGCACTGGGAGCTGCCCTGTGCCTGCAGTGTCCCCAGCTGCCCACCCTCGCAGGCTGCATAGGATGTTTTGGGCCATAATGGACTACTGTACTCCCGAGGGCTTAAATAAGCGGCTTGACAAGACCCCAAGGGTCGGCAGTCCCAGGGAAATTCAAGGTGATGCCAGGGCTCTGTGCTGTGTCTCTTTGTTGCCCTTGGCTTTTCCTCATGCTCACGGATGGCTGCCACATCCTCACATGGCAGAGTGCCTGCTATAGGAGCCACAGTCATACATAGAACACGTTGACCGTGGTCATGGTCAGGGGTGGCTGGTTGCCAGGAGCAGAGGCCCGCTCAGCCAGCAGAATGAATGGTGGTAACAGCGGTAACATTTGTTGATCACACACCACGTCCCAGGCGCTGGCTAAAGGCTTTACACATAGTCTGTCATGTAACCCCCACAACAATCCCCGTGAGGCGGGTTCTGTGGTTAGCCATTCAGCAGACGAGGAGGTGAGGGCACAGAGGGTTAAGTGACTTGCTAAAATCACACAGAGACATGTAGTAACCAGAATTTGAACTGTAACCGGAAGATTCATTACCAGGACATAATGGGCAGTTAGGTAATTTTTCTGCCCATTCTAGAACATCAAGAGTGGGATCAGCAAAATACTCTCACTGGGATATGCAATGCAGCCCCCACCTCCTGCCCCCACCCCCATCCCATGCCCCCTTGCTTTTTATGCAGGCCTTTCTCTGGACTTTCCTCCGATCTTGTACTGCCCAGGGGTGCTGGCCCAGCTCCCGGTCCACGTGGCCTTTCCATTCAAGTGCACCTGCCCACTCACAAGTGTCTGTGCTCTTAGAACAAAGTCTTGAGACAGAGAACATGATGGGTTGCTGGCCAGCCAGTGGATTGGCTCCCTGGGATCATTTGTCTATGGCTGGTCCAATCCCTGTGGCTGGGGAGGGGAACACGTAGACAGGGCTGGCCCTTCTAGCTCTGCGTTAGAGTGGAGCTTACGGTCATTTCATGAAGTCCCCATCCACAGCTGGAGTCCCTGTGTGGCATCCTCTCCCCACCAGTGGTCTCAGCCTTTTGTTTGAATGCCCCCCAAAATGGAGAACCCACCCCTCCTGAAGCAGTGTATTGTGCCTCTGGGCAGTTCTACACGGGGACGAGGTTTTCCTTTGGTTGAGCTCAGATTATCACCCGCAGCTTTGACCCGTGGGTCCGAGTCTCCTCAGAGTGGCCCCGTGTGTTGAGTGCCTCCGTAGGGTCCTCTGAGCTTCAGTTTCCTCATTGGTAAAGTTAGGACGGCAATAGTACTTCCTTCACAAAGTGGTTATGAGGGTCTAATGAGATGAAATGCAAATAAATGTTTAGCACAGTTCCCAGTGCATAGTAAGTGCTCAATAAGTGTTAGCTGCTGGTTATTAGAAAAGGGACTGATCTCAGTGGGTCCAAGCTCCAGAAAGAGTTTTGGGAGCTGGGGGACAGGGAGCGTGTCCCAAGTGTTCCCCAGGATCATCGAAGGCTTGGAGAGGCATGGGGCCAGTGGACATGGGGTCCGTGAGCTCCAGCTGGAGGATGACGGGCCCTGGCCCACTCCTGCCCCCAGAGGCTTTCCTGATCCCAGCCCCTTACTACGGAGCCATCACGCAGCACGTCTATCTCTATGGCAGTGTCCGACTGGTCTGCGTCTATCTGGACAGTGAGGTAAGAGTTCCTGCAGGCCAAGACTTTCCTGCATCCGGATTCGAGGGTGGACATGGGTGGAAGTCCCTGCTGAGGGCTCACGGGTCATGGCTGAAAGGGCAGTGGAGGCTTCTGCTGCCCATGGCCAGTGCCTGGGTTCCCCGGGGCTGCCATTGTCCCAGCTCTGAAATCCCTGGGGTCGATGGAGAAGCCAAGGGCAGCCCCAGGGGACCACGTGAAAATATGGGAAGAGGATGGGGCAGAGCAGACTTCAACGTGGAAGTCCTTGGCCCCCAATCGGAGGACCCCTGAGGCCTCTTCCTGAAACCTAATAATGATGAGAGTGTCTCTGATGTGGGGGGTTGGAGGCGGGGGCAGTGAGCCCACCTGTGTTTTTTCAGAGACTGTTCTAAGGAGGCTGGAGATGATGGGTAGGAGAGGCCCCAGAGTTTAGGGGTTTGGGGTGGGGGTCACTCAACTTGCCTGTGGATCTTTTTCCAGGTCACTGGGCTGGACACACGCCCCTTCCAGCTCTCAGTGGAGAAGCTAGAGATGGCCCTGCAAGGAGCTCATTCTGAGGTCTGGGGATCGAGTCAAACCCAAGGCTGGGAGTGGGGGGTCTGAGCAGGGCACGGGCCCCTCTTCCTGTGGCGGTCTACTGCCCGGGAAGGCTGGCACTCACTCCGTGATGAGGATGGGGTGTCAGCGTGGACCCACTGGCAGGTCAAGCAGGAGTCCGCCCCCACTAGAGCAAGACTCTGAGGCCTTGATGTACAAATAACCAACCAGGGAACTTGATTAAAAACACTAGCCCCACTTCACCTGGTTCTGCTGATTCAGGCCAGCTGTGGAGCTTACAAGGCTGTAGTCCAGCAACCTCCCTGGCCGTTCGAGGAGGTGGTGCTCCTCACTCTGAGGGCATCCAAGGCTGCTGAAGAAAGGTAGAGAGAGCAGTGACCCTCCAGTGGTTCCTCTCCGTTCCCTCTTCAAAAACCTGCCAACTTAATTTTTTTTTTTTTTACTGTGGTGATGAAAGCTGTACATGCCCACCGTGGGAGTTTTAAAAGTGCAACCCACCCCCCATCATCCTACCAACACAGGCAGCCCCTGCCGGCGTTTGGGCGTATTTCCCTCTAGGCTTTGTTCTCTGCATTTGTCTCCTTTCTAGCTGGCATGATGCCGCAAAATTCTCCGCTTTGTTCGCTTCATGTTGGGTGGTGGACACGGTCCCATCACAGTCCCTGGGAGCCTGCCCCACAACCAGCTCCGCCCCGTGGGACCCTGTGGCTCTGGCCTTCAGGAGGAGCTGAGGGTCTGCTGCCCCACTGGTGGTTTCAGGGTGTGAAGGTCAAAGGCCTCATCCTCATCAACCCCCAGAACCCTCTGGGTGATATCTACTCCCCGGAAGAGCTGCGAGAGTACCTGGAATTTGCCAAGAGGTGAGGCACCCCATGTTCCCCCCACAAAGCCTTTGGTGGATGGGGGTTCTGGTGAAGGCTTTGGAGTAGGTCCTTCTACCGTCTTTTCTCCACCGAGGCTTCCACCTGCCGTGGCGCCTCCTGGCAGTGGGGTGGGCAGGTGGTGGCTTGTGGGATGCTAGTTCTTTCTCTCCTTCTCTGGAACAACAGTCTTGTTTACTGCGCAGTCTGGGGCCCAGGCACCCTGCTAAGCACTTCACGTGCTCGCTCACATCGTCCTTCCAACAGCCCTGTTAGGCACAGATACTATTATTACTCTCAGTTTACTGAGCCTGAGAGCGAGGGGTCCAGCCGGACTGAATCTGGGTCTGTTTGTATTTAACTGTCTTGCGCTAACTGTGCCCTTCCTTCGTGGGGGTGCCTGCGGGCTCTGCCTTCCCCTGACACAGGGCTTCAAAAGCCCCACTGTCATGTGCTTTGTGCGTGTGGCTTCCTGTGTGTTTGAAATTTGGTAACCCTGGGCTAGACCCGGTCCCTCAGTCCCTCTGGATTTCTGATTTGCTGCCACCTCACCCTGGGGGATGCATGTGACCTGTAAGCCAAGCTTTCTTCCCTGCCGCTGGCTCCAGGCATGAGCTGCACGTAGTGGTGGATGAGGTCTACATGCTGTCTGTGTTTGAAGACTCCGTCGGTTACCACAGTGTCCTGAGCCTGGAAAGGTGAGGTTGTCACGTCAGAGCGGACTCTGCCTCTGCCCGCCCTTGCCCTGGCCCCCTGCCCTGGCCTCCATGGCTCAGCCACAGCGCACGGCCAGCCCTGGGGTGTTTCCTCTTCCATCCAGCTCATCCCTTTGTCCTCAGAGCCCCTAATGAGAACCTGGAGGACCAGGACCAGAGGACCGGGCAGATCAGTGGTTCTCAGACCGTTCTATGTGGTTTCTGAGCTCTGCAGGGAGGGGCCTTAGGATTCCTTGAGGGAGGGCTGGGCCTATTTTGTTTCCTTCATCCTCTGAGTAGCTCCAGTTTCATTCACTCACTCATTCATTCATTCATTCATTCACTCATGCAGCAAATATTCTGGAGCCCCTTGCATGTACCATGCACTTCTGTCTATTTGGGCTTTTTCATTAGTTTTAGTGTGAGCCAAGTGTTTGTGGCCAAAACACCTCTGGAAACACCTGCACCAGACCATCTGTGAAGTCCGTAAACCTGACGTTCAGAGAGCCTAACGGTTCCCGACATCTGTCTAGACCTGTCAACCCTGCTGCCGAGTCTTTCCTCTCAGCTCGCTCTCCCAGAGCTCAGCCGAGGTCACAGGGCACGGGCTGTTCCTCCCCTTCATTTATGGGTTAGAAAAGTGAAACAGAGAAATCGTGACTTGTCCTGTACTCTGTGCCGGGCACAATGCAAGGTGCTTGCAATGCCACAGTGAGCAGGAAAGACGTGGGCCATGTCTATGGAGAACTTTTATTTCCAGCCGGAAAAAAAATTAGCAGCTAAGTATACAGCTAATCATTTGATTAAGTGCTGGAAAGGAGAAGCCTGGGGAGCCACGAGAGGATCGGCTTGGGGTACCCCCTCGGCTTGGTCTACGGGGAGGTGCTCAGGGGTCTGTTTGAGGAAGTGACACTTGAGTTGTGCCTTAGATCAGGGAATGTCAAACATTTTAGGTTACAGGCCACATGGTCTTGTTCAGCTCTGCCATCACGGCACTGAAGCAGCACAAATAGCGCGTACAGGAAAAAGCGTGGCGTGTTCTGATAAAACTGTTCACTAAAATGGGCAGCAGGCAGTCTTGTCCTGCAGGCTGTGGTTGGCTGACTGCTACCCTAAAGGGTGTGTGGGAGCTGGTGAGTCCAGAGAGGAGAGCAGGGCTTGACCCAGAATCACATTCATCCACCCATCTCCTTCTGTGCTCGATCAAATGTGTGAGCCCCTGCGGCTGTGTTGCCTCCCGCCCTGCACTGTGCTCTCTGCAGGCTGCCTGACCCCCAGAGGACCCATGTGATGTGGGCCGCCAGCAAGGTGGGTTCCTGGCTGGCCTTGGGGGTGTGAGGGAGGCGGGAAGGCAGGGAGGTGGGTAGAACTGGCTTTCTCTGTACAGGGCTGGCCACCACCTAGGGAAAAGGCACCTTTCTATACCTTTCTCCTGCAGGACTTCGGGATGTCCGGGCTCCGCTTCGGCACGCTCTACACAGAAAGCCAGCACGTGGCCACGGCGGTGGCTTCCCTCTGCCGCTACCATGGCCTCAGTGGCTTGGTCCAGCACCAGATGGCACGGCTGCTGCAGGACCATGGTGACTGTCTGGGCCTGGCCACCTGAGAATAGGGGAAGGGCTGTAGTTGGCCTGGGACCAGCCAGGGATCATGGATGCTTTGTCCGTGAGAAGAGTTTGGGGTGGTATTTGAGAGCACCAGGGGTGGGTTCATACCCTGTTCGACCACTTCCTGGCTGCGTGGCACATTCCTTCACCTTCTTGAGCCTCAGTTTCCTCATCTATAAAGCAGGGATCATACTGGTCACTGTCTTACTGGGTTAGTAAGTGAATAGTCATTCAATCAGAAAAGTGCCTGGCATAAAATAGGCACTTGGTCAATGTGAACTCGCTATTATTAGCTGTGAGCTGTTAAGAACAGAAGCTACTAATGAAAAAATGTTATAATGGAATTTTCTCTCCATGTGAAACTATTCTGTTCCCCAGTTCGGAAAGCTAGTTCAGGTTGCAAAGGACCCCCGCTGTAATCGCCCCCATTGATCGCCCCTGGTAGATGTTCTCCACACATTATCTCCTTTGTCTCTCCCCAGAATCCTAGGATGTGTGTATTCCTGTATTTCCCCTATTGTTTTATAGATAAAAAAAATGAGGACCAGATACTGCATATCTGCTATAATAGCTAACATTTTTAAAATAGTGGCAGCATCAAATGTCAGCGAGGATGCAGACAGCTGGGGTGCTCCTGCAGTGCTGCTGGGAATGTAAGATGGTGCAGCCACTGGGGAAAGTGGTGGGCCGTGGCCTATAAAGTTCACCAGGTGGCCCAGCGACCCCACTCCTAGGTATTTCCCATCATGGTCACACAGAAAAGCTCCACGTGAGTGTTTATAGCCGTACTCTTCATCGTCCCCCGAACCGGAAACAACCCAGATCCCTTCCACAGACGAACAGAGGGATAAACGGTGGTCCCTCCGCATGGGTCTGGGGGTGGGACAGCGCCACTCTGCACTTAAAATCCATGGCAGCACGTGTTAATCTCAAAGGCAGAAGGCTGAGTGGAAGAAGCCAGTGTCGAAAGATGACATTACTGCGTGATTCCACTTTTATGACATCCTGGAAAAGGGACAGGGAACAGACTGGTGGATGTGGGGGAGGGGATGATGGGACTGCCCACAGATAGCACTAGGGCATGCTTTGGGTGAGGGAGCTGTTCGGTCTCCTGCCTGTGTGGCAGTTACTGGAGTCTCTATACATGTGTTAAAGTTTATGGAATCGGACACGCCCATAAAAAGGTTGAAAAAAATGAGGATCAGGGAGGTGAACTTGCCCAAGGCCCACGCCTTGTCAGGGGCCATGCTGGATCTGAAGTGCAGCCTGTGTGACCAGGAGACGTCACTCTGTGAGTGGGCCAGCCTTTGATTAGGGTCTGCACCCTGAGGGACTCTGTCTGCAGAACCAGGTGCTGTCAGGGCCGAGTGTCCAGATTTAAGGTGCCTTTAACCCCCATACTGACCATTCCCACCTCCCCTAATCAACCAGCGGGGGGAGGGGCTTACGCAGCTTGGCAGCTGGTGGCCTTCTTCTTGGCATTTTAGACTCACAGCATAGAGTGGAGGCTTGTGGGAGATTTACTTCTGGCTTCTTTCACCCAAACAGACTGGATCAACCAGGTGTACCTGCCAGAGCACCATGCTCGGCTCAAGGCTGCTCACACCTATGTGGCTGGGGAGCTCCGGGCCCTGGGGATCCCCTTCCTGAACCGGGGGGCAGGCTTCTTCATCTGGGCCGACTTGAGGAAGGTAGTGCCGGGGCGGGGTGGGGGTGGGGGTTGAAGCCTCCCTCTAGCTGGTGAGGAGCGGGGACATCTTCTCCGCACCCTGAGCCCCTTCTGTCCTCCCAGTACCTGCCTGAGGCCACCTTTGAGGAGGAAATGCTGCTCTGGCGTCGCTTTTTGGACAACAAGGTGCTGCTGTCCTTCGGCAAGGCCTTTGAGTGCAAAGAGCCGGGGTGGTTCCGCCTGGTCTTCTCCGACAAAGCCCACTGTCTTCGCCTGGGTCAGCAGTCCACCCTCCCAGCCTCTTCCAGCCCCTCCCAGCCCCTCCTAGCCCCTTTCAGTCCCTCCCAGCCGCGTCCTCCCTCTGCGGTCCTTCTTCTGGCCCTACCTGTGGTCCCCCGCAGCCCCAGCTTGTTCTTCCCCACCCACCCACATCAGTGCTGACGGGGCCTCACTTCCCCTTCCAGGGATGCAGAGGGTGCGGCAGGTGCTAAAGGGCACATCCCAGGTGGCAGAAGACCCTCCTTCCTGTCAGACCCAGGAGCCCCGGGGCCAGCACAGGTGAGCTGGTCTCTGTCTGGCGGCTGCTACTGCCCCCTGGGTTGTTCAAGGATGCAAAGACTGCCCATGGCTGAGCCGTTTACCAGGGAGACAGCCTGGCCCTCGAAGAAGAACCATTCCTTGCCTCTCTCAGCGGCAGTGGGAGACCCCTTAAGGTGTATTCGACCTGGTCCGTCCCCTGCCCCCTCTATTAAACAAAACTGGGAGAAACTAGAAGCTTCTGGTGTGAGTAATCTGCAGAACAGAGCAGTCACGACAGCCCCTCGCCCCCCTGGGGACGTGAAAAGACAACAACCTGGACCTTCTCTTCAGCAGTGCTTTCATCCTTCCCATTTGTTGCCAGGGAAACAAGTCAAAGGAACACCACACAGAAGAGAGAGTGTGCCCCCAAAATGAAAAAGAGGGGTAATTTCCAAACTGTAAGGAGAAAGGACTGAATTCTATATGTTCAGGTTGTTCTCCATAGACTTAGGGTGTGTGGACCCGGGGCCTGGGACGGCCTCTGTTGGGGACCAGGTGAACGGGACCCCATGGTGGGAGTCAGGAGGGGCTTCTCTGACTCTGGGATGTCCTTCCTCCTCCTCTTCCTCCTTCCTGGGAAGGAGCCACCTTCACTGATGATCCCAAACCAGAGTGACTTACTCATGAATGGGGGCCGGGGTGGGGGTAGAGGGCTGGACTGTGAACTAAGGCTGCTGTTGAGACTAGCTTTCTTTCCACCCTAAGAATGCAAAAGGGCCGCCCACCCCATCCCCAGGGTGCATGAGTTCAGGGCCCAAGTGAGCCTGCTGATCTGACCTTAAAGCTGTGCGTGGGCTGAGGACGCTCCTGTTTAGAAAAGCTGTCCCTTTCCTTGTTCCTCTTTTAAAGGAATGTTGGTGAAGTCAGCATTTCCTTTCTGTAAACCATGCTACTGGGTTTAAGATTTGTTTCCCTCTTTCTGTCTTTCATTCATTCATTCCTCCCTGACTTTTCTTGAATTCCTGCAATGTTCCAGACACTGTATTGGCTTAACTACAGGTTTTATTTCTTTTCTTTTCTTTTAAAGATGTTTTGTTTTCTTTTAAAGATTTTATTTGTTTATTTTAGAGAGAGGGGAAGGGAAGGAGGAAGAGAGGGGGAGAAACATCAATGTGTGGATGCCTCTCACGTGGCCCCCACCGGGGACCAGGCCCACAACCCAGGCATGTGATCTGAGTGGGAATCGAACCAGCAACCCTCTGGTTCACAGCCCGTGCTCAATCCACTGAGCTACACTAGCCAGGTCTACAGGTGTTATTTCTAACTCTAACACAGTAAATCCCTGGGAAGCTGACATCGATGTCCTCCATTATAGAGATGAGGAAACTGAGTCTTGAAGAGATGGAATGATATTCCCAAAGTCATGTAGCTGAAAAATATCAGAGCCAGGATTCAATGTCAGTTTGGCGCCACTTTCCTTTAAAGCCACGCCCTTTCGAACACACATGTCCTGACTCGCTGGGTTGGGAGGTCTGTGTGTGACCTTTGCTTTGTCCTGTACCTTCCACGTGAATAATGTAATAGCCTCTCCTCTCTCAACCACCAGGACACTTCACCACCTTCTGGGAGGCTTCAGGTCCTGCTCCTGTTTTCTCTCCTTCTTGGCAGTTTCCTCCTTTAGCCCTGTGTAGCTTCTAACACCACAGCTTCTACACTTCTCACCTCCAATTACTAGCGTGGATTCTACCCCTAGAACTGTGGCCATACTATTTTAACTACACTGGATTACAAAACTCTTGTTCTTTCTGGCTGCTTCTCCTTTATGACACCTGTGCCTTTGCCCTTGACTTTTTCCTCTGCCTGAATTGCCCTGTTGACCTTTCTACTTGTCAAAACCCTAAGTCTCCACCAGGACCAGCAAAGATATCAGCTCCTGCATGACTTCTTCCTACATCTTTCCAGCTGGGTGTGGTTGCTTTCTCTTTTGAACCCTGTAACATTTAAAAAAATACTCTCCCATGCTTCACCTTCTGCTTTGGCTGATCTTACTTGTGTTTGTCTTCTTTATATTGAGCTCCTCCAGCATTGGGGCCCCCTTTTTCTTCACTCACAAAATATTCATGGAATACTTCCTAAGTGCCAGGCACTGTGCATGCCTCTGGTTATCAAGTAAATAAACAGGTGGGCTCCTCAAAGACCGTGTCCAATACAGTTCTTTAACACAGTAAGTCCTTATTTAATGAAAGAATGATTAATTAAAAACATACCTGTATATATTTAATACAGAGATAGACAAAGAAGAACACAAAATGCTCTTCACTTATCCAGTTCTCAAATGGGGTGTATGTGTGCCAAATTTCCTGTTTTTGAGGGGGATGTGGATTTGGAATGCAGAGACATGCTTTCTTGGGTGTCCAGAAGCAGAAGGTGGGTTTCCCATCTCCAGAATACCCTCGTCCCAGTCTCCTGGGATCTGTGACAAGCCGGCAGGAGTATTTCTGAAGTATCACAAGAGTATTTCTGACCTGGCTGTTGCTGCTGGAAGCCCCAGTGAATCTCCAGTGGAAGTGGCAACTTCCACCAGGTGGCGCTAAGGTACAGCTGGGGACTCGGAAGCCAGTATCAGTAAACAGGCTCAGTGAGTGGGGTCATTTCATTAACTTTTGGGTAACATCGCTTTGAATTTTGATAGAATTTTTTAGATTCCACTTACTATCTTAGGACAGGGATTTTATTGTGTATGTAGAAGGCTAAATCACATAAATAATAGAGAAACAAAATGGAAATGAAAGTCTTTTTTCCCCATTTCTTCCTCCATCATTGCTCTACCCCAAACTCTTAGATGCTTCTTGGATTCCTTTCAGAAAAAATATTATACATATGCCTTAATATAATCATCCACATATATATTTTACCTCTTGTTTTTTGTATTTGTATATATGTGTATAGATACAAATACAAAAAAACAAGAGGTAAAATATATATGTGGATGATACAAATACAAAAAACAAGATATATATCTCTTGTTTTTTTAACATAAAAGGGATCATACCTGCCCACTGTTTTGGACGATGCTTTCATATGAACATTATCTGGAAGATAATTCCATGCCAACACATACATGCATTCTTGAATTATTCCATTCTAATCATTTAATTTGGATGTGTCCAGTTTTTTTGCTGTTACTAGAAGTAGTACTGTAACGCATATTTTTGATAAACACTGTTGAGAATATCCATAGGGTAAACTTCATACAGGGATAGTCGGGGGGAAGGGTACCGCATTTTATATTTGATGGATACTGCCAATTGCCTTCCAGGGATGTCACACACTCACCAGTACTGGTTATAATGAAATGCTACATTTTTTTTCGGTTTTAAAAGTTTTGAAGGTGAAGCGTGCTGCCTCGTTGTTTCGGTTTGAAGTTCTTTAAAACTATGAACAAAGCTGCCCAGCTTTGAGTTTTCACTGTGGAGCTTGAACTTGACGCGCCGGCCTCGGAGAAAAGCGGTGCTCTGACTCCTCCTGTCCAGCAGGGGGCGCGGGCCCGGGCCGCTCCCGCATGCGCAGTGCGCTAGGTGTCAGACGGCGAGCCGGGTAGCCGGGCCAGCGCTTCTCGCTCGCTCGTTCGCTCAGCCCGGGCCCCTGCGGAGGCGGCCGCCGACTGGCCGTGATCCCCGTCGGGCTGCCGTGGCCCATACCCTGCGGCATGAGCCGGTGACCGAGCGCGGGGCCGCGCAGGAGGCAGCCGTGGCCGAGGTAAGCGCGGCGCAGAAGGGCTGGCGGGTGCTGAGCTGCGGGCTCTGGCCTCCCGGGCCGCGGCGGAGGCTGGCCCCGGCCGCCGGGCAAGCGCGGGCGGTGCGGAGGCCGCGGGGCTGCGAGAGGTCTCCCTACCTTCTCTGGGCCGTTCACGAAGATTTACCGCTTTGGAGCGCTTTGATTTCCGCACCGCCTTCTCCTCCACCTGGCTCTCCCCGCACTTGGTTCCCACCTGTCTCCCCGGTCCACTGCTATTCCCCGTCTGCTTCTTTCCTTTCTCCCGGGCCCTGCAGCTTCCTTTTCCCGCGGGGCCCACGCGCCGCCGTGGCCTCTCCCACCTCCTTCCGTCGAGCTGTTTCCTCCCACGGAAATTTCTGGTGCTCTGGGCTCTGCAGCAGCCTGGGGCATCCAAGACAGGGCTGGATGCCGTGGGCAGGACTTGGTGGTGCCCTGCGCCCCGCCCGACTCGGAAGGAGGACTAGGTGGGGAAGGTGACCAGGGGTGTCTCGGCTCTGGGCTTGGACTTGAAGCCTAGGGGCATTTGGAGTTTTCCTGCTGGCGGTGGGAACCAGATCTGTGTATGCGTTTTGAGACTCAATTGCTTGAGTCGATTTTAGTTCTAAGTCAGTCGAGTGCTGGACTTGGTTTGTAAATGTCAGAGCTCAAAGGCTATTCACGGTAATAAAATATCTGATTCATTTCCCATCATTTCTCACGTCCACAGATTTAAGCCTTCTCGTTTTGTGTGCTGGTATGAATGGATAGATTTTCTTCTGTCAAGTTATGCTGGCTTTGCTAATTGAGGAGTTAGAAAAATTGATCTAATCCAGGCTTTTAGAGGTAACCAGGGGAGGCAGTTTCACATGTGAAGAAACCAGGCCCCAGAGTCAGGCTGCCATTCCCCACACCCTAACATTGGCATTTTCCAGTTGTGTGCCTTTGGGCACGTTACCTAGCCTTGCTGTTGCACTCTCCGTGTGTGTAAAATGAAGATAATAATAGCTTGTCACACGGCACTGCTAGGAAAATTACATAAGTTAACTAAAAAGTGCTTAAAACACCTCTTGGCATGTAGTAAATCTTCAGTCAAGTTTAGTTATTGGTTACTTAATTATGTGCATTGGATTGAGTATTGTATAATCCCACTAACAAAGGGGCAGGTTTTTTTTTTTTTTTTACTTGGAAGCCATTTTTAGGGCTGGTTAGTCCCAATATAACTTATAAAGGACTCTATCAGGTAAAGCAATGGATTACACATTTTCCAGCTTTTGCGGATATTCCTTTGTTTTCGGTCACAGTTGGGTTAAATTCCAGTAGCACTGGCCCTGGGAGTCCAGCTGTGAGTGCTTTTCTAAGAAGGTTAACATCAGAGATTGTGACTCCAAACATTGGACCAAGTGGCCTGGAGATAGACTAAAGTGCCGAAGAAAGGTTATTCAGGCCCATTTTGGAAATAAATAATTCCAGGAACAGAAAATGCATCTCATCCGGACAGTACGGTGGGGTTGAAAGGTTTTTCCAGTGACTCAGTGCCTGACAGCCAGCCAGACGGTGTCAGTGTTTCGAGGGGACAGGTCTGATGTGTCTGAGGGCGGGTAAAGTTTGAGGGGCTCTGTTGTGAAGTTCTCATTCGGACTCAGGCGATGGCAGCCCTCGGAACAAACGCCCATTAGCAGGAGATTCCTTCTGGTCTGTCCTCTTCAGTGGGGCTTGGTGGTGAGGGCAGGGGAAGGTGTTTAGGAGTGGACACCAAAAACTCAGTCTTTACCTAGCCTTCCCCCCCTTTGGGAATTCTAATTCAAGAAGGAAAGTAATCATTTTATCACCATATAATAACTCAAAACTGGGACCCTGAGCTGTGTGGGCACTGGTGGAACTGGGAAGGATGGGGACATCCATTCAACAGACAGTTATGGTTATTTGAAGTGTGTTCTAGACATGCCATTAGATGCTGAGGATACTGAACAGAAATGAAGAACTCTGACTACAAGGAAGTCACAACCAACAGAGAGGACAGACTTGCAGTCACTTAACTAATTAACGTAATGCGGCAGGTGTGCAGTAAAGTAGGGAAAAGGTATGTGGATGCTCACAGAGAAGGTTCTCTATCTCTAACGCACCACTTAGGCACATTTTTCTTCATTTCTCATCCTTTTTTTTCATTTACGGGTTTTTACCTTACCTCTTTTACTAAGTTTTTATTCGACCTCAAGCTCTCGCCATGTCGCTCAGCAGTTTGGCACAGACTTGTGGGAACTCGCTTTGCCTGCGTAGGCATACCTCAGAAATGTGAGCTTACATTGGGACAGACCTCAGCCAGTAGAGGCTGTGGCCGTGCATCCCTCAAAGGTACAGTTCTGAGGTGCGTTTTTCAGAGGGACCCTAGCCGGGCTGAGCCCCGTTTGTCCAGCTTAGTATGGTAACCAGCTCCCCAATGATCTCTAGTGGCTTTCTGTTCTTCCCTGACTCCACTCTGGTTTTGTGGATTACCTTCTGCAAGCTCCTTGCACACAAGTCACTTTTTCTTAGTTTGGCAGAAGATAAACTAAGACAGGACTAGAAGTGGCTCCAGGGAGCAGGCTCTGAGAATAGTACTGTGAAACTGGAATCACTTACCCTCAGATGGCAGCAAAGACCCCTTCGCTGGTGGTAAGTGAGGCGTGGGTAGCCCTGGTACTCTCCAGCATCACCGTTGTTGTAAGACTTGCCAGTGATGGATTGGGATGAGATTCCGGTAGAGGGGAAACCACTGGCTAATATGGTAGCTCTAGCACTTGGCCAGAATGTGGAAAATGGTGATGATAAGAATAGTGGAATTGGCTGACATTTTTTTTTTATCTCCCTCAGAGGCCTCGAGGTAAGGTCAGGTTCAGATCAGCCGGATATCAACTGTGGACAGCCTGTGAAAGCAGGAGGCTCCGCGGCAGCGTCTTCCGCAGCTGGAGGGCAGACTG
Source organism: Macrotus californicus (assembly GCA_007922815.1). Taxonomy (NCBI): domain Eukaryota; kingdom Metazoa; phylum Chordata; class Mammalia; order Chiroptera; family Phyllostomidae; genus Macrotus; species Macrotus californicus. The sequence continues at coordinate 164,044 of VMDR010000068.1, forward strand.
TGTTGGCAGCTGGGCCCAGGTGTGGTCATGGCTGTGGCAGGGCTGCAAAGGAAGCTCAGCATGCAGCTTACACACGCTGCTCTGCTAACGTCAGGAGTGAGGCCGGGGAGGGAGGTGTGTGGGGTGCAGGCACCGAGAACTTCAAACTCCCAGATTTCCTGAGATCCTCTGGGCCAGCAGCAGCGTCCGCCTCTCTATTATGGGCGAGAGCACCTTCTCCTGGCCCGGACACTATGCAGAGACCTCACTTGAGGCAGATGCCTTGCTAGATGCTGCTCTCCTCCTCAAGATCTGCCTCCCCTCCCTTCAGATCTCAGCATTGCCTAAGCGGGCAAGTGCGGCGGAATTAGCTTCTGTACTGAAAGAAGTGTAGGACCTGATTCATATGGACCAGCTGGAAGTGAGGGGGCATGTGTCAGAGTGAATCTTGAGGGTGCTAGATCAAGAGTGGGGGTACTGGTTGACTCCAGCTGGAAAGGAGAGACTGTTGGCCTTGGGCATTGTCTTATGATTCAGGACTTAGTGACCCAGTGAGAATAACTAGAGCCAGTCCTAATATACTGCTAGGCAGGCTCCTTGAAGCTTGGCCGATACCACTCGCTCTCCACTGGGGATGGTTTTGCCTCCCCAGGGGACGTTTGACAGTGTCTGCATATATTTTTAGTTGTCAGAACTAAGTGTTGCTTCTGGCTTCTATTGAGCAGAAACTGGGGTGCCACTAAACTCTACGTTTTACAGAACGGCTCCCCACAAAAAAGAATTATTTGGCCCAAAATGTCAGTAGTGCCAACGTTGAGAAAACCAGAGCTATCTTGGAAGAGGGTTGAGGAAAGGGTCAGAAGGAGAGTAGAGGTAGAGATTTGAAGCAGGTTTATTTTTTAAGGCTAGAGATGCACTATTTACCCAGGTCCCTGGGATGGTGCACTCCCCTCACTCTGGAAATGCGGCATGCCCAGTGCAGGGCCCAGCGCCTTTGAGAAGCTCGCTGCTGACTGGCCGAGGATCCGCCTAGGTCAGGACTGACTGTAGGAGATGTGACCGTGGAACTGGTTCCCACGAAGGTGATCACATACTGATGTAGCAGAGGTCTATTTCAGGGTGGTGGCACTGACCGTCAGAGCTGCGGTAGACACAATACCCACAGGGGGCATCAAGACCTGACCTCTAACCAGTGTGTCTTGACCCACCGTGATGCTAACAGACACGGCGTTCCAAGGGCAGTGGTGTGGATGGGCCGCCAAATGGGGTGCTGCTCGACTTGTATAACGAGGGAAAAACCAAGCACTGGCAAGTAGGCTGACGTCAGCTGCTGCGACGGAAAAGTCACTGTTCATCACCTGGTTTTCGGATGTGAGCTTTCAGAGCCATACACATCCCATGGATTGAGAGGGAGGCTGGACCTCTTTGAAGAAGTACTTTGCAATATCCCTGCAAGTATAGACAAGTGTTCCCCCAGTCCTTCCTTAAGGGAACTGCAGCTCTTTGTCAGACTGACCGTACATCAAGGAAAGGATAATATCCAGCCCCTTGAAGGGCTGATAACTACAGGTTCTGAGCTGTTCAGTACCAAGCAACCCTCAAACAATAGGCTAGGAGCTGGCAAGTAAATGCTCTAGGTTCTCATGCTTCTGAGGGACAAGGCGTAGCCTACATGGTTCTGCAGAGGGTTCCTAGTGCCCTAAGGGCCCCTGTTGCCCACAGCGGCAACCACCTTAGTGACACATTCTTTGTTGGCCTTCTCTCCTTCCCTGCCTCTCTGTCCTTGCTTCATCACTTCAGCTTTCTGAGATCACCTTCCAAGTCAGTAAACTACCTGCACTGCCATCCTTGCCTTTGGCTCTTTAATTTTGGGAGGAGAGGGGCGGGAAGGACGGGGGACCAAAACTATGACAGGTAGAAAGCAAACTTGGATGTTTGGGACTCTAACAGAGTGGGTATCAGCCCTCTCTCCTTTCTAGCCCTTCTGCTGACCATTTGGGACTCTGGAGCCAGGTCGTACTCCTACCAGGACAGTGACTGTGGCCCCAGGTCCCTGCAACACTTGGTGGTGTTGGACTCTTACATTTTCCTACTGGTGGGGAGATGTCTCATTGGGGTTTCATTCCCCTCCCCCCGACCATGAATGAGACCGGACGTCTTTTCAGGTGTTCATGTGCCATTTTTCTTTCCTCTTCTCTGAAATTTGTCTAAGTCTTTTGTCCGGTTTTCAGTTTCTTGTTTGTTTGTTTGTTTTTTGCTTTGTAGGGGTTCTTTATTCTGGTTACCAGTCCTTATTGGTTGTATGTTTCTCAAATATCTTCTGGTGTATAGGAAATCTTTTCACTTCCTTCTGGTATCTTTTGATGAACAAAAGTTCTTCGTTGTAACCCTGAGTTTATTATTTTATCTTTTTATCTTGAGCTTTTTATATTGTTTCAGAAATCATTCTCTTCCCAGAAGTCTTAGATATTCTCTATTGTGTTATAAGTATTTTATAGGTTTGCCTGTTACATATAGCTTTTTAACCTAGCTTTTTTGTAGATTTCCCTCCCCGCTCCCCCCACTGCTTGTAATATTTTTCTTTGGTTTTCTTTTTAGTGGTTTTACTTTGATTTAGCTAGGTGGGGTCTTCTTTGTGTGTATATATTCTGCTCAGAGTTGAGTATCTTGAATCTGTGAGTTGATACTTTTCGTTGTGTTTGGAAAAGCTTAATAAAAGACGGCTGGGTTCTCCTATCTTCGTCTGCATTGAGTCTTTGCAGTATCACAGATCACATAGCCTCTGAAATATAAAAGTGAAAAAAATAATGTCAGTATTATTATGAAACAGTTCAGACCCTTTGAAAGGGTTGTAGGAACCTTTTGGAGTACCTTGACCATGCTCTTGAGAACCGCCATTCTAGATTTTGGTATTAAGGTTATACTAACCTCCTGAAATAAGCCGGGGAGTGTTCCCTTTCTTTTCTGAATTCTGGAATAGTCTGTGTAAAATTGGAATTATTGTTTTTTGAATGTTTAATAGAACTTGGGAACTCTTCTGGGCCTGGAATTTTCTTTATAGGAAGATTTAAAATCCTATAGAACTATTCAGGTTTGCTATTTCTTCTTGAGACTATTTTGATGTTATATTTCAAAACAGTTTTTCCACTTCAGCTCAGTTTTCAGATATATTGGCATAAGTTCATTGGTATCATCATCTTACCTTTTTAATTATATTTTATTGATTATGCTACTACAGTTGTCCTGATTTTTTCCCCTTTGCTCCCCTCCACACAGCACCCCCACTCCCTCAGGCAATCCTCCCACTCTTGTTCATGTCCATGGATCATGCGTGTAAGTTCTTTGGCTACTCCCTTTCCTACACTGTACTTTACATCCCCATGGCTATTCTGTAACTACCTATTTGTACTTCTTAATACCCTCACCTCTCACCCATTCTCCCACACCCCCCCTCCCATCTCTTCATCTTTAACCTTTGGCATTTTAATTATGATGTGTCTTGGTGTGGGCTTCTTTGCATCCATCTTGTTTGGGGCTCTCAGTGCTTCCTGCACTTGTAATTCTATTTCTCTCACCAAATTAGAGAAGTTTTCTTTCATTATTTTTTCAGATAGATTTCCAATTTCTTGCTCTTTCTCTTCTCCTTCTGGCACCCCTGTGAAGCAAATTTGGATTGCTTAAAGTTGTCCCACAGGCTGCTTACACTATCCTTGTTTTTTTGGATTCTCTTTTCTTCTTGTTATACTGATTGGTTGTTTTTTTGCTTCCTTATGTTCCAAATCAATGCTTTTATTATTGGCTTCATCCACTCTACTGTTACTTCCCTGTAAATTGTTCCTTATTTCAATTAATGTATCCTTCATTACTGACTGGATCTTTTTTATGCTGTTAAGGTCCCCACTAAGTTCCTTGAGTATCCTTATAACCAGTGCTTTCAACTGTGCATCTGATAGACTACTTATCTCCATTTGTTTAGTTCTTTTTCGGGAGTTTTGATCTGTTCTTTCATTTGGGCCATGTTTCTTTGTCTCCTTGTTTTGGCAGCCTCCCTGTGTTTGTTTCTGTGTATTAGGTAGAGCTGCTTTGACTCCTTGTGTTGGTAGTGTGGGCTAGTGTGGTAGGTGTCCTGTAGGGTCCAGTGGCACAGCTTCCTCTACCACCCAAGCTGGGTACTTGAGGCATGCTTTTTGTGTGGACTGAGTACATCCTCCTCTGTAGATGAGCCTGGGTTGCTGTTGGCAGGTCAATGGGAGGGATTTACCCAGGCCAGTCAGCTGCAAGGATTGGCTGTGACCATCTGCCACCAACCTCCATCTTCTATGGAGGATCAGCTGTGCAGAGGCAGGGTGGCCGTGCTCTGATGTGGTCTGTAGCTGTCCACTGGGTGGGCTGGCTCAGGGGTTTCCCTTGTGGTGTAGGCCAAGATCAATCCCCACCTTTGTTTTGCCTGAGGCCACCCTACCTGAGTTAGAAAGCAATCTGAGACGGCTGCTACTTGTGCTGGGCTTGGAGATTCTCAGGTGAGGCCAAGCTGTGAACCTAGGCTGACTGCTGCTAGTGCCGGGCCTGGGGCTCACTGAAGCCGCCTGTTGCTTGTGTGGTAGGAGGTAGGAAGTTGTGACATAAGAGCCAGAACCAGCCACTCATGTGGAAGAGCAGCTTGGGTGGGGCGGGCCTGTAAGTTCGGTGGGGTGGGGTCTCTGGGGATCTCCAAGGCAGATCAAACAGTGTTAGCCAGGTTGATGGAACTTAGTATGCTGGCTCTGGGGGGGGGGGACCCAGAAAAGGGACAATGGCCTCTGCTCGCCTTGACGCCAGGCATTTCAACCTCCCCCTGCATGCCACTGGTGCCCCTCAAGCTGCTACCCCAGTGCTGGAGCTCAGAGGGAGTGAGTCTGAGCAGGTGAGTCCATGTGTGGGTTCTTTAAGAGGAACTGCTTGGGGCTCCAGAAGTTTCTTCCACCGACTCAATCCCTGCTGGTTTTGCAGCCAGAAGTTGTGGGGACTTATCTTCCTGGCCCTGGTGCCCTGGGCTAGGGGGCCTGATGTGGGGCTAGAACTCCTCACTCCCAGATATCCCTCCCGAATTTTTATCCACCACACGTGGGTGAGGGACCAGCCCGTTCTGTGTCTGTGCCCCTCCTAGCAGTCTGAATGGATGTGGTTTCTTTAGTTCCACAGTTGTCAGACTTCCCTTCAACTCGATTTCTGACGGTTCTGAGCAATGGTTGTTCTATATTTTCGTTGTAATTTTGATGTGGTTGTGCGAGGAGGTGAGCCGTGTGTACCTGCACCTCCATCCTGACCGGAAGTCCTCTCAAACATCTCATCTTTTAAATGTATGTAGCATTTAGAGTTGTTTTCCTTTTCATTCCAGTTATTTATTTGTGCTTTTTCCTTTTATCTTGATCAATCTTACTAGAACTATGTCAAATGTCAATTTTACTTATCTTTTAAAAAACCCAGCTCTTAGCTTCGCAGAGCCTTTCCGTTTTTTAAATTCATTTCTGTGTTTTATTTTTACTTATTTTCTTCTATTATCTTTGGGTTTATTTTGTTGTGATAAAGTTTTTTTTTATAGTTAATCTGCAAATCATGAAAATGTGGAAAGCTCATGGTGAATACTTTTGTTTCCTTAACCCTAGTCTTGTAAGCGTGTGAGAATAGTATTTTTCAAATTTGTGTGGCCCGTTGTTGGGTGTTGTAATTAATCTGGTAGGTTATGGCTAGAATATTTTGAAAAGCGATAGAATAACAGAATAGAAAACTACGACGGTCATCAAATGTTCTGTGGCTAGTACTGTGTGCTGAGGTTGAGTGCTGCTCTGTGAAACTTTTATTTTAAATACTTACATGCACACACATACACGCACACACACACACGCACATGTGTCTGTGTTGAGTCACAACATAAAATGTGTTTCTTATTGTACGTAGCTTTTAGTTAAAAAAAAAAAGTTTGGAAGCCACTAACTTTAATGAAGCTTTTAGACCTGGTTTCAGGAATTGAACATCTGGGAGCGGGCTGGAGCGACAGGGTGCGTGGCCCTGTTTGAGGCCTGCTAACGCACGCCTCCAGGGCTGGGGCCGAGGACCTCCACCAGGCTTCCCGTGTGGGTCTCAGCCTTTTGATGTTCGAGAGCCCCTGAGTCAGGACCTCAGGAGACCTGAGAGCCTGCTGGGAAGTTCTCACTTGGAGCAGTGGGCTGTGATGCGGCTCCGTGCGTGTGTTTGTCCCAAAGGCCTGTCTCTGAGGGACCACCTGAAGTGTCAAGAAAGCTGCTGGGGGGCGGGAGGTGGAGTGAGAGGGTGGGCTGGGGACGTCCTGTTGGTTGTTAGAATGACAGAAAAGGCGAAGTAGCTCTCATGCTTACTTGTTTGTCATGGAATAAGTGAGCGTATGTCGAATAGCTGAGGTATACACCCCAAAGATGATCATCTCTAGGTTTAAAATGTGTGAACTGTCATTCACCAGTCTGTGACGGGCAGACTTACTGTGTTCCAGGTCATGGTCTCAGAGAGATACAAGTGGACATCATTCGTAACTTTTCAGCACATTTTACCCCAAAAGCTGATAATGATGACCACAGTCAGGTCTGCTAGGAAGCAGTTTTACAGTCTGGGCAGTGACTGGAGAGAACTCTGTTTAGCCACAGCAAAAATGGTTGATAAGCCCTGAGATAGTCTATGAGCTTTTCAGTTACTTCCCCTTGTAACAGTAGCTTTTCTGAAAGAGTGGTGAGTAGAAAGAGACCACTGTGGACGTTGGGACCCTGACGGGTGGAGTGCCGAAGGCGTGTGTCACAGTAATGTGGTGAGTCTGAGGCATACGCACGGTCACACTCTGGGTCCACCCTCCCCGCGCGGTATCCAGGCGTCAGACAGGGAAGGTCTGCTTGGTAGGGGTCTTAGTTGTGGTCTACAGGGGCACTCTGTGCTTTCAGCGGAGGACTAAGGATTTTCTTTCTATCAGTCAGGGATGCTTATTGGCTGAGTAGTAAACCCATCCAGTACTTAGTGGCTTAAAAACAACAATCACACAGTCACTCAAGATTCTGCCGCCTGTGTAGAGCCTGGTGGGGTGGTCCACGTCCGCTTCACATAGTTTCCGCTGGGGTCCTCCTGAGGTTGCCTTCAGCTGGGAGCCCCGCTTCCCTACAGCGTGGCCGCTGGGCTCCAGGGGGACAGAAGCAGCAACTCCAGGGCCCCTTAAGGCTGACTCGAAAGCCCTAGAAGGTCACTTCTGACACATTGTCCTGGTCAGAGCAGGTCATAAGGCTAGCCCAGATTCAGTGGGAAGGGAAGTGATTCCACCTCCTTCCCTTTTATTGGAAAAATGGCGGGCACATTCCCCAATGAGAAGAATTGTTGGCATCGGTGTGGGAACTGATCCACCACCCCAACTCTTCCCCATTCCTTCCATTATTCCTTCCTTCCATCTAAATGTGTCATCTACTGCTTTTGTTATAAAGCATCAATGTACATTTTAAAGGATAAAGAATTTTTGAAAGTAGTTCTTCTTTAATTTTTTTAAAAAATTTATTGACGAGAGAGAGAAACACCGATTTGTGGCTCCGCTTGTCTGTGTGTTCAGTGGTTGCTGCTCGTGTGCCGTGACTGGGACGGGACCCCCACAACCTTCACGTCTCGGGATGATGCTCCAACCAGCCCTGCCGGGGCTGGAGGTTGAAAATTAATCTTTTCTTCTCTAATGCCCTTGCTACTGTATCGATATTTTTCCGGTAGGATTTCTGTGTTTTGCATTTTGTTACAGTTTTGTTTGTCTTATCTGCCTTACTAGAAGGCAAGTTCCTCTAAGGTGGGGTCTCTGCTTTCTTCTTTGTTTCCTTCCTAGTGCGTGGTTGTTGCCCAGTAGAGAGCCGAGTGGGTAAGTGAATGAAAGCAGATTTTAGAATCGCTGAGCATCAGCCTGTTCAGATGAAGCGTCAGTGCGTGTTAGGCAGTGTTTAAAAATAAAAGGGAACAGCAGCCTGGCCGCTCCACTTTCAGCTTTTCTTCCTCGGTCAGCGCCCCTCTTCCTAGACCCCACCCATACACCAGCCTATGCTTTCGGTGAGTGTATGTGTGGGGATAGAGTTATAGTTTTATGTTAAAGATCAGTGTGTGTAGTGCTAAATAGTAAAGATATAGCATATGTTCATACATACAAGGACGGCTCAAATTCCCTTTTCATTTTTCCATCAAACCCCTTTGGGGCAAAAATTGGTGTGATAAAAGTTAAACGGTCCTTTCAGCTGTCGCCCGCCACCCTGAGTGCTTCCTCCTTCTCCTTTCCCCACCCGGTGAGCAGGAGCGTGAGCAGGAGCGTGAGGAAGAGGCCGTGTGTGTCATTATGTGTGCGTCGGTCAAGTACAATATCCGGGGTCCTGCCCTCATCCCAAGAATGAAGACCAAGCACCGGATCTACTACATCACCCTCTTCTCCGTTGTCCTCCTGGGCCTCATTGCCACTGGCGTGTTCCAGTTCTGGCCTCATTCCATCGAGTCCTCAAACGACTGGAGCCTGGAGAAGCGCAGTGTCCGTGACGTGCCGGTGGTCAGGCTGCCGGCCGAGAGTCCCGTCCCCGAGCGGGGCGACCTCAGCTGCAGAATGCACACGTGTTTTGATGTCTACCGCTGTGGCTTCAACCCCAAGAACAAAATCAAGGTGTACATCTACCCTCTGAAGAAGTACGTGGACGACTCCGGCGTCCTGGTCAGCAACACCATCTCCCGGGAGTACAATGAACTGCTCACGGCCATCTCAGACAGCGACTACTACACGGATGACATCACCCGGGCCTGCCTGTTTGTCCCGTCCATCGACGTGCTGAACCAGAACACGCTCCGCATTAAGGAGACAGCGCAGGCACTGGCCCAGCTCTCCAGGTATCTGATACTCTTATACACCAGAGCCAAGTCCTGCAGGGAACTAAAGGGAAGGAGAGGGAGAGGGATGTTTCTCCTCTCGAGCTGACTCCCCGCTGCTGTTTCTTTTCTCATGGGAGGGGGTGCAGATGGGCACGGGGCTTGTGGCACGAGGCCCGTGGGGTAAGCAGCCGGCGCCTCCCGTGAGAAGCAGCCCTCGGCCTTCAGTGGGCTGCTCAGGGCCTGCAGCTTCTTAGGGTTCACAAACTAAGGAGGGCTTGTCTCCCCACACTTTTCTTTTAAATTCAAATACTTCCTCCACCTCTTTGTTACTCACAGATACGTATTCAGTGTATACGGTCGAAAACACAGGTGGAGAAAGGAGGAGTGTAAGACTCATCCCATAACCCTGTTTCTGAGAGAGAATCATTATTGATGTTTTGATGTTACATTTCAGTCATTTTCATATGAAAACATGGGTGTGGGTTTTTGCCAGGTATGGGGATCACATACCACGAGCTGTCTTGCTGCCTTTTTCCCTTAAATATCCCATGAATATATTTTCAAATGATTTCATATTCTTTTACTATCTAATTTTAAGGGCTATACTGTATAGCATTGCATTTTGCATATGTTCCATAATGTATGTATTTTTTGGTTTTTTTTTTAACCCAATGGTACACATTCAGAGAGTTTTCAGGTTTTCATGATCATAAGCAGTTCTGCAGTGGACAAGCGTGGGGTGCACATTCACCCATGTTTCCTTTCGAGGCTCCAGGCTAATGCCTGACCTGTTGCTGGGGTTACTCGAGCCTGCTCTGCATGCCTGACAGGTGGCCCTGTTTCCAGTTGGGGTACTTGCTCCTTGTCATCCAGGGACTGTCTCTTGTTTTCGTTTCTTTGTCATCACGTGAATTCTCCTACCTGTTTAACTTCTTAACAGGTGGGATCGAGGCACCAACCACCTGCTGTTTAACATGCTGCCTGGAGGTCCCCCAGATTATAACACAGCTCTGGATGTCCCCAGAGACAGGTAGGTGTATTTGGGGTTGTCACCGTGATGGGTTTCTGAGGGTTAAGTAAATCTAAGACCCTTTTGTTCTTGGGAAATCATATTTCTAAGCCTAGTAGGACAGACTTTGTAATCAGAATTGTTTGTTAAAAAACTGCCCTAGGCATTTTCCTCCTCAAGCAATAGAGTTATTGAGACCTGCCTAAATCTGTTGTGGAGAAGCAATTACAGCATATGTGCTAGCATAGCATCTTAAAAAACTATCTTTTCTCCCCCTTAATCTGGGTTATGCTCGTCTGAGTGCGGCACCCACACCCCTAAGGTCTGGTTTACGATGGGCTTGTGTCACCTGTCTCTGAATTTGTGAGTGTGTGCCAGAGTGGAGCCACAGCTTACTGAGAAAGAGGGCGTGAGTGTGCGTGACACCGAAGTCGGTAACGAAGGGAGAGGAGACCACACCTGCTTGTCATTTTCTCTCCGGTGTTTTGTTTTAGTTGGTGGGGCTTTTGCCTTCCTTCCTTTTTTTCTCCCCTCCCCGGCCCTCCCCTCCCCTCCCCGGCCCTCCCCACCCACCCTTCCACAGAGGCAGATGTGGTATGGGGTGCCCATGATTACATGGTGATGATTTTGAGTTCATTGACTATGTGTGTCAGCCCTTTTGTACACTGACTGACCCACTCTGGCTGGAGGCATCCTGGAAACCTCAGGGATGAGGTGCCACTTAAGGATCCTCTTTGGTCCGGGGTTCAAGGCTTTGAGGAGAGCAAAAACCTCAGGCCCAAGATAAGCGTCCTGGGCAGTGCTCAAGGGATAGGATTGTTAGAAGTTTATGCATGAACTCATTTCTAACCAGGTTTATTACAGTTGATGTTAACTCTTAAAATCATTGTTACTGAAAAAGGTGAGTGAACAGCCCACAAGGCTAGCTGTGTTCTCAATTTGTTAGAGGCTAACTGGTCATTTATGAAAATCTACACTTAGTGCTACTTTCCCCCAGGTCATTAAATCCAAGCCCTCTTTACTGTAAGTATTACCCAGAGTCAGTGTTGTGTTTCCGTCTGGAAATACGGTTATCACCAGGAGAGGCATACACGAGGACTGCTCCTCAAGCCTGACATAGAAACCTTTTTGGACGATAGAGGGCAGTCACGCTACACAAGGTCGGTAGGAACCCCCCTGGCCCCACCAACCCACAGTGATCCTGATCGTTGCTCGGCCCCAGTGTTCCTGAGTGGGCTGCTGTTTTATGGACCGAGTTGTTCTGGGGAAGGGAAGTGCTTCAGAGAACAGAGGAGGGAAGGGAAGAGCTGTTAGGTGTGCGGTGTCTTCCCCTGCTGTTCTGGGTCTGAGACGGACTTATTTCTGTTTGAAACACTTCGTTTTTTGCTGACATTTTGGTATATGTATCTGCATAGGAGAAGGATTTTATTTTTATCGAGTACACATGTGAAATAAGGTTTCATTTCTCTGCAGGAAAGTGTCAAGCAGTGAGGAGAAAGTTGAAGGTCTTGCTAGGTCTCAGGTTTAGGGATCAGGAAGGTTAAATTGTTTCCCCAGTGCATGTATTTGTGTGAGTGATTGGAAGCGATCCTGTGGCGAGTAATGAATCACCACGCAGCCCCTTCTCTGCCTTTGCATGTGGGAAATTCATTTTGAAACCTAGGTGGTCCTCTGGTTGGGGTGAGGAATAGGAGATTTGTTTGTTAATTTTTCTTATTCTTTGTTCTTATTCCTGGATTCAGAGCAGGCAAGAAGCATGAATATAGAATGGTTTCAGCAGGGGCTGCATGTCCGCTTATTTGGAAACCAGAAAATAGACGGGCTAGCTTAGACTGCTTCTAAGGTCTCTGAAAGTCTGAAGTCGTGTGGTCACTTAAGACCCATTTTACTTTGGGCAAGGGTCAGGATGGAAGGAAATGTCTGCTCAGCGAATGTCTTTTATGTTGCTTAAATCTGTTTTTTTTCCCTTTCAGTTTTCAAAAATCATACATATAATACACGTATACTTTCTTTGTACAAGGTTGGAACCATATACAAGTGTGTAAAGAATAAAATGTAAAAATACGCTTTCCAACCCTCCTCTCTTTTCACCCCCTTACTGAAAGGTAATTGCTGTTCTCAAATACTATGTATTTTTCAATGGCTTTATACACTAAATATATATATATATATTTAAATCTTAATTTAATTGGGAGCATGTTATACTTTTTCAATGCCTTGCTTTGCTGCCCTTTATTTTCTCAGACATGTTCTCTAATATTACTACCTTGGGTTTTTACTATTCTCTCTCTGCACATAGCTCTCACAGATTTCTACTCTGTGTGGGTGTATATTTATTATTTTACACTGGTTATGGAAAGTGGTAAACCTGTAGCAAAGAGGAAATGCTGGCACCATGCACCCCCGCCCCCGGCTTCGGTGATCCTCGGCCCGAGGCCAGTCCCCCCACCTGTGCTCCTGCCCAGGTTATCTGGCGGGAAACCCCAGATGCTACAGCCCTATGTTTGTAAATAGTTCTGTTTGAATTTGTCTGATGAGCGCTCTTTGAAAAGCCTAACTCTAGTACTATTATCATACCTAAAAAATTAACAGTAATTCTTTAATGTTACCAAGTATTCACTCAATATCTAGCCACTGTTGAAATTTACCTGTCTCAAAGATCTTTTTTACGGTTTGTTTGATTTAGTAAATAAATACAGGGTGGGGCAAAAGTAGGTTAACAGTTGGTCACATGGAAAATAATACAATAAGTAATAAGTAATAATACAGGAATAAACAAACTGCGCTCCCTTTACTCACAGCTGTGAACCTACTTCTGTCCCACCCTGCATGACCAAGAGAATTGGTCGGCATTGTTTTTTGCAAAACCTGAAGCTTTATATCTGAGGAGTTTGCAGGCCTGATTGCATGCATGATATGAGAGAGAGCAAGGGTGACCTTGCAGGGGGACTGTGTTAGGTGCTCAGAAAGAGGGAGGAGACCTAGGAGAACAGCTGAGGCAGGGCCAGGACTGGGCACCGTGATGACAAGCTGCGCCGTTGGGAGGGTTCAGGGCCAAAGGGGAGGACCCAGCGTCAGGAAGTCCTGGAAAGCGCTAACAACGCCAGAGGGCACTCCCAGTGATCCGACCCTTGGCCTGGCCTGAGTCTGGTCGTCACATGGAGACCTTTTCAGCTGCGAGTTTTCCACCTCCTCTCTTGCAGCTTTGGGACTGATCTCTGGTTTTTGGACACATAATGGGAAAACAGAATGTGCTTCTCCGAAATTCATTTTTCAGTCAATGTAAAACATGTGTTTTTTAAAGCGAGGGATGCTTACAGTATTTTCTCCATTAGAATGTTGTGGAAACATTGGCAGAAGAAGATACAGTGACTTAAAGTCGAAGTCTTGTCAACAGCAGGGCTGGTGTGAGGTCTGTGTGAATAATGGCCGTCGTGGCTCCTTCCGAGATGACGAATGGAGATCAGGCGTGTGTGATCTGTGACATAAGACACACTTTGGGTCGCATGCTTTTCTACTACCGGTGCCCAACCCCCTACCTTACCCCCTGGGACACAGTTCAGTTTGGGGCCTCAGGGGCAGAGTAACAGTAAAAGTTGGTGTGATAGGCCCTGCTTCCTTTCTCGCCACACTCGTGTGCCCCCCTCCTCTGGGCTGCGGGGGTAATGACCTAATCACCACAACCCTGGCGTACCTGGACGGCGCACTGCCTGCCTGTGTGCTTCTCTGCCCAGAAGTCATGGGAGCCCCTATGGTCTGCTCGCCATTGTGGTCATGGAGCCTGCCCAAATTCATGTTGGATGCATTCACTGCTGAATGCTGATCAGGAAAACAAGACCGTATGTTGGTGTTAAGAATAGTCATTGAGTTTACAGAGCAGACTGGCAGCTGGAGCAATTTTTTTAGCCTGCACATTACCTCACTAACCAATTCTTGGTTTCAGAAAGCTTAAACAAACAGATTGGGATTTCCAGGGGTGGTTTGAAACTCTTTGAACTTGAACCGGTCATGTTGGAAGGGAATATACGCTGTCATCAGGGCTGGGGGGTGGGGGGAGGCTTGATAGGCATCAATATTGCAAAAAATGTGGTTTCTCAGCTCAGACATTTAGTTTTAGACTGTGTGGTGCGTGGAACTGGCAAAACTTTGCCCCAGGAAGTGATTTTGATGGCTTTGGGATCCCGAAGACAGAGAGCAGTGAAAGTCAGTGTGCTTGACACCCGCTTCCTTTCTCTGATGAAGTGCCATTCAGTGCTTGCTGGATCCAATTAAAACAGCGTGTTCACAGCTCTCTAATTGAGAGTAAAAGGTGGTGCATGCACACTGCACGAGAAGCACTGGACGTCCAGCTCTGGGTCCTGCTTCCCGTGTAGGGAATCGGGTTAACCAGACTGAGCAGCTGGAGTGGTGGGGACTGCGGGGAGACGCTGCATGGTTCACACGTGACCCTGAGATGGCAGGGGAAGAACTGCTGGGCCAGGATCCGGAATCAGAGAAGCTGGAGCACATGCAGTGTGTGAGATGTCACAGCTGCTTTCTGCGCCCGGTGTCTCCCAAGAGTCCAGTTGGCCAGTCTTCTCTGCAGGCCTGTTGTTGTTCCTGTTACTGTGACTGTAGTTAAGACCAGGGTATGACTTTTGGGAGAGGTGAATGGGATCTGAATAAGGTAGTAGAGGGGCTATTCAGAGGGTGTCCTCTGGGCTGTGATATATTTTTAAAACCAGAAAGGAAGGAATGACTCCTGGGACTCTGGAGGAAAGCTGGGAACTTGGGGACAGAGCACAGCTGATACCCAGGAGATGTGACCACCGACGTTTAGCGCAGTGTCTTTCTGGAAGAATGACTTAGTGCACACGAGCTGTGGCTGATAGTGAGACTCAGTTATGGCAGGTCCTTGAAGAGTGTCATTTTGTTCAACTTCATTTTCTTGTACCATTGACGAGATGCAGCAAGAGCTCGGCTCTCCTTCACGTCAGTCAGCCTGTGGTACAAGGCTCTGTGATGTGTCATTTTGCTGACAGTCGCAGAGCCTGTCCGTGACGTTAAGTGAGGACTTAGCCGTCCTCCTGGCCCTTTCTGCAGAACTTATCCGAGCCAAGACCTTCTTTCTCATGGTCTGACAAAATTTTTTGCTTTCAGGGCTCTGTTGGCTGGTGGTGGCTTTTCTACGTGGACTTACCGGCAAGGCTACGATGTCAGCGTTCCTGTCTATAGTCCGCTGTCAGCCGAGGTGGACCTTCCCGAGAAAGGGCCCGGGTAAGGTGCACTCAGCACAGCCGGGTGTGCTGTGAGATGCCGACTGTGTTCAGCCTGGAAAGCATCACAGCAGTCAAAGCATCAATCACAGTCCTGGGTCCTTGCGACTGCCGCCGTTTCCACCCCACGCCAGTCCTGTTCATTCCTTGAGTAAATGTGCGGTGCTCCCTACCTACCAGGCCTTCCAAATCAGAGTCTGCGCGGTGCCCTTCACTCCTTCCTCTCCCTTACTTCTGTGTCAGAAGGCTAAGTCTTACTGATTCCACACCCTGGGCACTTCCTAGCTCTGTCTACCGGCCCCGTTGCCCCTGCCCCGCCACACGCCGGTTACCCTCACTGCTCCCTGTTGCTGAAACGGCCTCCTGTTCGGCCTCCCTGCTCTGCTCTCGCTGCCCTCCAGTCTGACTGTTGGCTTCACGCGGCCCTCAGCATAAAGCCCGGCCTCATCCAAAGGGCTCTCAGGTCCCCCCGTCACAGCACCACTGTCTCCATCTCCAGCTTTTTTTCTCTTTTAGTTCTTAGAGCAAGCTTTGCTCTCTCCGTTTTTCTGGGCTCCAGAACTTTCTAGTGTCTGGAAATGTGTCCTCTCATTTTCATCAGGTTAATGACCTCCTTGTTCTTGAGGCTTTAGCACTTACTTGAGGGACACTTTCTTAGCCCCTGGACCGGCTGTTCTGCTTTCTGTGCCCGTCACGAGCCTGCGCTATGCTGGCGCGCCGCTGGCGGTGCCCTGTGATGGAGACTTCCTCAAAGCCCCTGCTTGGATTTTGGATTTTGTTGGGGCAGTGAAGCTGGTGCCTGGTCTGTTTTGTAACTGCCACGTCCTTCATGCTTGGCACCGGCGTGGCTCGCATTTCTGATGTGTGAGTAAATGAAGAGAGCTGACAGCATGGGTGTGCGGGGCATGTTGTCTCCCGTTTTTTGCCGTAGTCTGTTTAAGCTATGCTCATCCATGGTGAGACTGTCAATGAACCGTGAACAAACGTGGCGATGATTGTTTACCTGTGTGCCAGGTGCTCCTGTATGAAGGTGACTCGTTTGTGCATTGCCCCCTAGAAATATCACACTGGCTGGGATTTAAAAGCCTGCACATTGCATTTAGGCTTAGAGCGAGTCACAAGGCAATAATTCGAGAACACAAGAATCATGCCCAAAGCATCTCAGACTCCCCCTTGGAAGCCTTGTCAATTCTTTGTGAAGAGACCCTCTCCGCAGTGAAGGCACTTCTGTCCTCTGCGTGTGGTCTGGGGCCACATTATGGAACTTACTTCAGATCCAGCAAGCTTGTGATTTCGACCACATATAAAAGAGTCCCAGGTGAGCCTGAAACGCCCTTTACTCTCCTCTCTGCAAACGCAAAGAAGTGCGAGGGAAGGTTGGACCATCCGTGAGCTTGTTGCTTAGATCCGCTTTCTGCGTGTTTCTGTTAGTGGACTCCCACAGTTGACTTATTTCGTTTTTTTAATTGAGATAATTTATATACCGTAAAATTCACTCTTTTAGCATGTACCATTCAGTGAATTTTTAAAAACTGAGGTGTAACAGACACGTAACACAGTGGGCTGATTTGATACAACTCCGTGGTTTCCATCTAATTCCAGAACATTTTCACCACCCCCAGAATAACCCCAATACCTATTAGCTGTCACTCTCTACCCATAAATTGAGAAAGGATATTCTGTGTGAGTACAGTCTGCACCCTTTGGGATGGTATGAGTTTCTGTCCTGTGTCTGGCGTCCTAAACTGGCACATTCATGTAGCACTAGATATGAGTTACTATAATGAAGCAGAGAAGAGCCCATTCAATTTGGAAAAACATTTACTCCTCTGCTTGCTATTTCTTTGAGCATTTACTTAAATTTAAATCAGTTGTGTGATTTTTGAAAGTTTTTTTTTTTTTTAATCCTTTGCTTTATTTTTCCTGAAGTTCTTCTGGAAATTATTTAATTCAATTCCACTCACTTCCGTTCAACTCAAAGCTTCACTGAAGGCCTATTTGGACCAAGAACGGCTGGGCTGATTTTGTCCCCTGGGAACATGAGGCAACACGTGGAGCCGTGTTTTACTGTTATGACCGAGGGGTGCGTGTCAGTGATCTGCCAGAAAGACTGGCAGGAGTCAGCGGGCAGTTGTGCCCACACTATTATTGCGGGAAAAGGATACCAAACACAGTCCACGGAGGGAAAAGGTGCGGAGGTGCGGTCCAGGGAAACAAGTACAGGCATCCATGGGTCCTCTCCCAGTGGTATCACACAGGAGGAGCTTAATTCCCCCAGCAACAAGTTGTGACAGTGTGCTGACATGTTGCCAACAGGGAAGCTTGTTGGACACTCAGCACCCAGGCTTCTTCTATGGGCAGTCAGTGCTTGGCCTGTGCCAAAATTCCAGACTCCCAAAAGGAAAGCAGGTGTTCAGTGTGAACCATGCTGTTCGTGCAAACAGTGTGGGCACAGTTCTGATCAGTTCTGGGGGTGGCGGAACGTCTCCCAAAGCAAAGTTCCTGTTCGTGAGCCAAGGGCCAGCCTTTCAGAGGAGAACAGTCAGGCCCGCTGCGCTAACTCTGTTCTGCGTAGGGTTCTCCTGGCGCCTGCTCAGTGCGGCTCCCCACACCACAGAATTGTCGGACCCCAGTGTCAGCGGTGCGAGGCTGAGAAGGCCTGGGTGAGGCGGAGAGTGCCCTGTGAGGGTCAGGGCTGTCGGGCCAGCATGGCCGTGTCTGGGCCTCGATCCTTCTGAAGGCGGCTTGAACTAAACTCTGTTATCTGATCTCTCTGATGTAATTTAGCTCTCCTCATACATGGTTAAGGAGCCCTCCCTTCAGACTTACTCCAGGGCAGAAAACATACCAGAGAGAGTCCCAGACAAGATGGACCCAAAGAGGCCCACCCCAAGACACATCATAATTGAAATGCCAAAGGTTAAAGATAAAGAGAGAATCTTAAAAGCAGCAAGAGAAAAGTAGTTAGTTACCTACAAGGGAGTTCCCATAAGACTGTCAGCTGATTTCTCAAAAAGAAACTTTGCAGGCTAGAAGGGGCTGGCAAGAAGTGTTCAAAGTGATGAAAAGCAAGGACCTGCAACCAAGATTATCCTTTAGAATAGAAGGACAGTCAGATAAAGAGCTTCCCAGACAAGAAAAAGCTAAAGGAGTTCATCACCACCAATCCAGGATTATATGAAGTGTTAAAGGGTCTTCTTTAAGAAGAAGAAGATCAAAACTATGAACGATAAAATGGCAATAAATACATATCTATCAGAGCAGAAGCAGAATCATTAGGTACAGACATTTTGATGTTTGCCAGACGGGAGTGGGGCTGGGGGATGGGCAAAAAAGGTGAAGGGATTAAGAATTACAAATTGGTTGTTACAGCATAGTCACAGGGATGTAAAGGACAGCACGGGGACTAGAGTAGCCAAAGAACATATGCACATGACCCCTGGACAGTGGTTTGGGGATGGCCCGAGGGAGTGTTGGGTGCTGGGTGGAGTGGGGAGCCAAGGGAGAAAAGTCAGGACAACTGTAATAGCATAAACAATAAAATACAGTTTAAATTAAAAAATAAAATTTTGATGTAACCAGTTAAAAAAAAAGACAATAAAAACAAAGAACAAATTACTCTGAACAGTAATAGTTATTTTTAAATAATTTATTTCAAAGACTTAAACCGCTCCATTGACCATTTTTCTTGTGGATCTCTCTATGTGTTATATATACTTAAACTGACGTTAAGGTCTGTAGCTAGATCACTTAAGGTGCCAGTGAGTTTCTGAAGTTCTGCCGTTCACTAACGAGATACCCACACTGTATCTTCAGGGGTAGCCCCAGAAAGTTCAAGGCTGCATTGGGCATGATCCTCCCTCTGCTGACCAGGGGCTGGATTTCTGCACCCGAACTCACAGTTGGGCCCTGCAGCTGGGGCGTTTCTTTTATAAACAACCTCATACCCCTTCAGCCCCCACCCCCTCAAAAAAAAAAAGTCAGAAAAATAATAAGGCAAAGATGACAGACTCCAGACTCATCATCTTTTCCAGGGACGGGCGACCTCACAGCAGCGCTGGGGGCTTGCTGCTCTTTGTGAGAGCTGCTTTTTAAGGGAATTCCCACATCTCTTGAGGGCTATATAGAGTAGCAAGAGCTCTGGTTTTTATTTTTATTTTAAATCTCTTTATTTTTCCAATGGGAAGCTGAGGGTTGTTGCTATTGATAGCTTCTTCTCACAGCTGCGCTGGCCTCAGCTGGAATTCTTATCATTTTCTCTCCGAAAGGAACTAACTTGGGAGTTTGCAACTGTTCCTGTGAGGGAGACTTGAGATTCTTAGCGTGATTCTGCTTAAACTTAGATGTCAGCCCCGCTGAGAGGAAACATGAAAGTCGTAGCTAGCGACTTCAGTCCTGAAAAGGAAACCAGATTCCACCCGAACACTTCGTTTGCTTAAAACGGGCACGGGCACACCCCGCCAGCCATCTGTCAGTCCAGGGAGAACTGGCACGAGGCGGGGGAGCGTTTTTAGACTGTTGTTCACGTGTGCACATTGGTGTCGGAAATGGGGCGGTGGTGGAGGGGATCCGGCAGATCTGGGGACCGACTCTCTGAGGTGGAATTTTGTTTCTAAGCCATAGTCCTTTGGGTCTTTTGTTACCTGGGAGTTTCCCTGAGCACACACATTAACACCTGTGTTAGTCTGTGTCTATGGGGGCGCATCTCTCTCTGAGTGTATGCACACTGAGAGCCATGTGCCTCTGTTGGTGGCTCCGGTCCGTATTTGGACCTCCCTTCCCTGACAGTGAGAAATCTGGCTCGCGTTACCCTCAATACCGTTACTTATTTGATCGGCCGTCTTGCACGTAAACAAAATTCTGTTGCTGCCACTGCCCCCACCTCACTGCCCAGACGCCCTCTTTACCTGCCCTCAGATCCAAGGCCTGCCCCCTGCCCCCCACATGGAGCCCCTGCAGCTGCTCCCCGCCTTCCACTGGCCACCCCCAAGCATAGATACCGCCCTCACCCTTTTTGGGTTCCAACACCCCACCCTGGGGCAATATCGCCATTGCCATCACCCTCCCCACAACTGGTGGGGTGCCCTTTTCAGCCCGCCCAGGCTCTGACACTGTTCCAGATTGTCGGATGCCCTCCGAGCCTCACCTGGCCGCCAGCACCCCATGCTGGGTCGCAGTAGCTGCCTCTGCCCTGCCCACAGTGCAGAGACCTTGGTCGCCCTTATCGGGCTCCACACTCCGTGCTGGGCCCCTCCCTGCTCTTCCCCAAGTGGAATGTCCTACCCCATGAGGGCTTCGACACTCCACGTGGGCCATCTTGTTGTGCAGAAAGGCCCTCTTCCTGCATGGATACCCTCTTGGAGGCCAACATGTCTGTTCTTACTTACTCTAGATAGCGAAGAGCACCAGTTGTATGCCAACAGCTGTGCTTAAGTAGAAAGTCTCCAGAAACATCCAGCAAGCACCATGCACCGGTCTTAGGGATTGGACAGACCTGGAGAGGCCATTTAGCCTTAACTCAGTGCATAACTTTTCACTATAATTAACAAGTAAAAAGTTTTCTGATTTGTAATTAAAAAAAGGTGTAAATTTTTTTTTTTATTCACACTAGAGGACATTTATTCATTGCTTTGAGAGAGAGAGAGGAAGGGAAAGAGAGAAACATCAATGTAAGGGAGACATTGATTGGTTGCCTCTTCTAGGCACCCAGACTGGGGATTGTACGCACCTGGACCGGGGATCGAACCCGCAACCTAGGTATGTGTCCTGACTGGGAAGTGAACCCGCCACCCTTTGGTCGTGGGACAACGCTCCAACCAACTGAGCCACACCAGCCAGGGCAAATTTTAATTAATTTTAATTTAAATGGCCTGGTGTGGCTAATTGCTTTTGGACAGTGAGGTTCTAGGGAGTCTGCTTCTTCCTTGCTTTGCTCACTGTGGTGTGAGAAATGCCCTTTGCTTTTAGTTCAGTTGTGCAAAGAAATTACCAAAAGAAATGGTTCTGAGGATTTATGAGCGACCTGGCTGTGGTATGTTCTGCTCTGTTTTCTGGAGTTTATCTGGCTGTTCTGGCCGGCTAGGCCAGTGCTCACTTCCCACTCATGGCGCTGTGTGTTTGGACCTGAAGCTTCGTGCTCAGTAAAAGCGATGATCTCAGAGAATGACTGATCGTTCTTTGGCATTGGGTGTATAAACCTCTAAAGAAGTCTAAGAAACTAAAAAAAAACAAACCCCCAAACAATTACCTTTCCTTTCTCCCCACAGCAAAGGGAGAAAAAAGAGAGATGATTCACACACGGAGTGTGGGTTCTTGGTGGTTTCTTGTGAACAGGCTTGTAGCAACACCCAGCCCATGAGATGCGTAGCCCTTGTGTGTTCCCTGGTCTGTGCCAGTTGGAGGTGGATTTAAATGAGCACTGCTTCCAGGTGTGGTGGGTATTGCGTTTCTTCCTGGAACCTGCTTTATGCCACTCTTTTCTAGTGGTCTCTCAACCTACGTAGTGTTTATGCTCTGTAACCTCTGTTTTCTGGGAATCCTGCCTTCTAGGAGGGAATTACCATCTGTCTGGTCTCCCCCTAATTTTGCCCTTGCCTCCTGGCTTACTAACTTTGTGTTCGCATTTTTATCTCTTACGGAGATCTTAATGACACTAGACCCTTGGGGATCCTTTCCTCACTCCATTTTCTTTTAAGCATCCTTGCTATTCGCATGTGAAGACTGATTCCATCCTCTGGTAAAGATTTTTTTTCACCTGTTCTCACTTACCAGTTCGGTCTGGCTCCTGTCCAGGTGGCCTGTGGGCGCTCTCTGTCCCTCGTAGTGTAAGGATGCCGCTCACCAGCCAGACGCAGTCTTTCATCCCTTGGTTTTACCACCGGTGCTGCCCATTCAGGTTCCCTCTTTTCCTGTTTGAAGGATGCTGCCAGCTCTCAGCTCCTTTTCTGGTCAGAGAATCAGGTATAACTAATGACAACATGTCGATGTTTCTTCCAGTCAATCAACCAGTCAGTCACTTTTTCTCTTTTTCAACATACACCCGTATTTATAGGATGCTCTCTAAGCTTGGCATACTGTAAGCATTTTCTCAAAACATTAAGAACTTTTTCCAAATAAAGTTCTTAACGATTGCATAATATTTTAGCATGTGAATGAGTCATCCCTTACTCTCTTATGGTATACAGTATTTTGAACATTCAGCCATGCTACAGAGTATTATTTCCCTCAGAATCAAGGGATGTGAAGACGGGTGAGAAAACACTGCCGTGCGTTCAACGTCAGATTGTGCCTTACCTTGACTAATGTGCCAGCGGCAGCTCGCCACCACCGCTTTCCTCCTTTGCAGGCTTCGGCGGTACTTCCTCCTGTCGTCTCAGATGGCTCTCCATCCCGAGTACCGGGAGGAACTGGAAACCCTGCAGGCCAAGCACGGGGAGTCCGTGCTAGTGCTGGATAAGTGCTCCAACCTCTCCGAGGACGTCCTTTCGGTCCGCAAGCGCTGCCACCAGCACCAGCTCTTCGATTACCCCCAGGTGCTGCAGGTGAGTGTCCCTCATCCCCTCTCAAGGCGCAGTGGCAGTCACGTCCACAAAGTGAGACTAACCCCCACCAACAGGAGCTGTTCTCCACTTGCAACCAGGAGAACTCCCCGAGGGGAGAAGACAGCGCCATCTCACCCTTTCCTGGCTGTGCAGACATGCAGGTGCCTCCTCACGTCGGGCGTGTTACTTGTGCAAAGCTGCTCGGCCCGCGAGTGTTCATGCTCCCTTCAAATATTCGTTATACTTAAAGAATGCACATGTGCTAGATTGGCAAAGAAGCCACAGAGACACAGTAGGCAGGTGTATTTTGCTTTCACCCCTGTATTCGTAAGCCAGTCAGAGAGACTTTTGCAAGTGGCAGCTCGTGTCCTCTGACTGTGCCACCCCACAAGGCAAGGGTCAGCTTTCCCGGGGAGCGGAGGCTTTTATTTTTAGTGATTGTTCTGTTTTTCGGTGTTCTGCCCCTCTTAGCGTGCCCTGCTGGTCCTGTACCCAGATCAGGGGAGTGGCGGTACTTCCACAACCACCGGCAAAGCAGTCCTTGGGGGTGTGTTATGAGCAGGATATTCGGCATTCCAAGAGCATGGGGGTTGGAAAGGAGACACTGAGTTTTGTTCACTTAAATATTTAAAGTGCAGACAGGTTACTTCAAGGAGAAATGTCAAGGAGCTGGTGTTATTTTTTTTTTAATCTCCAAGGAGAACTGGCCCATGCTGAGATTGTTAAAATACTTTCTCTCAGAGTGTGCTGCATCTCCTCTGGAATGTCTGACTGATAGCAGTGGCGGCGTGAACAGGGGTATTTATAGTAACCTTTGTCTAGACAGGAAGGATGGCTCTCAGCACGCGTGTCCGCACCTGGGTGCCGACTCTGCGGGGCAGGCAGGCTGGGCCGTCCACCCGCGCCTCCGGGTGCCGTGACAGGCTCTCTTCTCTGCCCCTTGCTGCTTTTCTCCTTTGTCCCCAGAGGAGTTTGGCGTATTGAGTTTTTCCACGTTTTCTTCTAAATGTTCCTTTTCTCTAGTTTTAAAGATTAAATAGTCTATCTTAAAAAAAAAATTTTTTTTTCTCCTAAAGAGGCAAAAACTGGGAGAAACTGAGTGTTGTAGAGTCTTTTCTTGTTTTGTCTTACCTATTGCAACTCTGTTTTCCCCTGTGCATCTCTTATTTTCCCAACTGTTCCCCACATTGAGGAAGGGAGTGAGTGGGGAAGAAATCTTTTGAGATTTTGCATTTTGTTCGATTCATTTTTCTAAATAGAAGTTATCTGTCTTAACATGTGTTTCAAAGGCATTGTGTTCATGAAATGCATATCTTCTATATGCAAAGCACACTGCCAGATACCATGGGGAGTGGAAAGATGAAATGAGATTTGATACCTTCCCTTCAGGGGGTCCTCTAGAGAGCCCCATGCCCAGACAAAATACCTCCATTGCAGGGTGGGCTGTGTGAGCCTGATGTCCCACTGCTGTGCCTCGGCGCATTTACGTAGTGCGCTGGAGCTGTGGGGGTCGTACTGGTGAGTGTTCAGAGGAAGGCCTGGCCGTGGGTTTACACTTTCAGGACATCAACAGCGGAGGCACTGAAGTGATGCCGAAGGGCGGAAGTGTGAAGTGCTGCGACCAGTTAACTTTTCAAGTTTTACTGGTGTGGGCTCTCATCTTGTAGCATTTTTGTGTCGGGATTGCCTCAGTGTCGCTTGGCTTCAGCCTTTGGGAGAAGCTCGCGGGCTGCAGGGATCCGAGTAAGTGGGTCGGCAAAATTGGCGTGTAATCCCCTGTTCCTGCTTCTGTCCCTGCAGGAGGCTACTTTCTGCGTGGTCCTTCGTGGAGCTCGGCTGGGCCAGGCGGTGTTGAGTGACATCTTACGGGCTGGCTGTGTCCCGGTTGTCATTGCAGACTCCTACATCTTGCCTTTCTCTGAAGTTCTTGACTGGAAGAGGTGGGTGTTAGCTTCTAAAAAGCTTCACACGAGTAAGTTCTGTGTGTGTTAGGTTCTGGAGCTCCCAAGGACTTGTGATGCACCCCTTGGTGTGAGAACTACTCCTTTAGATGGTTTTGTATATTTTCCTTCAGGAGAGTCAGTCCGTTAGCCTAGAAGCCGGCCAACTGAGGCCTGTGAGCCAAATGTGGCAGATTGCCAGTTTTCATAAACACAGTTTTACTGAAACTCAGCCCCTCCCTTTTATTCGCATGTTGCCTGTGGCTTGTCACCGGTGCCTGGTGGCAGAGTCGAGTGGTTGCCACCGAGATTACGTGGCTCACAAAGCCCGAAATGTTTGCTCCCTGGCTCTTTACAGGAAGCATTTACCAACACTTGGCCAAAAGCGGTGGTTTGTAGACACTGTAGAATATACTCACCTGGAGAGCTTTTAAAAATGCCTGGGCTTTGTCCTCAGGGATGGTGAGCTTTAAAGCTCCCCACGTACAGTTTGCGGCCCCCGTTGAGAACCAGTGCTCTGGGGTCCTCCCTGAATTCGCCGGCTGTGCCCGGCTGGCAGAGCAGCACCTCCACGTGGCCGCAGGTTAGCAACATCCCCGTGCACAGCTGGGCAGACGGAGGTTCTGCTGGTTCGGCTGTCAGCGCTGCGACAGAAAAACCTGCGAGTGACATGTCAATTCAGTTCCCCAGGACTGGGAGGTTAAGGATTATGGAAAACGCGTTCCTTTTGTATATACTCCTCAGGCATGGCATGGTCTAAAGTGCTTCATGGCTTTCTCTTCTCCCGGCTCTTTTTCATATTTTTATCCTAGTCTGATCACTCCAGATACTGAGCAATCTAAGTAGCATTCACTCACATGTGTATTTACTCATTCATCCCACATTTATTGGAAAGCCCACTGTGAAAAGTATAGTCTCTGCTGTCAAGGAGGTCAGAGCCTAGTGAGGAAGGCAAACCAGTCATAACACTGTGTGTTAAGGGCTGTAGCAGATGCGTGCACGGGGGCCCTGGAAACCCAGAACAGAGAAGGGAGCCTAACTCACCCTAGGAGAGGAGGGTATGCGAGTCTTTACGTCTTAGAGAAGTGATAAGCCACTTCAATCATACATCTGTGAAAACATCGTTGAGTGCCTTTTATTTGCCAGGTACCGTGTTAGTTGTGGGGATTCAAGGATGATCAAGGACAAACCTTACCTCCAAAAAGCTCATGTTCTGGTGGTAAAAGAGAGACAAGTAAGCCAGTAATTACCAAATACTGTGACGAGGCTCAGCCCTAGTGGGGTGGAGTGAGAAGGAGACATGTACCGCTGCCGGCATGGAGATGGTGAGGGCATTACACAGGCAATGACCCTGAGCTGTGTGTGCAAAGGTATTTCTGTGAGAAGCTAGGTGTGCTTGGGTAGTCAGATGACGGAGAAGTGGTAGAAGGGCTCTGGATTTGCCATCGGAAGGCCGGCGTTCAGATTGCCAGCTCTATTACCGGCTAGCTTTGTGATCTTGGCAAATCATTTAATCTTTTCTAAGCTTCAGTTTTCCCATCTGTACAGTTGAAATCATGTATTCATTTAACAAATATTTATTAAGTGCTAACCGTGTGTGTGCTCTAAGCAGTGTACCAGATGCTCAGGATATGCTGGTGAGTGGAACTAGGCGTCGTTTCCATCCCAACAGACTAGTCTAGTGCGGGGAGGGGGCTTCAGATTTTCATAAATTAACTTATACAAATATAACGACAAACTCTGCTAAATGCTACGAAGGGTAAGTCGTCGCTGAGCCCCCCTCCCTTACCCAGCGTATCTAATCCGAGAGCAGACCCTGCTGGCTCTTTTCTCTGTCACTTTCGTCAGTCCCTCCCTCATCAGCATCTCTTGCCTGGATGTGGCAGTGGCCTCTAGCCGCCCTCCCTGCTCCCGGTCTCGCTGTTAGCAGTTTGTTCTAACATGTTAGGCAGGGTGACTGTGCCATGCCTTACCTAAGACGCCCGACGGCTGTCTAGCTCGGCCAGAGCCCAAGCATTCTCATGGCTGTCTCAGGAATTCCCAAACCGTCGTCGCCTGTTGTGTTCACTGTCGTATTACCAGGACCTGGTTCCTAATAGGGTCTCATAAATGTAGGCCGAGTAAATGAATGGATTTGGATACACAGTCTAGCTAAAGGAGAAACGACATCGTTCATCCTGAGTGGGCAGGTAGGAAGACCTTACCGGGTGGGTGAGACTTCACACGCACAGGCCGTGTTGTGCAGAGCCTGCATGGTCGAGCGGCTGAAAGGGGCAGTGTGGCCGGGGCCCTCCGGCGGGCTGGAAGGGGGGCAAATGCAGTAGCGAGGGGAGGGGCGGACATGGACCTTTGAGAAGGTCGGTGAGGGGACAGCGACCGCTCACCAGCAGGAAGGGGGGCCTAAGGAGGCTTCTCGTTTCTGCTTGTGTGAGTCAAACAAGGCGATGTGTACGGAGGTGCTCCATGAGAAGTGCTATACCGACATGAGTTGTCCTGCTGTTGTCTCCAGGGCATCCGTGGTCGTGCCAGAAGAAAAGATGTCAGACGTATACGGCATTTTGCAGAGCATCCCCCAAAGACAGATTGAAGAAATGCAGAGACAGGTAAGTGGCCCGGCAGCTCTGCTGGGGAAGTGACCGGGCGATGTGCAGGGGTGGCCTCGACTGCTTGGGTACAGAGCCGCAGCGGCTGATAGTGCGAGTGGGTGATCTCCTTCACTACGACGTCACCCAGCCAAACGGGAAAGAGGGAGACAGTGTAGGCGGTTGGTCACATAAGGTTTGCTATAATAACTATCAGATTTGCAGACACTTTCTGAAGGAAGCCTACTGCGATTTTAGGGTCACACCATAGCCGTGTGTTCCGGATGCAAAGCTGAGCCTCTTTGGAAGGTTGTTTTCACAGCAGGTGTTAGTTGTAGGGACTGGGACAGTCATAGAAGCGGGGACATTTCTGGGTGATGCTTCCGAGTAACTGTTAACCTCGAGAAGGTTGTTGTCTAAGCTGGCCGAGGTTCCCAGTTTCTGTCCCCTCCAACATCTCGATGCTCCTGCCTCCCTCCCCAAGGCTCCCTTCCACCTTCTGGAGCCCCTTCCCTGCGCTGCTCTCTGCTGTTGAAAACACTCCATTGGGTGTCCTGTTTAGGCCGGATGCCCTTTGTCCTGAAAAAAATTTAGTCAGGCTTAAATATCAAGCAAATTTTTAAAAATTAAAAAGATTATCCTGATAGTGGTCCTGTGCTTATTTTTTTAAGTGGATTTCAGAAGGTTTTATTTTGATCAAAATTGTCCATGTAGGAGATGGGCAGGAGGAAAGGTTTGGGGGTCTCAGCACCGAGTATGAGCTGTGCCACCCATCCCGTTTTCGTTCTGGCACCCCCGCCTGCAGGCCGAGAGCCTGCATTCAACCTGGTTCACAGACTGGGCTCAGGCCTCCCTCCTGCTGAGGGCAGGGCTGTCCCCTGGCTGTGTGGATTGGGGAGGGGACCTGGGCCTCTGACGGCTTCTTAAATATCCCCCCCACCTTTAGCCCCGCCTCTCCCCCACTTGGGGTTCGGCAGGAGAACTGGGGTTTTCTCAGCCATCCAGGATGCAGCGCCCATGGGCCTGAAGAGTCATCTACTACCCCTGCTTTTCAGCCTCCACATTTTGTTGCTGTTAACCTCATCTACCATTCTCTTTATCGTAGAGCGTTTATGCCTTAATTCTTTAAAGTTCCCTTGATTGTCACTGTGGGTTTCAGAGGGAGTGGAAGTTAGTGGATGTGGTCAGGCCACCCTTTTTATTTTGACTGAGCTGCTTAAACCAAAGAGAGGGCCGCATCCACAACAGTGAGGTTCTTCTCTCAGCCTGCCTATACTGAATGCTGACTTGGCCGCCTACAAACTCTGAAGGCCGAGGATTTGCCTTCCCTGGACCTCAAGTCTGTAAAACAGGTGGGCGTTCTGCTTTGGAAACAACCCACAGGTTGATGTTAGCCTCCCTGCAGTTTTTCATAGCACACTCGTGTGCATTTTAAGTTCTGGGCTCCCCAGAGGTCACTTAACTAATGCCCTCATCCGAATTTTAAGGAATCAGAAAATTGGTCTAGTGATCTCTCGAATCTTGATCTAAACCCGTGGTTCTTACAACTTGGGCAGAAGAAGATGCTATTTGAAGGGCCCTGATGTTCCTGCTCTTTGTGTTTTTATGGCTTCTTGATTTATTAACATAACTAAATGGAGAATTGTCTGCTAAATCAGATACGTTCTGTTATTAGACTGTAGTCTAAAAAAAAAGCTGAGAAAACCCCTCACCTTCATGTAGGGAGAGAATCATTGGTTTGGGGGGCAGAATTTGGTCTGGGCTAACTTACCGAATGCCGCAGTTCCGTAGGAGCATGGCGTGGGAGCCGCAGGTCTGAGACAAGCTTGGCTGGTAACTCTCAGGGGCGACCCAGCATCGTAGGGCCGCTGAGAAGGAGTGAATAAACGCCATTTAAAACAGGATACTTTTAGGTTATTTGGTTTCAAAGAGACATACTTAGAGTCAAAAGATTTGGGTTTGTGCCCTGGCTCCGTCCCTATGGATCGTGTGACTGTGACAAGTCACCAAGGTTCCCTGGGCTTTCATGCCCTTGTTTATGAAATGAAGGGCGGCCAGGTCATTTCTCGTTTTCCATTCAGCTGTTCGAAAACTCTGAGACTTTTGTCCTAGTGAGACTATCACTCTCCTCAACATCTCTTCTCCTGAACGCCTCTGGTCATCAGGGCCAGCTACCCCCTCTGGTGGCGAGCACCCTGCATTGTGTCAGCCTGCAAAGGCGGTGAGTCATGGCACCCCCTGCCTCCCTTTCTAAACCCTCTTCTGCCTCCGGATGCCCCTTTTCTCCGAGCTGCACTCAGACCTTCTGCAGCACTCCACTGCAGTGCTTCATTTAGCTTTGCTTCCCTTCCTCGGAGTGTTCTGTTCCAGAAATGACCTCTTTTCTTCTCCCAACCCCCGATGTCTAGACTGGAGTGACCTCAGCCATAAGTGAGAGTGTCTGGTTGAAGTGACTCCAAGACAGGTATGAAGGATGACTAGGCTCAGCTACTAGATGCCAACGCACACTCTCATCCCAAGTTGTGACACCAGCAATGTCTCTGGTCATTGCTGAGTGTCCCCTGCGGGACAAAATTGCTTCGATTGAGAACCATTTTTATTGTTAGTTAAGGTCTCATCTCTAAGATTAGATGAGCAGATCGCCCTCTGTTACCATCGTCAGTGTAGCTGGAACTTGGCAGGAGTAACTGAAAAAATAGCATACACCTTGTTCTGGAAAGTTTTCACACCTAGTGAATTCTCTTTGGGGACGTCAGATTGTGACCTTTTTGTAAGACAGGCATAAACTTTTTGGGAAATGCCTGCTGCATCAGTAGCTGGCACCGTAGAGCCCCGGGTTGGCATGCCAGGGCGACTTGAGACTGAGGGAGACAGTGCTTTTCCTGCTGAGCAACTCAGAACTAGCTTAAGGAGCTGCCTGGACAGTTGTGGCCAGCAGAGGTCTCCATCCACTTTTAAGTGACTCACTTTCCTGCGGACTGTTCCAGTGTTTCCAAGAAATCCTGAATCCTAAATGCCGTGAGCTGCTCTGGTGTTTCTCTCCAGCATTGTCCTCATGGCCGCTCCTTCTGGAGACAAGTTCTTTCAGATGAGGAAGAAAGAGTGCTTAGCACAGGATTTTGCTCTTGCTAGATGGAATGGACCCAAAGTTTCCAAATTGACCCCCCAAAATCTGGGGTAGGATCTTGATGATGAAGGCATTGCAGCAACATTTTGCAGCTCAGAGTTCAGGGTCAGAAAGGCTGCAATCTGACTGATGTATCCACTGGTCCTTACCATGACGCAGGAGTTAGGGTGGTCCAAGCAGACAGACATTGCCCTAACAAGAAATGACAGTTTCCTTTTGACCGTAGATGTGACAGCTAAGCAGCCATAACGTTAACTACAGGGCTAGAGCCTAAATAAGTACAAACTGTAGTTAAGCTAAGATTTTTGAAGAAAAGTACAGCCATGGCTCAGCTGTTGCTTCTGCAGGGCAACAACGAGAGGGTGGCATCCACGGCGCTGGACAGGCCCCAGGTGGCTAGAGTTTTTGTTTGTGTGTGGGCAAGCTAACAGCTGGTTCCTTCAGTTGGTAGAGGGTAATAGTTAGAAGAGTATCAGTTGGCCTTTTAGTGTCCTATGAGCTGAATGATTAATAGTTGATTAATTTAGTGAAGCCCTGATTTAAGTGTTTTTCTCCCAAGGGAAGATGATGGGAGACAATAAGAAATCTGCAATCCTCACTCACAAAGGCCTAGCAGTCATCTTGTGGACATATGGGTCTAAGTACAAAGAAAGTTGAGAAGATGGTGCAGATTTTTCAAAGTACATTAGGGGTCTGAAGTGGAAGGAAGAAGGTATGGGACAGGGATTGATTTATTGGGGAGGTAGCATTCATGGGGGGCCCTGAAGATGGAGACTCCCATCGACCATCCTTCTCACAGCTGAAGGCAGGAAGAAGTATGCGGCCGGGTGTTTTTCTCTGGTCACACAGAACATTCCCCAGTCTCCCTTGTCACAAGGGAAAAGAAAGCAACCTAGGATCTTGGAAGGCTGGGTAGACCCCGGACTGTATAGTTCACAATGTTTGTGTGGATAAGGAGGAAGGTGTAAATGGATCCCCAGTTTATCTATTGAGCGGGGTTTCCAAACATTGTTTTATTGGTCAGTGGCTCCACCAGCAGTGACCTCTAACCTCAGCCACACTAGGAGGTGGAAGTCAGGAGCCTGCCTTGCCTTTGAACTCTTCTTTGTACTCAGTGGCCCGGGCGCCTTTGAGGTGGCAGAAACACCCAGCATCTTCTTTTCTTTCCCACCTTTGACGCGGGGGTAAGTTAAAGTAGCAGTTCCTCTTCAGGCTCTTGTGCTGACTTATCTCAGTTAGCCTTCATATTCCCTACCAAGCGTACCAAATATCTGCAGAGGTGCAGAGGTGCACTTGGAGATATAATAGGCTGATTAGGAAAAAGGCAAAATGCTTCTATGTAAGGAAATAAAGCCCCAGGCACGTGGCACTGCCACCCACCGGACGGTAGTTGGGCCTTGCGGTGATGGGATGGGGAAGGGCCGCACAGCCCGCAGAGCGGCACACCTGTGTGTGCAGCGCGCTCCCGCACCTCACTCCCAGGAGAGTCCCTGGACACCAGGCCTCCCTTGTATCTTGTCCATGCACAGTTTCAACGCATTGAATTCTCCAGTTTCCATAATCAGAGTGGTTTGGAAGTCACAGCTTTGAGGGTCTCTGAGATGGCTCATCTGCCAGTCTGGCACACATTGAGACGGTAGAAGAGCTGTTTTGAAAACATCTCTTGGCACAGCAGCGGTGCGGCCTCGCTCCCACCTGCTGGGTTCTGGCTGTGTCGTGGTCAGATGGCAGAGGCCCTTGATTCAGAGGGGTACATCTTGTTTTTCATATTTTGGATTTCTGACCCCAATGGGTCTTACCATCAGTTTGAATGTTGAATATATCAATAGTTTCTTAAAGTGGAGGAAATACAGAAATTGCTATTCCTTCTGAGGTCTTTGAATCTTTAGGCAGAGGTTTAAATTGTTAGTATATATACATATATACGTATTTAAAAATATTGGCTCAGATGTTGTATAAATTTCTCTATCTAAAATGTTTGTTCTTATTTTTAAAAAGTGTTTTTGTGATTCACTTAAAAGGTGTAAATCCTCAGGTGTCTGGAAACCTCAGCAACCCAGACGGATGTATTTTCCGAGGGTTTCCTGTGCTGGGGTCCATTTACATTCCCCATGCCAAGCGTGCACCAGGTTACAAAGCAGGCTCTTTAAACAGAGTGGGGAGATAGGCAGTTGGAAGAGTTCGGTAATGTTTTAACGTGAAGAAACTGAGGGTAAAGAGACATAAGGTAATCGTCCCGAGACCGTGCAGTGTGTGAGGGACAGGCAGGGAGCACGACCTGTTTGCTGCCCACATTGTTCACATCACTGCATGGTGTGGACTGAGGCTGAAAATCAGAGTGAACTTCCCGGTGATGCAGGGTACCTGCTTGTTAGATAGTCTTTAAAAGTGGTTACTTGAGACATTTGGATTGGACATGTCCCTGGAAATATACAGACTGCAGAAGAGATTTCACTTCTGATTTCCAGAATCAATATTGTAATGCCTGTCATTCTTCCCCCCCCACTGTGAAATTGGACATTTTTTATATACATAAACTGAACTCTCAAGGCTTTTAAAAAGCACCTAAGATTCCTGCCTCCTTTCCCCCCCAACACTCCAGTCCCAGCCTTGCCACTCCAAGCCGTGCTTCCCGATCTTGCGCTTTCGTACTCGCCCTAAACAAAGGTATTGGATTGCTTACCCTTCAATAAAACCCATTGACCTTCTCCCCGGAGTTCTTTCTGTGAAACAGGCAGCCCTGGTTCTGACACACAGCCTAGCTCCTTGGCCAGTGGGAGAGCCTTGGGGATAAGTTGTAATCACTTTACGGGATATTTTGAATTTCATAATATTTTTCAAAAGCACTGTATACTGTGTGTTTGAGTTTTCCTGAATGTATAAATCCATGTTGTGAAGAGGACTGGCCAATGTATTGGATGTTGTTTAAAGCAGGATAAAATAAAGACTTATTTAGCTGGAATCCTTAAGGAAGAGCATTTTTATGTGTTTTAACTTTTTTTTCCAACTTTAGTATTAAGAACCTATTGGAAAAAGACTTTTGCCAAGTATCTGATGGGAAGCCAAGAAAAGCATTTTAATAGAACAGTCTTAAATTTATAGCGCTCTCGGGCCTGTAAATAAATTCTCTAGTCTTTAAGGTTTGGGCTGATTTGCAGTTATTTTGTGTGGCTTCTGAGACTTAAATCCCCGCAGTGCAGATGGAGGGACCACGGAGCTGCTCTCCTTGGCAGCCGCATCCCTTGTCCGCGGGCAGACATGAGCGAGCAGTATGTGGAACCTCGTCTGTACACGCTCACTTATCTTATTGTGGTGCCACTTTTAATCATTTTTGTGACTTTTCCTAGTGCAGCCCGCCTAAATGCTCTCTAAATTTAGGAAAGTTAGAGTCCTTAGCTTCATAATGCAAACCAATCAAATATGTATTAAGCACCTGCTTTGTTCCTAGTTGTATAGCATGATGAGGGAGATTTTAAAAGGGGGCATCCTGTCTTTAAGAAATCCCTGGAGAGTGCTGGGGATAGTACGTTCAGTAATATTCAGATTAAAAGGCCAGAAGTGCCGTGCAGTTCGTTGTTGTGGCAGGGGGTGGGGGGGTGTCAGGAGTGCATTAGGAGGTGAAAGGCATCGGGACTGGGTAGTCTCAGAAGAGAGGGTGATGCTCGGTGAGCACACCGACCCCGGGGAGACTGACTTCTGTGAGAAAGGCTCGGTGGGTAGGATGCAGCAGATGGGGGCGGGGCACTTTGAACGCCCGCGGGGAGCTCTGTAGAGAATGAAAAGGGACGGATAGTAGATGACAAGTGAAGAGTAATGAAAAGGTGTGTGATGAAAGGGGAAAGCAATATCAATTAAGGAGATTTAGAAAAAAATCAAAGAGCTGAAAGGGACCTGAGAAAATATTCAGCCCTTTCCTCATATTTGACAAATCACAAGCGAGCCCCAGAGCCGAAGCGATCGGGAGTTGTCGGGGCCCAAGCGGGGCCCAGCTGGAACCCAGGCTTCCTGCCTCCCAGTCCGATGGCTTCTTTTTTCGCATCGTCACGGCAGTGCCTTCCAGACGGGGGGCCACAGTTCGTTAGCCGCTCCCGAGGTTAAGTCAGGGGTTCACGAGTAGCGTTTTATTTTTCAAAGATGAAATATACTAAAAGGAGAATTCCATTGGATTGCATAGTTCGGGTAAATCTTCCCTGAAAACTTTGGCTGATGATGTGTGTGTGTATGTGCCGTGGGTTGCAGTAGGAAGTGTGTTTGTGTGTTTCCTAGTGTGGGTCCTGGTCTAAAATACCGAAAAGTGTTGGTAGTGGGAAGCACATGATGAGCTTCTGAGTTGCAGAAACCTGAGTTTATATCCTCAGCTTTGCTGTCTGTCTACCAACTTTGTGACTTCGGGCAAGTTACCTGACTTTTCCAAGCTCCAGTTCTTCTTAGCTCAGACCTGGGACTAATAATAGTAGGAGCAGTTGTATGGTTCAGTGCAATCATTGACTTGCAGCATCGAGATCCCGGTCTGTCTGCTTCCTGCTGGCAGTGATGTGGGGGAGCTCTGCCTGGGTCTGTGTTTGGAGGTTGGAAGGAGCCTCCTGGTATGGAGCTTGGTCTTCAGGAACCACAGTGAATTACCAACACGGATATATTATGCATTTGCTTCTGGGCTTGGGAACTGGAAACACAATTTATTCCTGTGGCTTCTGGTATACTTTCTGCATCTTGACATGGAAAGAGGTTCACCTCTCTGTTTTTCTGTGAGGATCAGAATGGCTTATTAAAATCTGTGGTTTTCTAGCTGGACTTAAATTCATTGGCACATTTAGACAAAGTCCTGTCACTTTTTCCCTTTTCCAGTGAGAAAAAAAAGTTATATTGTCTTTTTTCTCTCTTCTGATGTGTTCTCTGCCAAATTGTGATTCTACTCAGTTTTTGCATTAAAAAACTAAAAGGAATAAACTTACGGAGAAAAGTTAAAACCAGAATTGACTTTTGGGTGGTGAACAGTTGAGGAATCAGAGTTTATTGGGTATGAACTAGAAATAAAGGAGATTTTTATGTGAGTTTAAGAGAACCAGTCAGATTGTCTTTTAGAACTAGCTGGTGGTCACATCCTACTGAATGGAGAAGGAGCTCTTGTGTATGCCTCTCCTGGTACTCTCTGTTTCTTCCCTTTCCCTCTCCTCTCCCTGCTACCTCTGCCTCCCTTCCCCCATTCCTTTCTGGCCAGCTCCACCCCATATTTGAAATCCCGCTGGAGAGCAGAGACAAGCGCTTCATCCCAGATGATTTGGGCCAGGGGCTAAAACCCTGCCATAAATCTGCAGCTCATTTTAATGCCACGTTAAAACAGTGTGAGCGGCTGGTTTCCGTGGCCCCTGCCCTCTTTCTTTATGGGCTCCTTGGCTCTTCTTTTTAAAGAGGCCCTGCGGAGTAATTTTAAAGTTCTTATCAGTTTGCTGACAGCTATATGGGCCTTTCTGCCGAGTCCAGGAGCTCAGGCAGGCGTGTGAAATTTCTGATATTAAAATTGAAGAAAAATGCCAGGCAGAAGGGATTGGTTGGTGCAGCTGTGATTGGAGGTAAAAGACTAGCAAGATAATTAACCTTTGCAGGTCCGGAACTTCGCCCTCGGTGGGGTAAATTTCTCTTGGTTGGTAGGGGCAGGGCAGTAAGGGTTAGGTGACGGGGGATTTTGGAAGGGCTTTTATTTTTATCCCCTGATTAGAAATGCCATTCTGTTGACAGTTTGTGCTTTCAAGCTTCAGCAAGTGGGTCGGGCAGCCCTGAAGAGTCAGGGGAGCCAGTTTACAATGTATTTTGTTTCCTAACAGCCGTCTGACTGGCTAGACCTCTGCTCGCATGTCTTTGCCAACTTCAGCTTGCTGTCTCCGTGTCCGCAGGATCACCGTTATCAGTTTTAAAGGGACTTTCATCAGTCTGCCTCGCTGCCCCTTTCAGACCAGATTGCTGGCCCCCAGTAATCCTCCCAGAGTGCTCCATGGAAACACCAGGCCCCTGTAAATGTCAGCCTGCGGTGCTCGGCCCTTTCTGCCCTCTCCGTTACAGAGGAGGGGACTGGATGCTGCTTCTCTCTCTCCCCTACTGCTTTTCCTTTATTTCTTTGCTGGAAGACTCTTGCAGCAGACAGCTGAGGGGAAGGAAAAACCATTACCTGGATCTAGGCCAGCAGCTTGATGGGAGCCTCAAAATCTCTGGCACCTCCTGACCAGAATGTTTTTCCAGGCATTTCAAAGAGTGCATCCTTACCCGCCTGCTCCCCGCTTTCTAGCCTGGATCTCCAAGGGGCTGCTGGGTGGGGTGTGCCTTCACGATGGACTTCAGAGCCTCCTGCCCTGTTTCTCCTGGCCAAGGCTTTTAGGGAGAGAGTCGTCGAGATAAGCAAAATCCAGCGCACGTCTATTTTTAAGTGCTCTCTACCCTTTTGGCACAAACCCATTATTTTTCCTTTTTCTAATAGTTTTGGACATGAGCAGTTTTGCAAGTGTGTTCAATTTAAAGTAGCCATTTACCTTGAGGTTGAGGCCAAAAGCAAGGAGTTTTTGTAGTGAGTTAGTGAAGTCATAGAGCTGTTGGTCCAGGATCGATGATTTTCATTGAGCGAACAATAAAAAACACTGGTTCGTTTTATTACTCCTGTAGCTCCTGTGGGGAAGGTAATTATGTATAAAAACCAAACGAGCAACAAAACAAAACAAAACAAAATGCCCCAGACTCCAAAGCAATAGAACTACTTTTTTATACATTTCCGGGGAGTAAATTGACATCTTGTAATTAGTTAAGAAGTTTTGTGAACTGGGTGCTATTGCTTGTGGTATAATTTTAACAAAGTATGAAGATGTTTCACAAATATCTTGGAAGTTCTCAGCAAGGAGGCGATTGTCATGACTCTTCATTACACGGCCCTTGGAGCCGGCAGGCGGAGCGGCCCCAGTTTCCTTCCCCTTGGGCCCTGGTCGGGTTGGAGAGCGGTCTCCTAGTCAGCCACGGCTCAGCCCCTCATGATGAGTCCTCGTTCTGGGTCAGTGCTTCAAAAAGTGGCCTCTCTAGTACCAAGTGTTCAATATTAGTTTGCAGCCTGTGTAAGAATTGTCCAAGTCTTTGGGGCTGTTTTCCCACGGGATAGGACTATTTATGAAGCATTTCTGAGAAATATTTACTCATTGCAGGCTTTGTGAATTCATGGTGTACCTACTCGGAAAAATATCTAGGTTTGTTTACAAAATAATAACTAGTGAATTAGCAAGTGTTGATATGTTTGTTAAAGAATTCATTGTTTTCAACTCTTCATTAAGGATTAAACGAATCCATCGGATTTCTGCATGTATTTGCAAATGTTAATAGGGGTTATTCTATGTATATTTACATATTCTGGCTCCCTCAGCGTTGCAGAGATTGAGAGACTTTGGAGTGGCATAAATATTTTTGTCATGGCATCGTTTTCAGTTTTATAATAACATAATCTCACAGTTTTGTGCTGCTATTCTGAGAACGTAAGCCAGCAGTCATGCATTCACCTGTCTTCACTTACAGATCTTTAACACCGAACCACCCCAGGACTGGTCCAGAAGCAGCTGCACAGAAACCGTTTCTGAGGGTGTAGCTGCCTTTCCCCTTACAACTTCAAGGCTAGTTTGTCGTATGTAAAGAGGGACTTCCCATTTTATTAGGAATTTAGTAGCAGGGGAGCTGTTCACTTGTCTTTCAGATTCCAATGCTTTCTATTAAAAGGATCAAGTGTTTTCCTGTCGAGTATTTGAAGTCCATCTGTGTACTGAAGTATTTTTAACTTTCAGGTTAATTCTACCAGGTCTTAGTGATCTGTGTGTGTCGTCTGCATTTTAGCAGGTCTTGCAGGGGTGCACTTTGGCATTTGATGACAGTGAGAAGACCCAGAAGCTGGTGGCAGACTGCAGGGTCAGAAGGACATGCTCAAGGATTGCAGTGCAGAGCAGTGCAGTGGGATTGGTGGGCCTGACTCTCCTCCCTTTGGCTTAGAGCCACCACAGATTCGTGTCCCCCTGCATCTCTGTGCCTAGCGGGTTGTAGCTAACTTTACTTAGGGCAGGACAGCAAACGTAAGTTTTGGAAAGCTTTTTGGTATAACTTGCATATTAGAAACTCTAGAAGAGAAAGAGTCCAACCGTCCACTCAGCTACCATGGCAGTTTTTTTTAAAAAAGATTTTATTTACTTATTTTTAGAGAGAGGGGAAGGGGGAGAGAAAGAGAGGGAGAGAAACATCAGTGTGTGATTGCCTCTCATGGACTCCCTACTGGGGACCTGGCCTGTAGCCCAGGCATGTGCCCTGACTGGGAATCGAACCGGCAACCCTTTGCTTCACGGTCCAGCACTCAATCTACTGAGACACACCAGCCAGGGCACCATGGCAGTTTTTAACTGTGAGAGGAGGGAGGGATCAGAATTCCCGGTGGGGATTTTCAAACTTCACACATCTCTCTTACTGCCACCCAGATTCTTAAATGCTTCCTGGGCTGGGAGATGGGGACATGGATTTCTCTTCAGAGCCCCTGCTGTGATGAATCTGAGGCACTCTTACCTGTAGGTGTGTCGTCCTGGGGGTGGGGCAAAATTGAGAACCGCTGTGGTAGCCCTCCTAGCGCTTTCAGGCTTCTCCATCTGCTCAAAGTCCCAATTTGGGGAACACACCTTGGGGTTTCTACTTAGAATCAATAAGAGAGCTCATCTTAATAGCAGTCAGAAGAGGGAGCTTTCCAGTAGCAAGCTTCCTACAGAGGACACCGTGCCTCTGGTCAGGTGGGCAGTGGTCAGTGGTACTGCACTCACGCTACTCTCAGTCTCTTCTTCTGGGAGTGTCTGGGGACAGTGGGAAGGGCTCTGTGACCTGACTGCTGAGTTAGTATCCGCAGCCCCGAATGAAAAACCTGCCAAAGGAGATCTTAGCTTTCTCTGGAGTCATTACTACGTGGGAAACAGGAGAGGAGAGAACGTCACCCTAACGTGGCATGACATGATGCCAGCTTTTGGGATGAAGTCGGCCTTCAAGTTCTGTCTCCTCAGCCCCTTCACATGTTGCGTGTGTGTGTGCATCGCAATGGAAAGGGGCAGGCCTTTCCAGGGTGCCTGGTCAGCGAGGCGTGCTTTATATTTGCCTTCTCTAATCAAACAAACTTAGGCATGCTTTCCCCCGGTTTTAGCCCAGCAAACATGGGAAGTCTCACCCCAGGCAGATTCCTTTGCACCAAGTTGACCCAAGTTGTGCTCTTATTTATTTATTTTTGATGACAGACCTTGATGAGAGGTTTCCATTCCACCTTTCAGCTCTTTCATGGAACCAGTCAGGAGACAGAACTGGGCAGCTGCTAATCACCAAAGACGCTCCCTAATCTGACCTAGGGAGCAGTGGCCCTCAGAGGCGGGGATAACTCAGAACGCTGGACACAGCAGACATCAGTCTCTAGTCTCTTTGCTGAGGAGGTTTGACCAAACACAGTTTTATTGGTCAGTGGCTCCTGCTTTAGTAACCTTTCACCCCTCCGGTTCTTGGAGGTGCAAGGCACTGGCCGGCCTTGCCTTTGAACTCCTCATGGCTCCTGCCACCTCAAAGGCTCCCAGTCAGAGGCCCCTGTTTGGCCTGGGATCTCTCCTCTCAGCAGGATGTCAGCAGTTGGGAAAACTGATCCATCCTTAGAACACTGACATACTTGAAGGCGATACCCCTGAGACTGGAAACCTGTGGCTTTCTATTTCAGGGGCTGTCTGTCATATGTCAGGAAACATGACTCAGGCCACCCCTTTTTTCTCCTCCATTCCTTCTTGTTTCCCATAGGACGGGAGATCATAACATCGGCGTGTTCCCTACAAGCATTCCCAGAGTTCCCCCCACCTTCAAGCTCCTTTACCCGTTTTTATTCTGACTAGCCCCAAGTAGCATCTATTTTGAAAGAATTTTCCTGTTAAATAGGACTAAACCATGAAAATCACAGTCATCTTTGGTGTCTGGGCATCTAATTGTAAAGGTGACATAGTAAAAATATAAGGGGGCCTCCCTGTTCGAACCCAGTGCTCCCAGATCAGACGAGCCCCACTTGTAAGAGAGCCCTGCTGTACTTTTCACTGCCTTCCTGATTGCATTCTACCTTCTGGAAAAATTGCATCTTGCAAGGAAACATAGAAATATCATGGACCGCCCTCCCACGCCTGCTTGGCTTCCTGCCTGAGGAGCGGAGTGAGAGCTTAGTATTGAGAGGCAAACCCCAGGGCCCGTGGGTGTTAGACGACTTCAGTATTAGCTTCTTTGGCAAAAAATCAAACTTCTCATTCTGAGAATATTGGTAGTTAATGCCTCTTCTACTTATGAGGCCTTCAGTGTAGAAAAGGATCAAATGATCCTTTGAGGTCCTCTGCTTTTCTAGAATTCACGTAGAATATTACTGAAAAATCTTTTGCCAAAAGGACACTCCGGCAAGGTCTTTTTCTGCCTCGGAGCAAAGGCTGAGTTTTTAGCAGGTATCCAGGAGTCAGAAGAGCCAGGCCTCATTTTACCACTGCCTTGCTCTGTGGTCATGAGTGTGGTCACAAGGTCACGTTTTCCAGCTGGTGAAGGGAAGGGGAGAGTGAACATTTCTCCCGTGTCTGGTGCTGCATCGGGAGCTTCCTCGTGAAAACCTGATGAGACAGCTGTTACTCTAATGCTTATAAAATGAGTGGAAGTTAGAGGTTCAGAGACGGCCTGAGGTCATAACGCTTAAGTGGCCAATTTGAAATTGGGAAGAATTTGTAGCGTGTGATGAAAAAGTATGAAGTTTATTTATAAAGCTCTATTTTTGTTTAGAGCACCTTTTGAACTAGTATCATTACCTAAAATATTTGCCAAGTGCCCGCACTTGGTAAGATCCTGTACTTGATTCAGAACTGTACAAACTCCGGTCCTTGTTCCCCAGGAACCAGCGTGCTTGAATGGGGAGGTCTCTAACGTCTGCTAATGTCTGCATTAGTTTGCTAGGGCGGCCCTCACAGTACCGTGTAGACCAGGGGACTTAAACAACCGAAATTTATTTCCTCACAGTTCTAGAGGCTGGAAGTCCCTTGTCAAGATGTCGGCAGGGTTTGCTGCTGCTGAGCCCTCTCTCCTGGGCTGGCACACGGCTGCCCTTTTGCTGCCTCTTTCCGGGCCATCCCTCTGCACATGAGCACCCCACCCCCCGTGCCTCTTGGAGTCCAGGTTTTCTCCTTTTACAAGGACACCAGTCCGACTGGGTTAGGGCCCACTGACGACTTCATTTTAGCTTACTGTGTTTCGTCGTGTATAATGTGCACCCACGTTTTTGACCCAAACTTTCATGAAAAAAAATCGCTCGTTTTAATTTTTTTAATTCAATTTTTTATTTATATTTAGAAACAAAATCAATTATCATATTCTGGGGTATGATTTTGCATACAGATATTGTTATTGCTCTCTAGAATTATTACACTTTTAACACATATAAATAAGAGAACTTAAAACACTCGTATAGATATGGAATTAGTACTACCCATGTGTAATGAGCATCCTTATTTTCCCTCAAAAATTTGGGCGAAACGTGCAAATTATACATGGCAAATTACGGTAGTCAGCTCTTTAAAGGCCCCGTCTTCAAATACAGTCCCATTCTGGGGAACTCGGGGCTGGGGCTTCAACATGTCAATTTTGAGGGGACACAGTTCAGCCCATACCAATGTCTGTATCAGGTACAAGGACCAGAGTCTATAGGTGTCACTCAGCGGGTCAACTGAGATACAAGGCGTTTTGCTCTTCCCTGTGGAATCTGCTTCTGAGGTGTTTTTCCCTCAGCCCGCACGCGCTCCTTCCCCGATGTGAGCCATAGTGATAATGCAAGTCCCAGAGGTGGGGGAGGGGACAGTCATGCCGTCAGCGCTGCCTCACTCCTTAACACTGAGGATTGGCCTGTCCGGCTAACGCAGAATTTGCAAGGTGACTGCCTGGGACACCATTCAGCGAGGTAGGACTTGTGTCATGGCTTCTGATCACAACAGGATGACACATCTATTAAAAGAGTTTATTAAGACCCATAAATGTTCAGTTTTTATCTTGTTTTGTTTTGCTGTGTCAGTGGAAAGAATCTTAGTGGTGAGTTGTTTTTGTTTCATTGAAATTGGGAATATCACAACTCATGTTTTAATCACAGAGAGAGAAGGTTAAAAGTATAAGATTATGCACGAGGTTGAGAACTTTAGGACTTTGAAGGTGTCTGAGAATTCAAAAAGGATGTAACAAGGCAGAAAGCCTCTTGTCTGTGAGAAAGGCAAGTCCTCGTTCTTCATCTGTGTCACTCCAGACGGTTGGTTTGGGAGCAGGAGGGGTGGAGGGCAGGACAGGAAAGAGCTCTCTGGAAACAGTGTGTCTCTACTTCTAAAGAGCAGTTACTGCCTTCTCCTGTAACCACCCATGCCTGCTGTGTGGTGACCCACATAAACACGCTGTCTGGACCAAGCACACCCCCACCCCCCGGCCCATACCTGTCCACCCGGCCCATACCTGTCTACCCGGCCCTCGGAAGCAGTCAGCTTGATCGGTCATTCACTGGGAGATTGTAATGAAGAAGAAATGCAATGAACATTTTTTTCACTTTTGTTTTCGTTTTTAATGGCAGGACCCTTGTCTCCTTGGTCAAGATAGATCGTGGCCTTAACTGTTTCATTTGGGTGTTTTTTAGAACATTGGATTCTCCTTGGCCCGTAGCCAGAGCACAAATTCTTTAGAATATTGAGACACAGAGGCTTCTATATTTTGTAAAACCTGTAAATAATCTCTTCAAAGGTTTTCCCTGTTGGTCCATCAGTCAGTCTGAGTTTATTCCCACCATACTCCTTTAATAGCGAGCCAGCATACCTGCAGTAAGTACTAATGGGCTAAGCCCAGGGTTAGAGTGGGATATCTGTCTTTTACTGACTTTTTTCCTTGTACTTGGTGCATACTGTTTCTCTATAGCAAATTTGTTACCATTATTGGGGAAATGAACACTTTACATTTGGGGATCTAAGAGACGTGCTTTGTCTTGCATGAAGTCGTTTCTTTCATTTGAGCAGCGAAGCTACTTCTCGGATGGTGCGAGACTTCCTCCCCTCCAACGGAAGTGATTCTCAAGGGAATTGTGAGCTGGACTCAGACCTGGGGCAGGCACATCTCAGTGCCCGCAGCAGGCATGAGAAGCCGTGGGTCGGTAGTTGTGTGCCTCTCTGTTCGCCCTGTTCTTTCACTGATTCTTAGTTTGCGATTTTGGACAAATCACTTGTCTTCAAATGTCTCCATTTTATCATGTTTGTTTTTATAATCCCTACTACTAAGGGCTAATTCCTAATTGTATTAATAATAACCAATGGAAGAGATCAAGGGTGACGTGGGTATTTTGTCTAGGCATCTACACCCTAAATGTCGTTGAGGAAACTTCTTGGTTATGCAGTTTTTCTCAGAGGGCTCTTTTAACATCTCTCAAGATAAGCTTGTAACACTTCTTGCAGCTGTGCTAGGCCAGAGTTTACATGCCTCTCTGAAACTGGCTGAAAGCATGTAATAGGACCATGGCAGGGAAGGGGAGGCCTCTGGAGAAGCTGAGCTCCATAGAGAGTTAGGGATCTTGAAGTCATTGGTTGATTCCTTCCGTGAGTCGTGTGGACGCAGCTCAGCACGTGTTCCAGTTTTATTCGACGTAAGTCAGGAAGTCTAGAGGAAAGCCAGACCAGCAAACCCCCAAGAGCCTTTCAGGGCCCCGTTTTCTCATCTGTAACATTGGGTGAATGTCCTTGGGTTGTGGGGTTTAGAGAAGTTCATATAGGGTGCAATAGTACTTGAAATAGTGCCTGGTACATAGTAAGTGTCTGGTCTCCGCCACACATTTACTGACCTCCTGTTTTATCCTAGATGCTGTTTTGAGTGCTGGGGGTTCACTGGTTAAAAAAACAGACGAAAGTCCCTGCCTGCATGGAGCTTACT
The DNA here is from genome assembly GCA_007922815.1 of Macrotus californicus. Lineage (NCBI taxonomy): Eukaryota > Metazoa > Chordata > Mammalia > Chiroptera > Phyllostomidae > Macrotus > Macrotus californicus. Next base: position 208,331 of record VMDR010000068.1, read on the forward strand.
TCTTCTGGAGGGAATAAGCGTTATGATGGTGGTGATGGAAGCAGAATCGACTGTGAGCATTAAGCTTGCTCACAGTTGTCACCTTTCTCCAGGGGCGTCTGCCTTTACACTGAGATAGGTCTTTGGGGACACTCCTGTGTTGATGGTGGTTTATAGGCTGCTTCTCCTTGCCTTTGCTTTCCGTTTTCCACTGAATGCAAACTTCTCCCATTCTAAACCCTATTTATTGCATGAGTTAGAGGGATTTGAAATCCCCTTTCTTTTCTTGCCTCGCCTTGTCCCACGTTCTGTAGCCTTTCTCTGATGATGACTCAGGCTGTTAAGCTCTTCATAGGAATCAACCATGTATTCTGATGCCAGGTGAACTTGTAAATACATACTGACCCTTGAAAAAAACACCAGGTTTAATGCAAAACTCCGTGAACTTAAGCGAGCACACTATTTTGCCATTAGAAAGTGTCGCCATGGACCTCATCTTGTAGACCTCTCCCTCCCATTTTTGTGATGACTGAGGACCACAGGCTGCAGCTGTTTTCTCTGGTAACTCAGTGGACCTAGCTGCGTGTTAATTCTTTACTCACTTCCTGTAAACACAAATCCTGAGACCCGAGATGAACAGAAGGATGTCTTTGCTTCTGGATGAAATATGCTCGTATAGGGACCTTGGGCAATTTTCCTACCAGCGCTGTTTCAGAACAGGATTCAGATACTGGCCCATGGACGTGCTTGTTTCCCTAACGTTTGAGTGACTCATAGTTTTGGATGCAATAATGAGATCTAGACCTGCTAGAAATTAAGCTGTTCAGAAGGGAAGTTGTGTATTCAACTCTTCATTCGAGATAAGGCTGCTGCTGCCATTGAGAGGTCTTTGGACATCCTTGGGCGCATGCTGGGGAGACGTGGCCTGAAGACTGTGTAACAACGTCTTTGTCACAGTGCCAGGAAAATGGGGCAAAGGAAGAGATGGTTAACAAAAAGCCAGGAGTGGAGAAAGTTAGATTTAAAGGTGTGAGTACTGCCCCTGCTGCTGTGGCTCAGCCCAGTGTGGCTCAGCTGGTTGGGTATTGTCCCGCAAAGGGAAGGTCGTTGGTTTGATTCCCAGTCAGGGCACGTGCCTGGGTTGCAGGTTGGGTCCTGGTCCGGGTGCTTGCGAGAGACAACCGACCAATGTTTCTCTCTTTCTCCCTCCCTTCCCTTCTCTCTAAAAAATAAAATTAAACTGGAAAAAACATGTAGGAGTGAGTACTCTGCAGTCAGCCAAGGGGCAAGGTTTCGAGCGAGTTCTCAAAGTTCCGAGAAGGATGCGAAGAAGAGAAGAGTCCATTTAGTGTGACAGTTTCATAACTGTGTTTGTTGGTATTCAGGTGGGTTTTTTCTTTTCATTCCCTATGTGCCAACTGGGTAGAGGCTATTTTAAACAAGACAAAACAACAACAACCAATCTGTGGACTCTAAATTCTAGTATATTTTTAGAAGGCTGGGAATGTGGGATGAGGTAAAAATAAAATTGAGATTAAATCCTAGGAGCTATTAATTCCTAGCAAGAATCACCGGGCTCTATGTGAGATCCTAGGAGAGGAGCAAAAGTATGTTCACTGAGGTGCGGTGCATTAGATCTTGCACCGGACAGAGGCTGCACTTGAAGAATATGCTCACTAAGGTGCGGTGCATTAGATCTTGCACCGGGCAGCGGCTGCACTTGAAGAATATGCTCACTAAGGTGCGGTGCATTAGATCTTGCATCGGACAGAGGCTGCACTTGAAGAATATGCTCACTGAGGTGCGGTGCATTAGATCTTGCCCCGGGCAGCTGTTCCCTCGCAGCAGCACAGCTTAAAATAGAGACCCCACTGGTTAGTCCATGTCCAGTCCTGCGTAGCTGCTGCTGTTGGCAAAGGCGAGTGGTTACACTTGAGAGTGTGCTCCCCCTTAACCCGTTCCTGTTTTCAAGACCCCTGAGGCTTCCTCTGGAGGGGCTTCGGGCCACCAGTGTACAGAGGCTGTGAGACCCCACGGAAACCCCCGCCCTCAATCTGTAGTACTGACGGGCCAGTTTCTGGAATCCTCGCCCTGAAACGGGGGCTAGTAATTTTTAGTTTAGCTGGGACGGTAAGTCCCTCTCCATGAAATCCCAGAGAGACAGAGGGTACATCCTGACTTTTGTGTTAAAATCGTCACATGGATAGAAAAGAAGGCGATGGGTGTTGGGGAGGCAACATGTCCATCAGAAAGACTGAGAGTAACCTGGACTGTGAGCAGTTGGGGTGACGGCAGTGCTCTGCCACCTGTTCTTTCGTCTGTGTGTGCGCAGGTGTAAAATCTCATGGGTATTGCTGGGCTGTGAGAGTTTGGGCTTCATGTATTTAAAACTTTTTTGTAACTGGCTGCTTTGTAGATTTTTTATTTAGCTCTGACAGGTTTTCAGCTGATTCTCAAGGGGTTTTCTTAATAGCCAAATCTATAGAAAGCCCTTTGATTTATTTTCAATTTTTATTCCTTTCTGTTATCTTATTAATTACTTCTACTAATTTTCTTAGGTTTCTTTCATTCTTTTCTAAATTATCAAATTAGATACTAAATCTTTATGTAGTAACTCTGAGTACATCAGAGTGAACTTGAAGTCTGAGTCTAGGAGCGATCGAAATTTCAGAATTAGTTGAGGGCTCAGTACATTTCGTCTCTAAGATCTTTGATAAAAAGTAGCTACATGCTTTTCTCTTATAAGTAAATGAGATATGTTATCAGGCTTCAAATCCTTAACATTTAAGGCAAGTGTCTGATTTTTAATTTTAGTGAAATTAAATGAGGAAAGTTAATTAAATTAAATTAAGTGAAGTTAATGAGGAAAGAAAATGTTTTAATATTTTTTATCAGCCACACATTCCCATAGATTGAAGGATTTTAATAGAATGCCGTATGGTATGTGCATAAACTAGGTTGAAATATTTATACTATTCAGTGAATCCAACTCCATGGTCTTTATTTCTTTCAAAATACACAAAAAATAGTGTGCTGAATTTTTTGGTACTCCTTCCTCCAGGGGGTGGAGCTTAAGTATGTTCCCCTTGAATATGCATGGAACATAGTGACTTGCTTCTAACGAGGAAAACATGGAATGGGAACGGTAGTAACTTCATAACGGAGAAACCTGACAGCCCGACCTTAACCGGGGGGGGGGGGTCAAGGTTCACTTCACCTGTAGTGAGTTGTGTTGATACCAGGTAGCCCCCTAACAGGACATGAGGAGGCGGGCACATCGCCTCTGCAGTATTCCCATAACCTCTACTAATTAGAAAACATCAGATCAACCCACAATGAGGGGCATTCCACAAGATCCCTGACCTGGGCTCCTCGGAAGTGTTCAGGTGATGAAAGACAGGGAAAGGCCTGGAAACTGTCATGGATGAGAGGGAGACTAAGGAAACAGGACAAATCACTGCAATGCAGTGTCCTGGATTAGTTCCTGGAACAGAAAAAAGACTTAAGAAGAAACTGGAACAGAAAAAGGACTTAAGAAGAAAACCGAGAAAATCTGAAAAGAAAAGAGAAGGTCTGTAGTTAACTTCTTAGTCTCGCTCATTATGCCCTGGTGACACATGATGCTAATTACATTGGGGAGCTCCCGTGGCACGGTACTTACAAGATGCTAACACCAGGGGGAGCTCTGGGGTGAAGGGTGTTTTGGGAGGTCTGTTCTACAATAGCAGAGTACTCTAAGTCTAAAATTATTTCAAAATAAAAAGCTACAAAAGAAAGCAGTTACAACTTTGCATGGAAAAGAAATAAAAAAAAGTACACTTACCAAAAAATTGTAAAATGAACTCTGCTACTGTTGTGTGGACAAATGTCCGTGGTTTTATGTAAAATTCCAGCGAGTATAATATATGTGGATTCCTCAAGAGCCGTGTCCAAACAGTTGAGATGACGGGGTTGGAAAAGCCATGCGAGAGGAAGGAAAAGCGCCTCCAGAGGCATCGGAGGCCTTCAGGTGGAGGGTGCATGTGGAGAGGGCAAATGAATAGCTTCATGGAGAAGGGAGTGAACAGGGCACACTCATGCTTCATGTATTCGTAAGGCATCTTACATGTAACTAAATTAACAAAATAATTATTTTAAGAAAAAAATGGTGTGCTGATAAATCCCAGGTATGTATTAGTCTTTTTTGCTGTCATTTCGGAAATCTCTTTATTTTAAAGAAGGTAAATTCTATTTGTTGTTGTTTGTTGCAATATTGAGTGAAGGCGTGTGAGGTGTTTGTGAACTTTCCCTGCTCCGCCAGGAAAACTGGGAACCTGGGCACTGTGTCATTTTATAAAACTTTCAGCACACGAGGAGTGCCTCAGAGGGGTGTGTTGATACTCTTTTTCCTTATTTTATGTTGTCGTTGAACTCTTACGTTTATAAAAATGGAGTAAGCAAAAGAATAAACAAAACCAGTCTGGCTTGCAGTAATTCTCAACTAGAAATCAGGATGCTTGGGTTATAAATTGCCCTCACCGTTGGGTTTTTTCAGTTGTCGGGTGGAGATTATTAGAGCTCTTCTCTGCTACCTCCGGGCTGTAGTGGCGTCACTCATGAAGGGCACTGGGCGCCCAGCCTTTGCCCACTCACCTTTATAGCAGGTTAGTGAGGTACGACCAGGTGGGCCCTGAGAAGCCGGCTGTGTAGGGAACTTCGGAAAGGAGGGGATGCTCAACGGCTCCATTTGTCACAGCAAACAAAGGAGAGGACGGAGCGCGCCTTTTGTGCACGTGTTGGTGAAGACTTGGAATCCCTTTGGAGGTTTCAGATTCATCTTCAGACACAGCTTTGAAAAATTAATCCATGAGGTGTGGAAATATTTTCCAGCCCTTGGCCTGAAATAAATGGTTCTGTCAGTGTTAGTGTGTTAAGAGAAAATTTCCTACAGCTCACATCTCTTGAATTTCCTAGGTTGCTTCAAGGCAAGGTACTTTTGCATCTTTAATAGCACAGCTGTTTTTGTTTTTTTTTAACTTTTTGAGGGAGAAGGTGAATGTTTTATTTAATATGTCTTGGTTCTCTGTGCTTCTTGAGTCTGTGTTTTGTTGTTTCTCATTAATTTTAGAAAATTCTCAGCCCTTACGTCTTTAAATGTATCTGTCTGTTGCCCTGTCTCCCACCCCCTTCTGGGATTGTTACAGGTGTGCACGAACATTCGCTGTCACCCTGCAGTTCTTGGATGCTCTGCTCTGTTTTCTTGCACTCTTTTTTCTCTTTTCAGTTTGGTTTGGATCATTTCTTGCTTGCTTTTTTAAATTCACTTTTAGAGAGAGGAGAAGGGAAGGAGAGAAACATCGATGGGTTGCCTCGCACGCACCCTGCCCGGGCCTAAACCTGCAACCCAGGCATGTGCCCTGGCCGGGAGTCGCAATGGCGGCCTTTTGCTTTGCAGGATGATGCCCAAGCAGCTGAGCCACCAGGCAGGGCTGGCTCATTTCTTTTTCTGTTTCCAAGTTCACTGTTTTTTTCCTCTGCTGTATGTACTGTAAGCGTGGTGAAGGAATTCTTTATCTATGATATTATGTTTTCTTTTTATTTCCAGAATTTTCACTTAAAACTATTTTTAGTAGTCACTATCTTTCTACTGAAAATTCCCACCTGTTCATGTAAGTTACTTACCTTTTTCACTAGATTCTTTAACATATTAATAGTAGTTATTTTAAAGTCTGTCTGATAGTTCTGACATTTTGGTCATATATGGACCTGATTCTTTTGACATCTTTATATTATGACAGTGGGTTGTTTTCTCTTGTTTTTTTATTTTCACTGCCACTCCCCGCCCCCACTGTAGTAAACTTGGGTTGAATGATGGGCATTCTGTGTAGAGAAACTGAAGAGACCAGGTAACTGTCATGTCTAGAAGTGGGCAAACTCTTTGGTCAGGCCATGAATGTGGGAGGTGGACCCAGTCTAGTCAGTCACTGGGCTGCGTTTGGGTTTCCTGTCGCCAGACTTCTCTTCCTCGCACAGGGACTTAGGTGGCTGCCAGCGGCCAGCTGCTGCTCCTGTGTTCTTAGTGCTGGGCCCTCCGTACTGAGGTTTTTCTCCGAGTTCAGGTGCCCGCCACTCACTTCACTTTCAGCAGGCCCTGCTGGCCTGTGCCACAGACGAGGCCTTCCCCCTCAGTGGTGGACTTCGTTGCTTGTATGTGCTGCTTGGCTCTCGGTGGGGACAGTGGGGTTCTCCTTTCTCCTGGTGCAGACTCAGCCTCAGGCACCCATTTGCCCGGCCTTGGAGGTGGAGCTTTCTCAGAGTGTCTGCTTCCTCCCCCTATGGCAGCTGTATCTGCTCTTTACCTGTGGGGAGTCTTGGGTTGGTGACTTGCCCGCCCCTGTGCTAGTGGTGGCTGACCTCTGCTTTGTGTCAGTGCAGGATCCCGACCTGAGTAAGTTTTCTCGCTTGTCCTCCAGGGACAGATGGCTTCTGCTTCTCCTCGCACAGGGCAGGGCATCTTAGTCTGGGTTGCAGGTAGGAGGGTGTCCTGCCCCTCCAATAGCTGTGGACTGCTGTGGCTTCCCCAGTGCAAGGCACAGGCACAGTCAAGTTTCCTGCCTCTTGCTCAGGAGCAGACACTGCCCTCCTGCCCCCCCCCTGGTGTTGGCTACCTTTCCACCCCTCTCCCGAGGCAGTGGATCTGGGTGGGACTGGCCCTGGGGAACTGGAGAATTTTCTGCTCCTCTCCCACCAATTTGGGGCTTTTGCTTTGGAAAGAAGAAAAACATCCAAGAAGTGGGTAGGGTTTTACCTGTGTGCTGTTGACGGGGACTCTTTGGTTTCCTTCTCTGCCCTAGTCTTTCCCAAGAACGTCCAGCAGCTTGCAGACAAATACAGACTCCCCTTGTGTTTGGGGTTTCCAACTAATTTTTGCCAGCCCACACTCAGTTTTAAGAATTTGTTAGCACTTTAGCTGTTTTCCTGGGCTGCTTTTATTGTAGACACCTCTCCTCTTCCAAAGCTGGAATCACTTGTGTGTCCCATCGCTCCTGGAGGAGCTTGTCACCCTTTGAAATGTGGTCTTTCTCCCTCAAATCCACGCCCCCCATATTTCATCTCTTAACCTCATGGTTTGGAACTTAGAGGATTTGGAAAGTTCTGTGAGCTGCCAGTGGTGTCTGTGCCTCCTCGTGCCTCTGTGGCCATGTTGTTCGGTGGGTGTGCCCTTTCGGTGAGTGTTTGACGGGCTCCTCCGTGACAGGCGCTGTGCTGGGGGCTGGGAGTCCAGTGGGAGCAGAACCAGATGTGTTCCCACGCCCGTGGCTTCTGGGGCAGTGCTGTCTTCTTCCACGGAGGCTGAGAGGCTGAGCTGCAAGGCACATGTTATTGGTTGCTGTGCTTGTCATTACGAAGTCCAGTCACTCTCCCATCTGACATATTTTTATTGTTCCTAACTCTGTTGTCTGACCCATCGGATTTTTGACCATAAGAACTGAGATGGATGGGGCGCAACACCGAGGTCCCACCCTGTCTCTCCTCTTCCTCCGGTCCCATCCCCAAAAGTGTTGAAGGTATTACATTTTTTAATAGTTTAGTTTTTGTCATATTTTTTCCTATTACCATGTATCCCCCTTGTGCTCTCGACCACCTCTACCCATGCCCCTTCCCCCCAAAACGTGTCGAAGGTATTCTAATGTAAGGGACAAAGACCCTAAGGGGACCAGGATGGCTATAAGATTTGAGGAGAGAGCTAACGTTTTCCAGTTGTCTGTTCTGCACTAGGACTTTATGAGCAAGAAGCTTCATACACCTCATCTCATTAATCATCATAGCTTCACAAGACAGGTGTTATGATCTTCCTTGTACAAGCTTCAAACTTGAAATTGTGCAAGATGCTCATGGCTATGGCTCTTTATGCTATATTGCACTGGCTTCCTCTAAACATGTGTTTTTGCTGTTGGCTTTAAGATGCTGAGAATCAGAGAAATTAGCCCCAGCTCGTGTGGCACAGTGGATTGAGTGCCAGCCTATGGAACGGAGGGTCACCAGTTCGACTCCCAGTCAGGGCACATGCCTGGGTTGTGGGCCAGGTCCCCATATGGGGAGCACAAGAGGCAACTACACATTGATGTTTTTCTCTCCTTTCCCTTCTCTCTAAAAATAAATAAACAAAATCTTTTGAAAAAGGAAAAGAAAATCACAGAAATCAAGCACATGTAATTGATGTATAAACTGAAGTAGCAGTTTCAATTTGAAGTAACTATTTGCTTGTGATCGTTTTAGGGCGGCCTAATCCTTCCACTTTAGGAGCTTTATTACTTTCGTGTTTGAAAGTCCTAGAGGAACTTCACAGTTTTTATGCTTTGGAACCTGCTTGTTTTGTGAAGTTATGGTGGCATCTGTTTAATGAGGAAAGGTTTAAGCACGCTGTTCACAGTCACACTGGTATGACCAGTTCACACGTGACTTCGCTCTTCAGCTGTTAGCTTCCACGGTGCAGGGTGACTGGAGAATTTCCACAGCTGCTCAAGGGTGCCTCGTGTAACCTTTTCAGCTAGAAAGAAATGCGGCCCAGGTTCTGGGTACGGGGAGACCCCAAACACAAGTGTTTGCTTGCTTTGCGTACTGGACGGAAACAGTGGTGCTTTCGGGTGTCGCCCGTATAGCTGGAACGCCTTCCTCTTTCTGACAAGTGGCTGACACTGCACCCCGGAGGGGCTGTAAAACATAATGCCTTCTGAGTACTTCAAGGTGTCGCGGAGGTCCTGCAGGAACAATGAAGCCGGAGAAGTTCACTTGAGCTGTGATTATTGGCAAAACTTGCTTCCTCTACGGCGACTCGCAGTTTCGTGGACAGAGCGAGATGATTTGAGACATCTTAAATTAGAAGCTCTGTCCTACAGTTGGGCCTTTGGCTGGTATTCTAGGTGGGTTTGTTACCAATCACTGTTTCCTATAAATCCCAAAGCCTGCTGTCTCCACCGTGATTGAATGCGAACACAAAGCTTTGAAATGCTTAAGTTTGAGCATGGTTTGATTTGAATGTGATTTAAAGTAAAAGAACATATGACAATGGGCCCACTTGGGTAGAAGTTTTAGGATGTGTGTGTTTATGTGTGGGCTCGTGCTTCTTAGTGGATTTTTACACCTCTCAGTTTCTGGAAGAAGGACCATTTCCTAAAGCTCACCATGTGCTGGTACTCTTAATTCTCTGGGATGAAGTGGGAAGAGGTCTGAATTTAGAGTCAGAGTTTAGATTCACGGGTTTGAGTTGTGACTCTGCCACTTACCGTCTTTGCATTTCACATATGAAATCTGTATCTGCCCCAAAGGAGGGACGAGCTGGTTTTAAAGAGCAAGTGAGATCGTGAAAACAAAAATGCTTTACGGCAGATAAAACGTTCCAACATTGCAAGGGCGCCAGTTTAAAAAAATGCCAGTTCCTACACCCAAGGAGCCCATAATCTGGCCGGAGAGAGGAAAGTGACCGTCTGCAGGAACAGCAGAGCAGTTACAGGCCAGTACATGGCAGAACTGACCTGTAAGGGGAAGGCTTCATAGTAAGGGGACATTGTTGATATTTCGGGTGATCAGTTAGGGTTTCCCAAGAGGACAGATTCTTTCAGGTCTCATAAATTGTAAATATTTTGGCTGGATGATGGGGAGAGAGGAGCAGCAACATGAATTTAAGCAAGAATAAGATTGGAGTGAGTAGTGTATATCTGAGAAGTGGCAGCAGGCAGCCAGCCGGCCCCCAAGCTGTAGCCACATGGGAAACTACAAGATAGCTTAAGTCACATGCCTTTGGAAGCTAAATCTGTTTCAGCTTTTCAAGGAGTAGGAGGAATTCTCGTTGTGATGCTTTTGCCTTTTTCCTATAATGAGTGGAAAGAATAGTTGTCACATAACTCAGAAATGATCCTGGGCTTTGACTAATCGATAGAGGACTTGCCTGGCAAACAGAACCAAAGTGGGCAAGTCTAGGCTAGAAAGTGTCTTTTTCCTCCGCCTCTCGTGCTGGTGCTTCCAGTTCCCTCATGCTGAATTTCCATGCATTCACCTGCTGTGTGAGTCCTCTGGCCTCTGGTTTTGAGTGGAGTCCTAGGTCTGAATGAAGCCGGGGAGACCATCTGGAAGAGCAACCTGCTTTGTTAGTACCTGCGTTTAATCTCCACTTGGATAAGAAACTGGGTTCTTTCAGAAGACTGTGTTGGACTGTGGCGGAGGGGCTGGTATTGAAGTAACCCTCTAGCCAAAAAAAAGAAAAAGAAGGATGAAAGTTTATTAAAATAGGTGCAAATGTAGGGGCATTGAAGAGCAACTGATGCGGTCAGTGCTTGAGGGGTTAGGATTCCTGAGAGAAAGGAAGCCCACTGAGGCGAGCCGCCCATGCTCTCTAGTTTCCTCCCTGAAGGCACGTGCTGACTCACAGCACAGGGGCAGAGTCATGGCAGAAAGCAGTAGCCCCAGAGCGCTGAGAGGCTGGACTTGGGGGTTATGGAAATGTCTGAGGTTTAGAGGGCAGAATCCCAGGGAACAGGGAGCCCCAGGGAAATAAGCAGAAAAACGGACATTCAGTCTTCCTCTGAGGTGTTCGCCAACTTCCAAGGCGCACCTGGTCAGAGCAAGCCTCCAAGAATCTCTGCAGAAAGAAGCAGCGGGAAGCCTAACAAGCTGTGCAGACATTCCAGCAACCGTGAATGGTGTTGATGAGATAAAGGTTGTGTTCAGGCCTGCCAGGATGGAGGGGCCTGGTAGTTAGCCCGGCTCTGACCAAAAGCTGCAAAGGGCCGTACCTTTAGAGGAAGGAAAAGCTGGAAAAAGTTGGCCCCAACAACTCAGAACCAACCACCAACAGGATCACAGTGGCCTGACTGTGCCGGTTGTCCCCAACAGAATGTATTGCACTCCTGGGAGGAAGATGACCTGGACCCTCTGGAACCTCCTTGGTTACAAAGACAGATTTCTGTTCGGCAAATGACAGATTCAGAAGCATGCTAGAGTTTGAAACCACGTGACCAAAATCAAGGGAAAAAACAAGTAGTAGAAAGAGACCTACAGGTGGTTTCAGAAATCTGTCAGAAACTGTGTTCAATAAAATAGAAGAAAAGGATAATTTCAATGCAGATATGAAGTCTACTTTTGTCAAATGAAAGGTCAGATGGAAATGCTGGCACTGAAGTTGACAATTCAGTACGTGAATCTGACAGCAGTTTAGACACACACAGAAAGAAGAGAGGAATATTGGACAGTGAGAAGACATCCAGACTGGAGCAGAGAGAGAAAAAATACAGCACAGAGAATACGAGACATCTGGGGCACAGTGGAAAGATTTCACACCTGTGTATTTGGAGCCCTGGAAGAAGAAACACGGGCTGAGAGTTTTCTAAAAGTGGTGAAAGACATCAAAGCACAGACCGCAGAAGCTCTGCACTCCTTAGTGGGATCCACGCCAAGAGCCGTACCTGGGCACATCACGTTGGGATGCTGTAAGCCAAAGACAGAGAAGGCTTAAGTGCGGTCAGAAGTAAAAGGCATGTTATTTTCAAAGGGGCACCAGTAATTCTGACAGCTTTGATTTATTAGCAAAAATTGGATGAAGCCAGAAGACAGTGAAATTGTACTTAGAATGTGCTGGGGGAAAAAAAAAAAAGATTGCTAACCTAAAATTCTCTATCCAGCAAACATATATTTCCAAAACGGATGTGGGGGAGAAAAGAAACTTTCAAACAAATAAAAACAGAATTTGTTGCCAGCTGACCTGCCTCAAAAACAACAGCACCAGATGTGCTTGAAGAAATGAAGAATACCAGAAAGGGAAAACATGCGGTAAATATGAATGACGATTTACTTTTAAAATCAATAATAATGATACTTATGCGATTGGAAATATGTAGAAGAAAACCATTTGGCACTAGTAGCACACAGATGGAATAGCGTGAGTGGAGTTTTTGTACATTGTTTGGTAAGTTGTAAAATTACTAACTTGAAGTATGATATCATAAATCACTGATACTTTAATCATGAGGACAGCTACTAAAAGAACAACAGAAGACTCAAAGTTCAGCAATCTAGTGAAGAAGAAAAGCATGGAATAATAATAAGATTTGATCAGTTCTAAAGGCAAGAAGGAGAAATAAAGGAACAAGAACAGAAGAAACGAGTAGGATGACCACGTACTTGAACTCAGCCATGTCAGCAATCACATCAAGTGCAGATGGGACTCTGTGTACAACTGGAAGCTGAAGATTTTGGGGTGGAGTAAGATATTAAATTTTACTCATGTTCTTTTACAAGAGACAATCTTGAAACAAGCCTTGAGAACACCAATTTGAAAGTAAGAGTGTAGAAATTAACACACACACACAGAAAACATCACTAAGGGTGTAGACTATCTAACAGCACCAATCAACATACTCTGCTTGACAGTTACAGAACATTGTACTTATCAACTGCAGAACATACTTTTTATATTTACAAAAATAAACAAAACGCTTAGGCCATATATCAAATTTAAATAAATTACTAAGTATTGAAAGAACACTTATGCTCTCTGACCACAGTGCAAACAAAGTAGAAATCAGTAACAGATAAATAGAAAATCCCAAAATGTTTGGAAATTAAACAGTATACTTCTAAAATGACTCACGGTCAAAGAAGACATCACAGTGGAAATGACAACTTCTAAAAAACTATAATGAAATGACATATAAATGTATGGTATGCACTTAAAATAGAGGTGAATTTATAGCTTTAAGTGCACATACTAGAAACAAAGACTGAAATCAGTTATCTAAACCTCAATCTCAAGAAACTAAACAGAAGATGAACTGAAGTCCTCCAAGATAGAAGAAGTGAAATAATAAAAATAAGAGCAGAGAGGAAATAGAAAAAAATGTATGATTAAAAAAAACCATAAATTGGTAATTTGAAAAGATTAGTAAAATTTATAGACCTTTGGTAAGACTAATCACATGCAAAGAGAAAACACATATTATCAATATCAGAAATAAAAACTATATTACTACAGATTCTACAGACATTAACACACACTTTTGGTCTAATAAATTTAACAATTTAAATGAAATGAGCATAGTCCTTGAGAAATACTATTGGGCTGGCCAAAAAGTTCGTTTAGTTTTTTCCATACGATGGCTCTAGCAGTGCTTAGTTGTCTTTAACTTCATTTGAAACGATATTGTTAGATTGTGTTGTGACGGCTGCCATAGCAGTGTGCATTTTTTTAAAAAGGTTATCAAATTGGTGAATTTTTGTGTAGCCATTTTAATATTGAAGATGGAAGAAGATACACAACATTTTCAGCACATTATGCTTTATTATTTCAAGAAAGGTAAAAATGCAACTGAAACACAAAAAAGATGTGTGCAGTGTTTGGAGAAGGTGCTGTGACTGACTGACTGACTGTGTCAAAAGTGGTTTGTGAAGTTTCTTGGTACTATTGACATTTTGGCCAAATAATTCTTTGCTGGGGGGGTGTCTCATGCACTGGAAGATGTTTAGCAAAACCCCTGGCCTCTACCCACTAGAAGCCAATGGCAGGAGAGAGCCGACATACTCAAAATATCCAAATCTTATAATAAAGTTATTGGTGAAAAATGTGCCTTTTATTTCATGGGAAAACTGTACAGACTTTTTTGGCCAACCCAATACTTATGGAACGATACACACATGAACATACATATAGTCTTATGTCTATGAAGAAAATTAATCTATGATTTAAAACCTTCACACACCAAGGATCACCTAGCCCAGATGCTTTTTGGATGTATTCAAAACCTTTCAAGGGAGAAACAGTGCTAGTCTTCCATAAAACTCAGGAAACAGAAAAAGAAGGAATAGATTTCAACTCGTTTTCTGAAGCCAGCATAACCTTAATGCCAAAACCTGACTTAACTATTGTGAGTGTTGAGCCAAAGGAGTCAGACAGCAAAGAGTAAATGCCGTTTGATTTCATTTACATTAAATTCAGTAATGGGCACAGTAGAAATCAAAACAACGATTTACTCTTAGAGGGGTGGGGTGCGCACCGGGACGCCACGCAAGGGATGCTCATGGGGTGCGGGGTGTTCTCTGTGTTATCTGGGTGATTGTTTTAAGTATCTTCATACGTACACATTCAGTGAGCAGTACACCTAAAATGTCTGCACTTTATGTGTGTTATATCTTAAAAAAAAAGACTATACATTTGCTCTGGTATACCCACGGTAGTTTCATCATCATATAATTTCCTATACCTTCGCTGAACCCAGGGTGACTTCCCTTGCTCACATTCTATTTTGACTGTGTTTGATGAATGTCCACTTCAGATGGAGCTGCTGTGCACAGCAGGGAGCATTTGCTGGAGGCTCCCCCGTTTTGGGGAATAAAGGAATGACCTATGCCCAGCCTGGGGTGTGATCGGGCATCTAGTTCTCCACTCTGTCTCGCTTGTTCGCTCACATAACACAGTGTCATTTTCTTTACAGGCACGGTGGTTCTGGGAGGCGTACTTCCAGTCAATGAAAGCCATTGCCCTGGCCACCCTGCAGATTGTCAATGACCGGATCTACCCGTACGCCGCCATCTCCTATGAAGAGTGGAATGACCCTCCGACCGTGGTATGTGGATTCCAGTGCCAGCCACGCCAGGCACGGTCCAACTGCTGGGTTGGGATGAAGGAAAAGGTGCTGGATTTGTAATGGTTATTTAAATTCTAGCTTTCTACAATGAAAGCGTCCATTATCCTTGGGCTTGATATGACAAAAGTACAAAAGCAGCAGCTTCCAGCTTGTTTTAAATGTGCTTAGGAAGATGGTGTGTTTGTTTACTGCAGAGCTCAATGGAGGCTTGGGTCTGGGTGGAAATCGAAGACTTCATCATGGATTTGCAGTTGTAGTGCTTAGAACCCTTGAAAAGATTCTGTAAGCTACTTAATAATAATAGTTTCTATTTTGAGTGCCTACTCTCTGCCAGGGATTGTGCTTTACATGGATTATTTCAGTTAACATTTTTAACACACCCTGAGGCAAATAGTCAGCAAAAGTGATCTAGAGGCATTCTGGGTTGCCAGTCACTTGCTGAGGCCGCTGGGCTTCTTCCTCACTGGAAGGAGTCACAGGCCCTTGTGACCTTGTGGGGACTGTGGAGTGGTAACACCTTCTTTCTCACCGAAATGCCAGAAGCTCTGGGACAGGCAGTTCTTGCTTCCTAACCGCTTTGGAGCATACCTGGCTGTCTAGCTCACAGACCCCAAGGCTTTCATGTACAATAACTAGACTCCATTCTTCATTCTAGTCATTGCTGTCTCTCTGGCCAGCCCTCCCTGTCTCCGGCTTCTACTTCCACAATAGTGCTGTATACTGTCACCTGGTTCGTCTTCCTATAGGACCCCCCCCCCCACCTGTTTCCCCTCCCTCTTCCCTTCCCCTTTTCTTCCCTCTTTCCTTCCCCTCATCTTCCCTTCCTTCCTCCAGTCTTTATTAAGCAGTTACTATGTGTCAGGCACTCCACCAGGTGCTGAAAATGTAGAGAAAGAAGCCTGTCCCTGCCCTCAAAGCAACTCTCCACTAACTTGGGAAGCCAGCAAGTAAGGCCACAGTGGTATAGAGCGGTGTACAGAATGCCGTGGAGCACAGGGGAGGCAGTGCTCCTTGTGGGGAGGGGTCAGGGTACTTCCTGAAGCGAGGATGCCAGAGAGGAAGTAAAACATGCTTAGGGTTAAATGGAACGAAACGGCACCTTCCTGCTGTGTGTGAGGAAAAGTGTACCTCTGTTCATCTTCTCCCTTGGATCAATTACCAAAGGTAACCTTCCAGAATGTTCCTGTCCACATATAAGCCTGATTCTATGACTTGGAAGACAAATAGGGTCATACGACACGTGCCGTTCTGCACCTTGCCTTTTTTACTCTAATGAGTGATCACGGACTGATTTCCATTCCATTCTGCGTAGTAGGCAGCTGGCTGTCCGTGTCCACCAGTTTCAGTTCTGTGAGTTTTGCATTTGTGGATTCAACCCACGGCAGATTGAAAATATTTTTCAAAAAACCCTAGAAAGTGTCAAAAAGCAAAACTTGAATTGCCACATGCTGAGCACTATACTGAATCCACAGTATAGGAGTGAAGTGATACGTCGGCACACACTGCCGCAGCCTCTGTGCAAAGCAAATACAGATTATATGCAAACAACATGCCACTTTATGCAGAGGACTTGCGTGTCCGCAGTTTTGGCCCCGCCCCCTGGGGAGGGGTTCTGGAACCAGCCCCCCGCTGTGCCAGGAGATGGCTGTGCTTCAGTTCTATGGGAACCTGTGTGGTGTTACATTGAGGTATATCTTACAAAGCAGGTCTGTCACCGATAGAGATTCAGATTGCTTTTTTCCCCTATTTCCAAACAGTCATGCAGTACTTTTATATATATTTGTGCATAAATGTGCAAATTTATTTATGAATTAATTCCAGCTGAGAAATGGCTTAAAGAATATACACATTTTGATGTTGGTAGATATTACAAAGTTGCCCTTTCGCGTGACTATACCAGCCCCACTTCCATGAATAACATTGTGGTTGTGCTGGCCCTCCCTGAACGCGTGGAGTTTTGCTCATGTGCCTGGTAAAAAGTGGTCTTACACATGGTTTTCCCATGGAAGGTTGATATTTCTGTCACTTCCCCCCAGAATACAAATGTAGCTCCAGTCTGTACTTTGATTTGTCACACTGACTTTTTAGATTGTTTTAGGCTCTTATTTATTCTGTAGATACGCATTTATTGAGTGCCTGCTGTGCACCAGAGGGGTGTTCCTGGTGCTTGAAATGTATCGATGAACAACGTAGAGAAAGACCATGCCTCTGGGGAGTTTACATAGCAATTGATCTTACTATCGGGGAAAGTTTGCTTTTCAGTAGGATTTAAAGTTTTCCTTGCGTAGGTCCTTCGTACATCCTGAAAATCTTTCATGGGCTTTTTAGGAAGTACTCTCCTCCTTGTAATTCTTAGAGCACAGTGCCTGTGTTTCTCTCCTGTCACTTAACATGCATACAAGTACAATTCCTTGTAAAGTCGTATGCGTTTTAAGAGAAGGTCTGAGTTATCTTGTTTTTCATGGCAATACCTAGGGCAGTTTAATCCAGACTGGAGGCCCTGGATATACAGAAGGGGGGAGAAAGATGGGGTCCCAGGACTTGAGCCATCCAAGCGTCACTCACACGCTCGTGTGACATCCATCATTTGACCTTCACCTGTTGGCAAGGTGGGGAAGGTGATCAATTCTTTCTTTATAAAGCTGACATAATGAGACTGCCTTATCTAAGGTCATATAATTGACAAGCTATGTAAACAAGTGAGAGCCCAGGCCTTCCATCTGTAGGTTATTTTAAATTGCATATGGAACTTTATGGGAGCCACTGAGCCTCCTCCGGGCTGAAGCATTTCCACCATTTCAAGCACACTGTGCGAGCACCAGAGAGAATTACACATCTGCTCGTCTGCGTGAGCGTTCATGCAGGGGGTGGTCACGAGCCAGCCGGAGAGCAGGAACAGTGGACTTCATTCCGTCCTCTCATCTGAAGCTCTAAGAACAGTTTAATGAGAATAAATGGTTGGAGTTTTGGTTCTCTGTCTTTCCTAAGAATATGAACTAGAAGAAAATAGTACATGAAATTTTGCAGTTTTGAAATAGATGTGTTTTAATTTAAGACAAAGTAGTCAAATTTGGGAAAGAACGTAAGTATAAAAAGCATAAATCTGATAGGTTATTGGAAAATATATTCTGTATTTTTTTCTTTAACTCTTAAATAGGCCTTTTCTGGGAAATATAGTGTTGATCACATTTCTAGGTGCTCAGATGAGGAGAGCCCTGATTTAAAGCTATGGGTTTTATATTCTGTATCTTCACTGAAAGCAACTGGCCCGAGAAGTGATGGTTTATTTATTGTTAACTTTGCCCCGCCCCTTCAGAAATACTTAACCCCCGCTAGGTATGATTACTGGGGACCGATGCACAGGGGAGGCTCCCCGTTCCATCACAGTTACAGTATCAAAACCTCGAGGGGGAGGGCCTGCAGCCATGCACTGACTTGCTCAGACTTGCTCAGACTGGAGAGGGAGGGCTGAGAGGAGCCCTGTTTTGGCCAGATGCTCCTGCCTTGGTATCATGTTAAAGAAAAAACCAAAAGACCAAAAAACAAAGAAACAACTACCAAAAAAAAAAAATATTGTGTGGACTAGGAAGACAGCGAGGGGTAACCTTGCAGAAACCAAGCGTTCGTGTCACCAGAGGCTCTGCCATTCTTACCTGTCACCAGATAGGAGACTGATGACATTATGCGTATTGTGCCACACTTTCAAAACTTGAACAAGTGTGACGAAGCAACTCTTGAGCAAAACTTTCAAGTAGCAGCTCTGTCTGGTTTGGAGATGTTGGCCCTTTGTTTCGAATCTTTTCTTTGGAAGAAATTTCTCACCAAGTTATGAGGGGGTGATTTGTTTTTATCACTAATTTTTGAAGCTCCTCATGTCAAGGCTGCCTGGATTTTACTATCTTCTCAGTCTCTCCCTGCTTTCTTTTTTTCTCCCCTTTTTTGCAAATATCAGCAAAACTTTATCATCTCCCCAAATACTCCACACCTGTGTCATGTGTCACGTTAGTGTCATTTCTGGTCTTGCCCCTTGGCAGGCCTCATCCCTACATCTGGGCCTAGCCTGTGGAGCTGAGAATCTCCGTGGACACCCTCCCTCGCCTTGCCTCTGGGTCTCTGCCAGGTACGAGTGTGTCTGGAGGACAGAGACTGAGGCCAGTGAGCAGTAAATGTGACATAGGAATGGGGGAGGCCAAGAACTGTGAAATTTTGGATTCCTGGCACATGTCACTGAAACCATATTTTCTCAGCAATAATTTTTTAAAAACTAAATGTAATATAGTTCTAAAATTATGTTGCAGAGTGGAATAATTTCCCATGTTGATTTTCTACAATGTGATTTAAAAGATGATTCCCCACCCTTTCAATGTCGTAATTTTATCTACCCAGTCCTTTTGACAGTTTTTTCCAAATATACTATTATGGACAACACTAGTAAAAATACTCCAGATTTGTTTCTTTCCTTCATTGACCAACCATACTGGTACCCAGGCAGAAAGGGGAGAAGGTGGGGGTCCCATGGCCATTGACAAAAATTGATGAGGAAAATGGGGAAGTGACTTAAAATGGATTATTGTACCCAACACAAGAATGAGGTTGAAAAACAAGAGCTTGTTCCTATGAAATGTAGCCTGAGTGGCAACTTCGCTGCGAGAAAGGCCTCAGGTGAGGATTATATACTTACCTGCACTTCCTGTTAGCATCAGTCCAAGTCCAGGTTTGTTTATTTTTTAAATCCTCACCTGAGGACATTTTTCTCATTGGTTTTAGAGAAGGAAGGGAGAGAGAGAAACGTTGATGTGAGAGAGAAACATACCTCCTGGACTGGGGGTCAAACCTGCAACCTAGGTATGCACCCTGACCGGGAATCGAACCTGCAACTTTTGGTTACAGGACAACGCTCCAAGCAACTGAGCAACATCGGCCAGGGCCAAGTCCAGTTTTTGAAGACAAAAAGGGAAGGAATAGTAGATGGGAATAATGCATAAGAGCACTTGATTGGCAGTTACCACTCATGAGGAGCAGGAGTTCAAGTTGGAGTTTGCTGGGGCCACCTGAGTCCTAGGGGGGTGGTTCTCCGATGGTAGTGTGCATCTGCATCTCCCAAAAGGTGTGTTGAAACAGACAGCTGCCTCTTTACCCAATTTTCAGATTGCGTGGGGTCCTAGAATGTTCCTTTCTAGCAAGTTCCCAAGTGGTGTTGATGCTGCTGGTCCAGGGACTGTATTTGATGTGGGATTGGTTCACCGTGTGCATCCTAACTCAATGACTGGAGAAGGCTCTCTCTGACCATCCAGTTCCTCTTCGGACCCCTAGGGCTTGGATTAGAAGCATCTAGAGACGGGTTCGGACTACATCTGTCTCAGCTACACAGAAAGCTCGGCTGCTTATAGTTAGTAGACGTCCAGATGGCGGCCCTCACTCACAAAGGTTATAGTTGTACCAGCAGCTGAAAATATCACTCAACTGTAAACACTAACAAGCAATAAATCACTCCGCAGGTGGAAGAAGCGCCAGCTCAGATGCATGAAGCAGAGAGCTCTAAGTTGAAAAGATACCAGGTTAACAGTCTGTTTAACTCAACTCGGTGCCCTTTAACTTCCAGGTTGTGGAATGTTCCTCTGGAATTTGAAAGCCTGCCCTGCCCCCCCAGGAGGCCTTCTGGGCTTATTCTCCCCTTCTTCCTCCCACCGCCTAGATATGACTAAAGTATGTGTGGAATTTAGGAATTTTAGCTTGAATTTAAGGAAGTGTAAGCTTTTTGAAGTCTTTGTTTTTAGAGGTATCGTGTTGACAGAATCACAGTAGCGCAAGCAATCCATTATATTACCCTAAATTCCAAACCTTTTCTTGAGTAGCCTTTGTCTTTAAATTGTCTCCCATCTGTAGTGACTTCTGTGGAAACAAGCTAGAAAGTCTAGGTCATCAGCAACCCGGGAATAAAGAAAGCTGAGTTGGGTCCGCAGATGAAGAGATGCGGGAAGATCCAAAGAGCTTGATCTGGTGCCGCAAGCAATGAACGTGGCCACTTCTGAGGGTCAGGTAGAAAAAGGAAAAGACCAGATCACTAGCCAGATCCAGGTGGGGAGGTTATGTGAGGGACAGGAGAAGCCTGACCCAGGGGTGTCGCTGAGATGGTCACGTCAATCACGGCTTTTGCAGGAGCACCCAGACCCTTCCTAGTAGAGGGAGACGCCGTGTACACACCTCCGCCCAGCAGCTCCAGCGGCAGTGGGCGCATGTGCACGCACGGTTTCGCTGGATGCAGCCCTTCCCCATTGCTGTCTGAGAGTCCACCTCGTGGCTCCAGCACTCATGAATCAAAACCTGACTGCTTCCTCACAGCACACAGCTGGTAGGAGGGCAGTGAGCAGAATTGTTTCTCGGAGTCTGCGGGAGCTTGATCTGGCAGCAGATTAATTAAGAACATATTGACTGTTTGGCAGAAGTCATCCTTCATGCCCCAGCTATCACTTATTAGCACATCAAATTCCCTTTCCCCTTGTTTCAGGGGCCTATTTTAATTCTTCCTTGAGGTCGGCTTAAAGGATTCAATAGCAGAAACTACCAGGAACATGTAGTTGTTGGGTATTTCAATTAATGACTTCTGTTTCTATTTCTGATATCCTATCCTAGTTAGTGCCTTCCAGATAACTAATATTTAAGTGTAATTTTCTAATAAACAGTCCTCACAGCTGCAGAGTAGAAAAGTCTCCATGTTGCTCCAGCTGGAAGTGGATTCTTCATTTTTGGTTCTCTTTGTTTTTTTGTCTCAGCTCAATTTCTTAATTTTGCATTTTAAAGACTAGTACAGCTTAGTACCTGTGTGGTTTTGAAATTCAAATAGTGATTAAAGCATACCCCAGTAACTCAAATGAAGGCTTTTCCCAAGAGACAGCTGCTTTCAACTCTTGTAGCTCCCCTCTGGTATTTATCTTCTTATCTTTCCATGAAATGCTTATCAAGCGAATTTTCGATTTCTCATACAACACACATTATCTTTTTACTCCTTAGAGGCAGCCCTTTTTCTCCTGTTCTCCCTTCTTCCTCTGCACATTTCTCTTTCTCCCATCTTACCAGTAGAGCTGTATCATCATGTTTTTTTACTAAAGCAGTGCTTATTTTATACGATATTAGGACTACATAAATGTTGGTTTCACCTGGACCAAGTAGTACGCAATGATTATGTTTCCTGTACAACTTTTTATTTTCCAGGGAGTTGATAACTGCCTCTGTTTTTTCCTCTTAGTTTTCCATGTTCCTATCACTAACTAATTTTTCCCAAACCCTCCAACAAAAGAAGAAAATGGTCAAGGGCAGGTGAACGATAGGGTTTTTCCTTCTGGGTCGACTGCTCTCTGCAGTGGTCAGCCTGAACTCTCGGTTCGCCATGGTCCTGGGACTTCCCTTTCTCTCTCTTTTCTGTTGCGTTCTGTTTCCAGGTTCTAACGTTGTCCTCATTTCTGGCTTATTTTTTCTAATAGCGTCTCAAGAAAGGGACTATTTGGAGATAAATTTTCTGTCACTTTGCATGTCGGAAAATGCATTCTATTTCACATTTGGTTATTAGTTGGGCTAGTGTAGGTTTCCGGGCGAGGTGGGTTTTCTTCAGAGTTCTCACGGCATTGCTTCATTATTTTCTAAGCGTCCCGTTTTAATATCAGAAAGTAAGATGCTCCAATTCCTGACCCTTCTATGTGACATTTTAGTCTTCCTGGGAAATATGATAATATGCCTTGGTGTCAGTGGCTTTTTTTGTTTGCTAGATACCATTCGGGTTCTTATAAGCTTGGGATTCTTATCCAGTTCTGAGAAATTTATGTGTTTTCTATTTTTTATTATTCTCTTCCTTTGTTTTCTCTTTTCTCTCTTTATAGAGCTTCCGTTGCCTACATGATGGATGTGCTAGGTGGATCCTTATTTTTCTTATCTTTTCTGTCCTTTTTTATTGTCTCTTTTTAAAATGGTTTTTTGGTTTTAATTTCTCAGATGTTTTCTCAATTTTATCTAATAATCTTTCTTTCGATTTTTAAAATTTTTTTTCACTTTTAATTTCTAAGAAGTTTTTTCTTGACGTCTAGTTAATCTTTTTTTATAGCTTCTTATTCTTGCTTTTTTAAGGATACAGTACTTTCTCTGAAGATATTTGTGGTTTTGTTTTAATTTTTCTTTAGCTCCTTGCATTGTTCATTTCCTTTGAATTCCCTTTTTATTTTGTTATTTTCTGTCTTTCATACTGGAAACTTTCTTCACTCACCTGATGATTCTCCGCAGTCCGCTCTTAGTTTTAAGAGTGCGTCACTGAAAGCTGATTAGGAGCTCTTTGTGCATGGAATAGACTTTACTTAGGTCTATTAAGAGGATGAGGTTGTTTGCTCAAATGTTGATATTTATGTGTTATTTCTGTTGGATTGATTCATTTATCCAGGGAGTAATCTTCCTGCCTTGGAAGCACAGGAGTGGATGGTTAAGTCGGGGCTACAAGCATTTTGGGACCTGAATGGAGGAAGGAGTTGGGTTCTCTTTCATTTTACAGATGATCCTTAATCTCCTCTTTTCAGTATAGTGCCTTCCCCTGCCTTCCAGGCCTAGTGTCCCTGAGTATGGGGTCTCCCTAATTCATTTTCTCCAGGGAATAAATCACCCTTCACCTGCTAAGAAGAACAGCGAGAGGGTTGGCCTTCCTGCGCGTGCCAGCTTAAGGGATCTTGGGACCAACTGTTCCTTATTTCTGTTTTTTGAGTTTCTCATTCCTGAACACCTAGTATCTCCAATTTCTTTTTTTTTTAATAAAGATTTTATTCATTTATTTTAGAGAGGGGAAGAGAGGAAGAGAAACATCAGTGTGCAAGGGAAAGATTGATTTGTTGTCTCTCACACACCCCCAGCTGGGGACTGGGTCTGCAACCCTGGCATGTGCCCTGACCAGGAATCGAACTAGCGGCCTTTCAGTTTGTGGAGCCCTCTGAGCCCACCAGCCACAGCGTACCGCCAATTCCTGAGTCTTCCTATTATCATCCTTGGGAAGTGTAGTTTTTTTTGCTTTGCTAGGTAGTTTATCTGCAATTTGTTGTTTGATTAAACAGACCTAACATTCTCTGTAGTTTTTTATTTTAATTATTTTGACATAATTTCAGACTGAAAATTCCAAAAATAGTACAGAGTTTCTGTACACATTTCCTCCTTATTCCTCACGCTAATACTTTACCACATTTCCTTGATCATTGTGTCTGTGTACGTATGTTGTGTGTGTGTGCAGGGTGAGGTAAAGAGTTCACAGTTCTGAGTAAGCGAAACAGTTTATTTGTTCTTGGGTTGTTATTGATTAATACGTTATTTCCATACTCTTGCCCACCCCTGTATAAGTGCACACGGATCTTTTCCTGAACCACTTGGAAGCTGCAGATGTTGTGCACATTTACCCGTAAGTACTTCTTGTATGGAATCACAGTGCACTTACCAAAATCACCCAGAAATAAGCATCGACACAGTATCATTTAACCTGTAGACCTTATTTAGGTTTTGCCGTCTGTCCCAATGTTGTTCGTGATAGCAGAAGAAAATTCCAGACCATGCACTGCATTCACTTGTCCTGTTTCTTTAGCCTCCTTTAATCTGGAACAATTTCTTAGTCTTCGTTTTACACGACAGTGATGTTTTTAAAGAGAACATGTCAGTTGTTTTGTAGGACTTGTTTTGGATTTGTTTGATGGTTTTGCATCAAAATATGCATTTAGTTTTCAAATGATTGAAATTCACATTGTGCATTTTTGATAGGAATATTGCGAAGGTGATGTGTTCTCTGTGTGTCATATTGGAGGACACATGTCAGTTTGTCCCATTACTGGTAACGACAACCTCAGTCACAGGTTTTGGCTGGATTTCTCCAGTGTAATGTTACTAATTTTTTTTTTAATTAGTGGGGAAATACTTTGAGACTATAAATATCCTGTCACTCCTCAAACTTTCACCCACGGGCTTTAGCATCCACTGATGATTTCTTGCCTGAATCAATTGTTATAATGGTTGCCAAATGGTGGTTTTCTAATTCCTATTCTCTGCTTTGGGAGCGATTTTTCCTTAAGCTTAGGGCTCATGTCTGTAATCAGTTTTGGAAAATTCTCATTTTCTTTTTGACTGTTACATAGCTATCACTCTCACTGGTCTTCCCTTCTGGAACCCTGCTGAATATAGGTAGGTCTCTCTCTTGTTCTGTCTCTCAGGGCTTTCTACCCCCCCGCCCCCTCCCCCCAACGTTTTCCATATTTTTATCTCTCTGAATGCCGGATGGTTTTTCACATCTAACTTGCTGTTTTCTTTAGCTGTGACCAGTGTGTTTTTACCTGTCCACTGAGATTTAAATTTCAGTGCTTATTGCTAGAAGCTCTATTATTTTTCAGATCTGCCAGCCCCAGTTTATTTCATGGCGTCTTTTTTCATGTGTTTGCAATTCATTCTTTTATACCTTTAATTATTTGAGATACTTTATATTCTCCAGTTTTTAGCTTCCTTCTAAGGTCTTTCGTCCTGTCTCTTGTCTATGCCTGTTGCTGTTGCGGCTCTGTTTTCTTGTGTGTTTGATAATTTGGGGATGTGAATTCATCTTCCATAGGGTTTTCTGTTCAAACCGGTGACGATGAGGTATTTCTCCAGAGATTGTAGTCGTTCTTGTTTCTGTTTGTTTGTTTTTGCTTCTTCCAGGCGTGCCAGGGCTATTGCAGAGAGAAAGCACTTCTTTTCCCAACATTAATTTTTTCAGTAGGAGATTTCCACACTAAACAGATAGGGTTCGTTTAATTCCCAGGGAGAGTTTCTCTTTACCAAGCCGGTGAGGTCTTCTTCCACACCATAGCTGACCTCCGTAATCCGGTGAGCGGGCTGCCAGCAAATATTTTCATGCCCAGCCAGGAGAACAAGCTTCTGCTTCAAACCGTCAGAGTGGTTCAAGTATGGGGTGGTCAGACGAAGCTGTAACTTGTTTTCCCTGTCACGAGAAGCAGTAGTTGAAGCCACCATTAACATTCTCAAGCACTTTGGATTGTAGATCAGCCTCATTTGTTTGAATCAAAGCAGTTACTAGCTTTTTCTCTGAAGCATTTCTCTTACGTGTTTTCAGTATACGCACTAAGTAACCGATCCAGGGAGGATGATTGTATAGCTGAAAGCCATATTCTAAGAAGAATCCAAATCTTTTGCACTGTCAGAGAGCTGAACTGTGTTGTTAACATGTCAAAGTATGACCCAGGATAAATCAGCGAGGCGTTCTGGGGGCTCCTACTTTATTGTATTCACTCACTTAATTGATTAGACAGCATCTTAACCATTTTACCATAGGTATATTTAGTGAAATTTATTACTTGGATGGATATAACTCATGAATTATTAAAAGCACCAGCATATGGAACCTGCTCTTTTCTCCTTCCAAATTTGTTTAATATGGCCTATGTTGAGCCATTGAACTGGCTTCTGTCCATCCCACTGATGGAAGCCGCAGCCAGACCAGGGTTCTTACAAATGATTGGCTTCTCTTCCAAGCAAGAGGGGGATGAAATGTCAACTTTTTCCTTTACTACCTGGAAAGCAATCAGTGGCAACCCTTCCTGCTCTTCTTGACAGTAGTTTGGCTTTACAGAAGAAGGGTGGGCTTTGAGCCAAATGGGAATTTCAGTGCTATATAAAGAAAAAATTTAAGTAGCTGAACCTCAGATAATAACTGGAATTTTCAGAGAGGCATTCAGATGGGTTTAACCTGTGAGCCTTCACTAAGCTCAGGAATTCCTGAACTGCACATTTTAATCCCTTCTTCCCTGGTGTCGATCTGCGTAACCTGAGGTTACTTACCAAGTCTCCCTTTGTAGCAGTTCGCTCATCAGTAGGACTTGGTTTAGGGAAGAGCAGAAAGACTGATTTCTAGTCACTAACCAAGGCCATTGAAAAGGACATTTGGAACTCAAGTTCAAAATCACCTATTTTCTTGACCTTGTGCTTTCTTATCTCTTTGAAATTTATTATCCTTACCTGTAAAATGGAGTATTACTTATTTAACAGGTTTATTATGAAATATTAGTGAAATAGTATTTGTGGAACCATTTTGTAAGTGGTGTAGCACTATAAAAAGTAAAGTGTTATTAATGTAAGGCTGCTATTTTAATGCTTTATCACATCAAAACGTAGATTTTAGAATTGGATGGGACTCTGGAGGGGAATATTGGAATTTACCAGAGGGCATTATTTTGTACCCAGATGGGTTCTATTATATTTTTTCTGTTGTTTAATCCACATAAACCCCAAGAATAGCATTCTGTTAGCTCCATTCTTACAGATGAAGAAAGTGAGACTTAATTTAACTTTAGAATCTACCTCCCCATCATCCTATTTCATAAACAAGGAAATGGAGGTATGAAGAAGGATAGTGACTTATCTACAGCAGAGATTCTCAGGTCACCATTCCATTTATAATAAATACTGCCATATTTTCTTCATAACTATTTTTATCTTGTACACAGACTTGACCCCAAAATTAAATAGAAAACACAATAATACATGATGAGATTGGCAGTGTAAAGAGAAAAACTTCTGTTACTGGCCTCATGATAGATTAGATATGCTAAATGACCTTCCCAACCAAACAGTTAAAGTACTGAATGAAGTATTACGAAGCAGTGTAGCCCGGAGCTGAGCCGGCATGAAAGCACGATGTCCGTGGATTCCCTGGACAAAGTGAAACTAGGTGTGCTGGGGCGTGGGAGCCAAAGCCAGCTTCTGTCCCAGCAGTCCTTACAAGTGTGATGACCTGGAGCCTCTGCCCGGTGACTGTGCGGAGTGGGGGCCAGGGGCGCGGGATGGAAAGCCTGTGAGTTGGAGGATCTAGCAAGAACTCCTGGATGAAGCCAGGAGACTGAAGGACTGTGTCATCAGTGAGAGAGTAAGGAAGAGTAAGTCGGTATCGACCAGGTGTTGATAACTGTAGTCATAAGCCACCTTCACATGGTTCGTGGCCCGGAGTCATACTACAAGTGTGGTCCGAATAAACCTTAAGAGGAGTTTCACTGACAGTGGCTCTGAGTTGATAGGGACCAGCAGAAGTAGACACAAACCCTCTCCTGAGGAACTCTGCTTCAGTCTGGGCCTCAAATAATTGTTACGAAGTATCCAAGGAAAATGAGCAGCTCACAGTTAAAAACCACAAAACCATAAATGAAGCAGTATCATGAGTGAGAACCAGCAGAAATACACCTGCAAGGACCTCAGATTATTGGGTTAGATTATTACAGTTGATTCCAAGAAATTATTTGGAATGCAGCCCAAAGAGACTGAGATGTGAAGGAGTCATGGAGTGATCTGGAGAACAGAACAACGTCTAACATACTTCTCATCAGAGTTCCCGAAGAAGAGAGGAAGAAGAAGGAGAGAAGTCTTAAACATACCTAGAGGAAGAAGAGTGTAATAGTGGAAATATCTGGCTTGCTCCTATGACCCTGACCTAGAGTCTGTGCTCAGTTTCTTTGGATGTGTCAGAGTCACAATACCTGTTACTGCAGCACACCCAAATGTGCACACATTTCAGCTCCACCATGCGGAAAGCTATTCATGAACAGATTACTGTAAATAAGTCATAGGAATTCTAAGCTGATCATTTATTCACTCCCATAGTTGCGTCTGCAGCACCAAGAGGATTTCTGTCGAGCCTTTGATTTCGTCATCTTTCCAGGGTCTAACGTGAGGTCAGCAAGATTTAACCATCAGTGTCATAGGTGTTTTCCAGAACATCCAGTTATTTTTTTGTTGGGGGAATGACTTAAAGCAGTGTTGTAGCAAGTGGACTTAAGACGTGTGCAGAATCTTTTCTCTCGTGATCCTGCTGGAAGATGTCCTTAGGTCTTCACAGCTAGCTCCCCGGCTCCCAAGTGAGCGCGTCCAGAAGAGGTGGGCTGCGAGTCACCGCGGCGGCTGCAGAGGTTTAATGGTTGAGGCGGCGTGGGCCACATTCCTGATTGCCCCTCAGATCTCCCAGTGACCATTAACATAAATATCATCTCACTGCTTTGGGCCGGGGACACCACCCTTATGCACGTTAGCAATATGATGCTGAGGCTTAACCCTTCCATTGCTTTGTGGGCTTCAAAGGCCTTGCCTTGCAGCCATTGGCCAGGGAGTCTGGGCCCAGAGGAGAAGTGAAGGGGTTAACTCCTTTTGGTTTTGCCCTTTGACCACTTCAGGATGAGAGGCATGATGAAATACTTTTCAAAGTCTTCAGTGGAAACACATCATGCATAATTGGAGCAAAAAAGAATAAATCAAAGCTTTTTCCCCCCTTTTAGTCTGGTAATTCATAATTGAAACCACATTGAGGTAAGGGCTGATAACTTCAAAACAACCAAGAAAACTGCCCTTTCTATCAAGGTAGGGATAGGTACGGCTCCTCATTCCTGGGGGTCAAAGCTTCTGTGTAGCAGGCCTGTCTTCTCTTCCTTCTCCCTCTTCTGCTCGTATTTAAATACCTTTATTTAAATCAAGTATGGGTTGACTCGAATATCTGCTTCTCTTCTTGTCACATGAAGTTATACATAGTGACATTTTAAAAAATCTTTGATACAGTGAGTAACAGGGATTAACGTCTGCATCATCTTGCTTTGAGCTTGATTTCTCCTGTCTGGAAAGTGATTGGTTTGGACCGAAAGAGTCCTTTGGATGGTAATGGAATGCAGTTTTCCTCACTCTTGATTTTATAATCCCCAAGTAGTTCCAGTAAGAACATTTCAGAACGGTGAGCAAAGGCCCCTTGCTCACCACCTTCCTCACTCGGCGAGGGCGGTTTTGGCTGGACTCATCTAAGGCTACCACGCATGACCTTTCAGTTAAAAGAAAGCAAGCCAGGATTGCAGGGATGGCCCAGAAAACTTGCTTTGTGTCAGATTGCCAACAGGCACGTCTAGTTGTTTGAGTCTGAGTCTCTTTCTCGAAGGAGACAATCCCGTTGCCTGGTCTCCCAAGGCCTGTTTTTCAGGACGTCCTGAAGACCAAACCCACATCTCTCTAGTTGGCCTGCTCACCACTAGCGCACTCAACAGGGCTTTCCAGAATAAGCAGTGTGAAAGAACTCTTCTAAAGCTAGCCTTGTGACCCGATAATTATTGGGGCCTTTATGGATTCATTCTGTGTGTTTGCAGTTTAACAATCTGGATTTCTTACTGCAGCTTCTACAATGAATAATTGTTGTAGGAGTGAGAAGCAAAGGGTGGGCAAGAGATGAACAAGGTATTTTGGCTAAATGCCGGCACTCTGTCAGGATGATACACGCTTCTCTTCTTGGTATCTCCTTCCATCTTCGAGTGAACAGTTTTTACTGGTGTATTTGAAAGGCGTATTGCGAACCAAGACCCTGAAGGTGCAGTTATAATAGATGGGCTTCGCCTTTTTCTTTTTCTTCAGTTCTCTGTTGCTGGGGGCCTGGTTCTAAGCCCTGTCTTGCCATGATGGAAATTTAATCAGGCAACAGAGTTAATTGCCAGCATTGTTTCCTTATCCCCGGCAGAAGTCAGAGTCTTGAGTAAATTATGGAGGTTTAAATTTGCTTGATTTCCTGCAGAAAGTGGGGTCAAGAGGTCCCAGACTGTAGACACTCTCTTTGGGCAGCCAGCAGGGGTCAGGTCTTAAAGGTATTTCAGAGGTGACTAAATGCCGTTTTGAAATGCCCTTCTCCAGTACGTTTTTCACTCTGGGGGTTAGTTTGTTGACCTTACCCCAGTGGGGCAGAGTGTCTGTGTGAAGGCGTGCACCCCAATTAAAGCTGCCTTTCTCCATGCCGGCCCTGGGCTCCAAAGGCAAATGGGATTATGTTTGGGGGGGGGGAGCAATTGGCACAGAAGCTTAGTTGCAGATCAGCATTTCCTATTTCTGACCTTTTGAAATGGGACATAAAGGTAGCAATGTTAATTTATAAGTAAAATGACAGTCAGGAAAAGAAAGTTTCAAAAGCTAATCATATGACTTAAAACTTGTGGTAGGAGGCTTTTTGTGATATTGGCTTTAGTTAGCCTGCCCGACTCTTGAGTCCCTGCCGTCTCTAACTCCCCGGCCCTCCTCCCAGTCCGTGTAACCCGCTGCAATCTTTCCCCTTTTGTGAGTGTCTCTGCCCTGCTGCTTAGTTTGCCTCCTGGCTCCTGCTTACCTTTGAAGACCACTCAAGGGTTCCCTCTTTGCCTCCTCCAGGGAGACAGAGGTGCTTGTGCAGACCTTCATGCCCACACGGGACTTAATACCTTGCTTCATTCAGAACTTGTTCTCTTGCATTATAATGTGTCTTCCTACCGGGCCATCCATACTGGATTCCCCACTGGATTATGAACGTTCTGAAGGGAAGGAACTTGCTCATCTTTAAATCTTTAACATTGTTTTAGGCTTTTGGTGTGCGCTCAGGAAATGCTGCCTGAATGAATGGGTACCATAAACAGCATTGGTAAGGATGATTGCTGGCTGGCTAATGCATTGTTTTAGCAGGCAAGAAAAGTACAGATTGGGGAGAGCTGGAAGTTTTCTGTGTTTCTTTTCAACTGCCATGCAGGGAGTTCTGTGTTGACCCTTCTGCGTGCATTTGTGCATACTCTTATGTAATCATCCGCCCCCTAGGGGGTAGATACTGTCACGCTTCCCATTTTATTGAGGAAGAAATGGACCCTCACAGAAGTAACTTTACTCGTCACAGAACTAGTAACCAGCAGGGCCCAGATTCAAGCTCCGTTAAATAACCTAACCCTGCACTTCCGCAGAATACCTAGCACAATATGATTCTTGGTAAGTACTTTAAAATGAATGCACTGAGTCAGAAATCATGGCAGAGTTCATGGTGTCGCTCACTTGAGTGTGCCCGTCAGCTGTGCACATCCATGCGTGACAAGGACAGAGAGAACAGGGCCTGGAAGATCTGGGTTGGACTTGAACAAGTTTTTACTGAGTAGCACTAGGCACTGTGCTGGGTACCGGATGTTACAACGTTTATGGCTCTTGCTTTCATGGAGCTTTCAAGATAGCTAAAATAGAAAGAATGGAAGGAAGAAAGCTAATTGTAAATACGAACAGTTATATTTGGAGAAGTAGAAGAAGTAGAGAAGCCAGGTAAGCCAGGGCCCTAAAGCACTGTAAAGGCAGCGAAAGACTCATTTAGAATTCTTGGTGCTGGAAGAGACCTCAGGATTGCTTAGGCTACTGCCTCCCCCCCGCCCCCCACCCCCTACTTTGAGAGGTGCAGAAAGCAGCACCCAGAGAAAGTGTCACTCCCACCAGATCAGCTGTTGGCTGTCATTTATCAAATGCTTGTACATGTCAGGTACTTTCCACATACACCTACTTACTTTTATTAACAACCTCTGGGTGGTTGAATAATAATTAAATAATAATAATTTAGTAATTATTATAATGTCAAGTCATACCATCCGGAAACTAGTGGTATCATGATTTTATGGATATGGAAACTGAGGTGCAAGAAAGTCGAGGTACATTGCCCAGGCCCCAGTGCCGGGGTAAGTGGAAGACTCTGGACTCAGATCAAGGACTCCTGGTTCCCGATCTGACTAGACATGCTGACTCCCGTTTTGAAGTCATTCACACCGGCCCTGGAGCCTGTCCGCAGTAAAGCCCTGCGCCCATATCCGAGTAAGTGTATGCTTAGTAGCTGAAGTGCTGCCTCCATGTTCGTCTCGGTGCCTGTGTTTTATGAGAACGTGCTGGCAAGACTGCCTTGCTATGCTGTCTCCTCAGTATGTGGTCTTACTCTGCTTCCCCAGCTCTCAAACTGTTCGGGGTGCCAGGGAGCAGTGTGGAAAAATTGAACACTGGGACGGGTAACTGCTTCCCACCCACCCGGTCCTTCTGCTCCGCCCCTTTCAGAATCTGCTGCTGCCCAAAGGGGCTGGCATATGGGATGAGACCAGATCTCTTGTCTTACCAAAGACTTGGGTACCCTCCGCCTGACAGATCCTGACTGACATCAGAGCTGGAGTGCCTTTCAGAGGCTGCCTCCATGTAAACCCCAAGGGATTTTTTTCCCCTGAAACCAAGCTTTTCCATCTCTCAGGATTTTCTTCTCCTCTTAATGTTGCGAAGGCACCCAAGTGTATTAGCATTCCCTGCTTCTCCCAAAGGACCAACCTCATTTTGTCAGTGTTTTAATAGTTTTTCCTTCTGTGTAGGGGTGTACTTACCTTTTAAAAATGTATGTGCTCCCTTTGTGTCAGTGGTACATAGTTGGTGAGTTTTTATTCCGTGTACCCTCTGAAATCATAGAGGTGGGGTGGGCTTTTGCTGACTGGAGCAGATGTAATTATCAAGGATAAAAAATTTTACCATTTCTGTCTCAGAGAAGAGCTAGAACTAGTGAACCCTGGAGTTACCCACAGTTCCAGTTCCCAAAGTCTATAAAGTGGCGATGCTTTACCCTGCACTCGGAGTAGGAGGGTGTGGGGGAGGGCCAGGAACCACCACCATCTGGTGTACTGGAGTCAGGTGGCTTGGGCTGTTGCCAACATCTGTCACTTACAGGTTATGTGACCTTGAACATCACTTACCCTTCCTTCCTTTCCTCCTTCCCTCCTTCCTCCCTCCCTCCCTCCCTCCCACTGGTAAAGCAAATGATCAGACATCGTTCACTGTTTCTAGTCCTGTAGTCTCACCACCTGTAAAATGAGAAGAGTGACTACCTTGGGGGCCGTTGTAAAGCTCTGAGCTAATACACGTAAAGCACAGCGCCTAATCCTTGGTATGGGTGTGCTTGGCAAATCTTGACTGTTTGAACATCACACGTTAAATTACTTTACACGTCTCTTTTTAAAAAGTCTTTTTGTTGTTTACCATTTAAATGGTGTTTTTGAAGCATCAGAGAGTGCTGTGTCTGGAGGAGTAGGTGAGGGGGTTGGGATGGCGATGGCAGAGGGTGAACCTGGGGGACTAATTGGGACTTAAGCACGGGGCTGCCTAAGGACTTTCATTTCCATTAAAAGGTTGGGAAGGTAGGAAGAACAAGGTTTGGGGAAGAAAACTAAATGGGGTTCCCACACATGTAATCAGATGCTGGGCACAAACACTAAAATTCAGGCACCTTCCTAAGATGACAGCTGGATGTCCAAGCGCGGAGTCATGGAAACAGGCAGTTGGCGCTGAGAGGAGAGCCCTGTCTGCTGTGTCTCTCGGGCATGAGGTCTAATTATGGTCTGTGGTGGACATTTTGGCTTTAATATCCTGATTACATTAGGGCTCCAGGAAAACCATCGGTCTCCCTGAGTTCCCACCCATGTGTATTCCATGTGTTTGTGTACATTTCCTGTCCCACACTGTCACATCTGGCAAACAGCTGCTGTCATCTACGTGGTGATGGGTGTCCATCAGTGATATGGATGAGGTTGATGAGGAGCCTTGGGAATCCCAGATTATGCAAGACGCTAGGGAAGTGTGAGCAGCCAGAGTGGCAGATAGGACAGGTCATATTCAACCACCTTCTGGCAGAGATGAAGTTAGATTCTGGGTTTTTCACATAATAACGTATGAATGTGAATGTAATTAATGCCGCTGAATTATACTTAAAAATGGTTGCAATAGCAAATTTCATGTTAATATTTCACCACAGTTTTTCGAAACTATACATAATATACCCAAAATCATTACCGAGTACTTTAAATGAGTAGATAGTGTAATGTATGAATTATGTCAATAAAGCTGTTTTAAAATACAAGAATTTTTACCAGTCTTTCCCTATTAGTACAAAAATACTTTTGCTTATGTTGCTGCATTAAAAATTACTTAACATTTTAATGGTAGCAAAGAAATTTAATTTCTTTCGTTACTTTTTAAACTTTTTTGGAAAAGCTGTCAAACTTGCAGAGCTGTAAGTTGTGAGAATTGCATGGCAAACTCACGTGCTCCTCACCTAGATCCACACGTTTCATTTGTTCTCACGCTCTTCCCAGTGTGCAGAAGTGATGCGCTTTGATAAAGCTGCGGGTTTTGTTTCCTTGTTTTGTTTTGGTTTTTGTCTTTTTTTAAAGTTCAGTGTGCTCATTACTTACTGGACCCTTTCCGTCTGAAAGTTCGTGTCTCCAGTATCTTTTGTTTTGAGAACGTGTTTAATTCCTTGGGTAGTTTTGTTTCTTCCATGTGCTGTGGTTGGTTGGTTTGCTTTAGGAAATCTCCTGTTAGATGGATGTTGGACCTCCTGGATTTTTCTCTTCTTTTTTTCTTTCTTTTTGTGTGTGTTTTTAGTCTAACAACTTTATTGATATATCATTTTCATACCGTACTTGTCGTCTTTTCTATCCTGTTCTCATCTGTCTTTTCGTTCACCAGACTGGAGGATGTTGTCATCGCTGTCTTTCGATCCTGCCTTTTACATAATTTTAAACTATCAAATTTTAATGTCTGAGTTCTTTCCCTTCTTTATAGAATTTTTTTATAAAAATAGCAATTTATTCTCATTTCATGGATGAAAACATCTTCTCTCTCTCTGAGGATATAATTTGTTGATGTTGTTTTCATTTCCTTCTGCTTCTATTGTCTCTGTTTCTTCTGAGTTCTTGTTTTCCTATTTGTTTCCTTGGTTTCCGTCATTCCTGCTAAAGATGTTCTTGAATTGTCTGCGACTCTAGGGTCTGTTCATGATTAAGAGGGAATCACTGAAAACTGGATCAGAAGCTCTTTGTGTGAGGGCATGCTTACTGCCCGGAGGGCTTCGCCGTAAGATGATGGAGAGGCAAGCTGGACACTGGCTGCCAGCGCTTTGGGGACTGCGGTGGGGTGAAGGCTGTGGGGCTCGTCATTCAGAATACTGATTTTAGCCTGCCTTTTCCCCTCAGCTGTGCCTGTGTTTCCGTGTCTGGAGCTTCAGTTTCCTCCAAGAATAAACCTCCCTTGTCCAGGGGGGCGGGGTGGGGGGGCGGTGGGGGTGAGCAGAGTCATGTTCTGGCTGAGTGGGTGGTGAAGGGGAGGTTTGTGAGTCTGGGTCTGTCACGGCTCCTCAGGCGTGATTTTCACCAGTCCTCCTGTTGGTGGCCCTACCCCTTCTCCTACCCTCGCAAGGTACCCACTGAGCCTAATTCCTGAGCCCTTGTTCAACAGTTTGACCTTGAACACTGTGGTCCTCCCCTCTTTGTAGGTACTTAGGTTTCAGCTCTCACTCTCCTCCTCTGTGGCCACTTTTCCGGCCTCTTTCAGAAAAATGTTCATATTGCTCATCAGCCGTTTTTCCCTTCTCCCACTTCATTGTCTTTGTGGATTTGTATGTCATATTTATTAACCGTCATCTTAGTGGGTTTGGGGAGGGAATAGAGATAAATGCATGGGTTTAATCGGCCATGTTCTACTAGAAATCTCTCCACACCTGCAGAAATTCTCTGCTCCATTTTTAATGGTGTGAGAGCCAAGCTGAATGACAGAGAGTCAGGATGAATGTTGAAGTTGGGAAGACTTTGAACAGTTGCTTACCTCTTGGATCAGTCATGCTGAAAGCCACCAGACCCCCCCACGTTCGGGTTTATTGATGATGCTGGGAGAGAGGTCAGCCCCATGGTTACCAGAGCCCTCTCTGAACCACATCAGTCTGTTCTCTTGCAGAAGTGGGGCAGTGTGAGCAACCCGCTCTTCCTGCCACTGATCCCGCCACAGTCGCAAGGTTTCACGGCCATCGTCCTCACCTACGACCGAGTGGAGAGTCTCTTCCGTGTCATCACTGAAGTGTCCAAGGTGCCCAGTCTGTCCAAGCTCCTAGTCGTCTGGAATAATCAGAATAAAAGCCCACCGGAAGGTAAGAAAAGCGGGAAAATGGAGTGCTCAGGAAAGGCCTGGTTTGCGGGGCAGGGCAACTTGCAGCTGGGTCTGTTATGGCTAGTCAAGTTATTTGCATTCTTTATTTTAAATGAGTTTTCCTGCTTTGTCAGCAATAATGCCACTTCTGAGGCAGCATGACCCCAGTTTTATCAATCATTTCCCTCTTGTTCTAGGGTGGCCCATTTAACTCCAGGCCCATGGCTTGTTCTGTAGCCACAAGTGTTCGGGGGCTTAGGAATCAGCGGGATCAAAGGCCACCAGCCTTGGGAAAACAGATCTCAGCTTCCCTCAGCCCTCTCAGCTGATTTGTTTACATGAAAACTCAGTTTAAAAGGCATTAGTTTTCTCCTCCCTTATCTTGGCTCTGATACTGTGCTCTTCTTCAAAAAAAAGGATGGCTTCACCTCTGATTGGGAAAGTCAGCAAAGCATGCCCTCGCAGGGGTGGAATCAGCTCCTTGAGTCAGCTCTCGCTGGAGGTTCCCATTGGCTCGTTCTTAATCACTTTGTTCCTTGCCTTGGCCACCCTTGCAATCTGCTGGCTGGCAGCGAGGCTTGAGGACTGTTTGATTAATTGGATTTGTTTTTAATTCAGAAGGCATAGAATATGTTCCACCTGCATTTAGTTTCTCATTCAGTCCGTCTATTACTGATCCTAATCCCAGGGACTTCAAAGCTCCTGCCCTTTATAGCCTATTAAAGCCAGGAAGTTTCTGATGGATTAGAGCGAGGAATGAGTTTGAAGTTTGTAATGTGCACCACTATCACCGATAAGGTCTAGTTTATTGCCTGACAGTAGTATCTGCACTTTTTATGGCTATTCCCTTTTAATTGGTTGTATTGAAGTCGGGACGGTCAACCCTGGAAACTACCAGTAGTCAGTAGATCTATAGTCTAGGCTGGAAGAAGACCGTATTTCTCTCTGTTGGGCAAATCAGAAATTGCTTCAAGAAAATTCTTTAGTTCCTCCTGAGACATTTAAAATTTTTCACTCGACGGAATTTCTGCTCTATGAGAGAATCATGTACTTTCTTTTTAGATTGAGGGGTCCACAGTGTGGGAGTAAACAAAACAGCATTTTTAAGTGGAGGTCCTGTATTATGCCCTGAAGCACACTGCTTTTTTTAAAAATTATTTTTTTGTTAACTATCTTTTTATGTCAATTTTTTTTCTCAACATGTGATTTTGTTTTGTTTTGTTTTCTGCGCAGTAAAAGAGAAAGAAAGAAGTAGGAGAAAAGGGATGTGTCAGTGCCCCTTTTTAGGAGGGAAGGAGAGTGTGTCACAGACAGGGGAAGGCAGAGCAGACAGAAGGAGCTATGGGGGAGGGTGTGGGGAGGTCCTCAAACCCCTGGCTTGGATTCCTCAGTACTGGTCCCTCTTCCCCCAAGGTGAGGTCGCTTGGATGACGCTGCTTTCCTAATTAGTTCCTTCATTTATAAAGGACGGGTCATGTTTTAAGGAGGGCTGTGTATCCCCGCTGAGCTCCAGAAAGCACGTTGTGTCGCGGTGTACTCACACTCACACATTTGCTCCCACTCGCGAAGGCCGCCAGCTTTCGGAGAGCCTCCCAGCACGTCCCCGCCCGCCCCCGCAGAGTTGCACAGCCTGGTGCCAAATGCAAAGGGGGCTTCTCCTTGGAAAGCTTGGTTAGCCCCTGGGCTTGAGGTGAACTATTTATTGTAAACTCGAGTCGCTTCTTTTGGGCCAGCATCCTTGCAAACTCTGCGAAAGGAGAAGTCTTTCTCTCCCTTCTTGGTCCAACCCCCACATCGACATAACTAACTGCAGCAGCACAAAGCTCGGGTTGGGAGCAGGGGGCTCAGTTTTAATTTTTGGTAGCCCCTACCAAAATGTCGTGGTTAATTTTGTGACCAAGCATTTAGTTTATTTTTGAAATCTTTTGGCTCCAGGGAGGAAAGAGACCGCTCAACCGATAAGGCCCTAATTTTGACACATTCAGCGGCTGGACCCGCTTTTTCTGACAGTGGTTTTTAGGTCTGGGCCCTGGCTCCGGCAGTGTGGTCGCTGGGGAGAACCACGTTTAATCTTCCATGGGGTGTTTGTTCAGTTGGTAAATGGGGCTGTCAGCTCTGGCCCTCATGCCAGCAGAGGCATCTGATTTTTCATGTACGGCATTAGTAACATGTATGTTTTTGAAAAAGCAAGTCCAAGGCTTTGAAATATTAGAGGCAAAAGTGATGTTTTTCACTTTCTCTACATTTACTAAAATAAATACTGTGGTTAACATGTCTGCTGCTGGAAGGATTAGTGGAGGCAGAACCTCCCCCCACCCCCGCCTTTTTTTTCACTTTCCAATCCAACCAAACACTTTTTTTCTTTTTGGTTATGTTTAAGTCTAAATTGCTTGGTTTGAAGTTTAAGTAAATACTTAGACTAGGCAATAGAAATTTCCAGTGAGCTTTCGCCACGCTGGGTTTGAACCCTGTCAGGAGAGAAGGCCAGCCACCGCCTCCCACCCCCCGACTCTTCAGTTGCCACACTCGGTGGGCACAGGAGCTGTTTGCCCGGTCCCCGACCTCAGTTTGAAGGACGCTGTTACATTGTCCATTTCAGAGAGGTTGGCCTCTGCCTTCTGTTTCAGCTGATTTCAGTGTTAAATTTGGATTGATCTCAAGAGCCCCCAGCTTCGGCGTGCACCTTGCATAGTTCCTAGCAGGCAGGATGGGATTGGCTGAGCCTGGAGGGAGGGTCAACCCAGAAGAGGCCACGGGGAAGTGGAAGCAGAAGCCATCTTCCTTTTGAGCCAAGTTCTGCGGGAATTAGGGTCACGGGGACCAGATACACACCGAGTAGCTCGAGCACCGCTGAAGTGTGCACTGGGTGTGCACGGCGACAACATCGTCCCTTATCTAGTGGCTCTGTGGCTGTGTTTGTGACAGCGACTGCCAAGGTGGGACGGGGGGGCGTGTTCAGTCAGCCTGAACATCTTCTGGTCCCTCCGCCAAGTTGGAGAAACATTTTCTCTGCTCACATCTCTCTTGGCATCCAACATGGAGAAAACCATTAATCAACACACATTACTTTAAAAATCCTTAATACAAGTTCTTTTTCTCCTTTGAGCTGGACTAAAATTCATAGCTGTAAAGTCATTGGGTCAGCTGGCCCAGCTGTTTGTTTTTCATAAATTTAGTGTGTTTGAAAATTCCATTTTTCAGACTTCTTTGTTGTGTGAATGGAAGGTGACATTTCTGATGTGCCAGCTCCAGAGTCAGAGGATGAGACTCTGATACGAGAGCCCGCTGTCCCACTTAGAATGTAAAGGAGTAAGGAGAAAGGGACCCCACCCGGGCTAAGCAGTGGAATCAGGACCTGAATATTTCTGGCTATGACACTGTTTCCTTCTGTATCCTAAGGGGTCACCCCACATTCTTCTGTCTACCCCTCTTCAGGTTGTCAGTAGAAAAGTGGAATTCATAAGACTTTACAAGAATGCATTTGTGAAGATGATGATATGATGTTATTACAGTCGTGTGTGGTACACCTTTTGTACCCGAGGCATAGACGTGCTTTATGTGTATTATCTCCAGTCCTTTGACAAAGCTGCAAGAGCGCTGTTATCATCCCCATTTCACAAGGATGACTTTCGATTCGTTGAGTGGTTTGCCTGCATCACAACACCGCAAATAACAGGGTCAGACGTAACACAGGTCTCTCTGGATCTAAAGCTCATGCCCTTCGCATTCAGCCCCACTGTATCTGAATATTTAGATTGCCAGTTAGCAGTAGGAAAATCACCATGCCTCGCCAGTTCTCTGATTTAGGGTTACGTGAAAGAACTAGGTCCTTGTCAGGGACTCAGAGAGAGAGAGAAAAGTAAATCTCTTCTTTTGGAAACACTAAGGGGAAGGGGAACAAAACGTTCTCACCTATGTTTTTCCTTCCTCCCTCATGATAAACAGAATCAAAATCCCACATCAGAGTTGTCTGCTTTGGGGCAGGGAGTAGTCACGAGCTTATTCTTTGATCGCTGCCCCCTGCCCATGCCCTCTCTCCGTAGAAGGGGTGCTAAGGCCTGAGGTGATGGTGGCTCCCTTTCTTGGGGGCTATGTTATTTAAGAGTGTGGAAGGGGGAAACCGGGAACTCTATTTAGTGTGCTGCCTTTTGGTAACGATGTTCATAGGCGGCTGACCACTGAGACGGAGACTCCTTCTGTCAGAGCCGACTTTTGGCCACCCAGGCCTGACTCGGCACAGGGAAAAGTGACCATAGTTCCAGAAAAGCCATGATTCATTCTGCGCTCCCACCTGTACCCGTGCCGTCCTCTGTGGCCGTCATCACTTCATCACTCTAGAACTTCCCTGTCGAAGACTCACAGGACCCACTTAGTTCTTTATGGTCGCTGTCTCAAGTAACTGACTCTTCAGATGTGCAGGTTCTGTCCAAAGGGTATCCAGCCATGCGATATGAAAAGTAGACATTTATTGAAGAAGATACAAGAAACTCTGTACACAGGCCAATGATGCCTCAGTCGCCTTCAAAGGAGGCACCTTGGGACCTCCCACAGTTCTCCCAGTCTCCATCAGCTGCCCGGTCATATTTTCCTGAATCACATCGATGGTCTGAAATCTCTCCCCTTTCAAAGGTGATTTTAGTTTTGGGAAAAGCCAGAAGTTGCAGGGCACCAAGTCTGGGCTATAGGGAGCTGAGTCACCTGGGTGATTTGATGTTTCACCAAAAAACTCTGCACGAGATGTGATGCATGACCAGGTATGTTGTCATGATGAAGCTGCCAATCACCAGTTGCCTATAGTGGTGGCCTTGTGAATCATCTGATTAGTTTCCACAGAGGAATGTGCATGCTTAATGCAAAATTGGATGCAAATTCGTTGCTCTACTTGCTCAGTCATTTTAAATGTGATGGCCACACAGTACACATGCTTGCTCAACGGTGTCTACCACCCCCACTGACTAGTACAGTGAAGTTGTCATTGTTCACGTATGTGCATTCCAGTCCACACTCCT
Source organism: Macrotus californicus (assembly GCA_007922815.1). Classification (NCBI taxonomy): domain Eukaryota; kingdom Metazoa; phylum Chordata; class Mammalia; order Chiroptera; family Phyllostomidae; genus Macrotus; species Macrotus californicus. Next base: position 249,717 of record VMDR010000068.1, read on the forward strand.
CGGCTGCCGGGTTACATGGATGCCGTGCAAACCGTTCTCATCATATTAACAGTGGCTGGGCATTTTCCAGACAGACCTGGTATTCTTTCCAGACAGAGAATATGGAGAGCTGTCTGTGGGTTGAACGTGCTGTACACACTGTCCAAGTGAAAGTGCAAATCCCGTCTGGGTTAGAGAACTGTTCATACTTAACCGAAGCAGCTAGCCTGCTTTCCATACATGCTGCAGAAAGAGGAGCTGTTTGTTACCTTTTGAAAGTAACATGGCAGAAGTCATTTCATCAGTGTGTTAGATTTTCAGGCCAAGAAATGGCAGGGATTCTGTTGGTCTAAAAGTAGACGAGGAAGGAGTGGATAAGCTAGCTGCATGCCGCTGGATTGTAAGAATAATATACCAGATCTAATATGTACCACCTTGCTACCACTACCTGAAGTTCAAAAAAAAAAAATCCCCTGACTCTCTAAATAGACACAAACTTTCCAGGGAAAGCACAGCTAGCATTTAGTGGGTGTCTGTCATGAGCTGGGCACTGTGCTGCTAAAAGCATTCAGGCCCATTCTCAATCATTCATGGAAAGATGGTGTTATTATTCCATCTTCCAAGTCAAAGAAACAAGTTCAGAGTGATTTTGTTCAAGGTCACAGGGCAAGTACGGGTACACCTGGGTTGGCAGCTGTTTCCATAGCCTGTTCTCTCTGTGATCTGTACCAGCCCCGGGGGATCCCGGGACCTCAGAGGCATCCCGTTTTGTTTCTCATCTGATGTCCTGTAGAAATCGGACCTACGTTAGTGCATTTCAAGTAAAAGGCCACATTGCATTGCTGAAGGCCTTCGTTCCATCTTAAGACGGTTTATACCATCAGAAAATTCTCACCTATTTTGAGTCTAAATCAGTTTTCCTGTAACGTTCATCCAGCCTTCGGTCAAGGTCTCAACTCAGAGGTGAGAGAGACCAGTTCCCTTTAATCCTGGGAACCTCTCTGGTCTCCCCAGTGTATTAGTCGAGGTCCAGGGAGGAGACAGAAACCACATAGTAACTTCAACAGGAAATGTTTAATGTAAAGAATGATTAACCTGGAACAGGAGATGGGTGACCAAGGGGTAAAAAGAACTCGAGATTATAGGAAGTGAATTTGGGAGCACCCCTTCTCCAGCTGGGTCTGAGGTTCAGACCCTGTGGCCTACTGCATGGTGAAGTTTGCCAAGGTGCCCCAGGCCAGGTCTGGCCAGCAAGAAACCAGCCGCCTGCGTGAGTACTCACGGAATTCAACAGGACGCTGCCCAGGGGGTGTTACTGAACTTGCTGAGAAAATGGTGCGGGCTTTGGTGGAGCTCACTTGGAACCGCCAAGGGCAGCTGGGTTGCCCTTGAGGGTATCTGTGGAATTCACTGCGAAGCTGCCACTGGGGGCACCACTGAAACTTGTGGGGATCGATGCCATTGCCTGCCTGTCTGCTGGCCAAGGACTGAAGGAGCGAGAAGGAACGAAGGCACACCAGAACCAAGAAGAAAAGCCCCGTTCCTCCTGTACTGTCCCTCCGGCACCCTCTACTGACAAAGCTCAGCACGGTGCCAGCTGGCAAAGGGCAAATGTTGAGCAGGATCCAGTTCCAGTATCACAGACAGGACAGTGAAGGGTGAAATTAAAGCCGAGAGGCAATGAATTGAGGACTGGCATGTTTAGTTTCTTTCAGCAGTCTGTAGAAGCCCTGGATGCAAGCACCCACCCTCCCCACAACTCCTGCCCAGCTGTTTTCCAGTTTGTTGTATTTTCCCAGTGTTGCCATACCCACCTCAGAGCAGGGTCTAGTACAGAGGTTCTCAAAGTGTGGCCCAGGGACCCCGGGACATCCCTGAGATCCTTTCAGGGGGTCTGAGAGACTGAAATTATGTTTGTAATCATGCTAAGTCACCTCCCTTTCCCACTTTCTGTTTCACAAGTGGACAGTGAGGTTCTCCAGAGGCCGTATGACATGGGATGACATCATTACTCTCATGGCTCATGGGGCTTGTGTATTCTTGTGTTTTAAAACCTTCTCGGTTTTAATGTCTAATACAACAAAATGTGTATGTGAGTGTGTCTCACATAAACAAACATTTTTGGGGGTCTCAGCAATTCTAAGAGCACAAAGAAATCCCGACACCCAAAAGTTCGAGAACTGCTGGTCGAGTAGGTAGGGCTGTAACCTTCTTCATTTTAGATATTGCAATTGATTCATGTTTTACAAGAGTCTGTACAGTCGATCTGCGGCAGCAGTTTTATTTATCCGGAAGAGTGAGTGGGAAGCAAAACAAGAATAAGGGTGATTGCTGAAGAAAGTTATTGAACTTTTTTTTTTTTAGATCTAGAGAAACATGAGATTTTCAAGCCGCAACAGACAGTATAGGTTTTATTCGATCTTTGATGCTAAACAGACTTAAATTCAAGTACTGGCCTTATCGTGTATTAGCTCTGTTACCCCAGACAATTACCTAATCTCCATGGGCCTTGTTAAGACTGCCTTGTAAGTAATTTCTGCTGCATAGGATTGTCAGGAGGCTTGGATGACATTGCATCTCTAAAGTGTGTCTATAAGTTGCTTAATAAAGATCTCCGTTTCTCTCTCTCTGTCTCTCTGTCTCTCTCTCTCTTGCTCGCTCTGCTTATTCCTTACTCTGAGAAGAAGGGACTCTCCTGAAATCCCACAGAAAATGCAAAACTCAGGTCTCCAGTCTCTCAGTCCTATGCCAGTTCGTTTATTCCAAATATATCTATTGATTATGTAATTCTGTGTCAAGAACGAAACTGTAGTTAGCTATTGTTACTGAATAAAAGGCAGTGACACAGAGGATCTCATTTTTGGTCTCCAGTCCAGCCCTTTTCCGAGCATGCTGCTTTTGGACTTGACCACTCTTTCAGGCTTTGCGCTTATTTAAGTCTGAATATTTTCCTTGGTTGCAGAGCCTTCCACTTGCCCGGGCTTCTTCCAAGCCCCCGGTAATGCCCCAACAATGTGGTACATGGACTGACTGTCAAGTACACAGAAGTAAGATATTTGGTCCGCAGTCAGTTAAGGCACTCTTTTCCGCTTCGGACTGTTCCTCTGTCATACATCTCTTCGCTATAGTGACTTTGGAGAGGCTGCAGGTATTTGGGGACTTCAGGACCCCCCAAAACTAGATCGCCCCACAGTTACGTGATGGACTTTTTGGAAGCAGTGTGACACCTAGCCTTCCTGTTCCCATTTGACAAGCGTGTGGAGAACAAACTGCCCTTTGTAAAGGGCCCTGAGGTAGACATGGGTTCTGTACCAAAGAAGGATTAATTTCATGCTATGCTAAATGCAGCGCTATAGAATAAGGAACCTGTGGTTGGATTGCTTCAATCATTTGAGAGTAAAGTGGGGAAAATGTAAGGCAAGTCATGGGCTGGTGTTTCTTTACTGTACTAGAAAATCCCACATAATTGGACCTAGAAATTTGATATTTACTCTGTAAATTGGACAAGATGAGAAACCAAAGCCGGTAAATCATGGGGGGAGGGGCTGCTGAGGGGTTAAAGTACTAAGTTAAGGAAGCTCTACCTGTTCATTGAAACCGTGTGGTGAGGGGGGATTTTCACAGCCTTGATAGCTGTTTGTGATTGAGTTTCGGAGACTGGCACCTGGGACAGGCATCTTCAGCACATGCGTCGCATTTCCTGGCAGAGCTTCAGGCAGGGCTTGAGCTAGGGTGTACCTACCTGAAGTATTTTGCAGAGGCGGTAGTGTTCTGATATTAAAACCACGAGCCTGAGCCCTGGCTGGGTAGCTCAGCTGGTCAGAGAGCTTGGCGGATATGCCAAGGTTGTGGATTTGATCCCCGGTCAGGGCACATATAAAAATCAACCAATGACTGCATAAATAAGTGGAACAACAAATTGATGTCCCTCTCCCTCTCTCTCCTCTCCTCCTCTCTGCCCCCCATCTCTCTAAAACTCTGTAAATAAAAATTAAAAACAAACCAACACCACGGGCCTGAGAAAGGGGCATTCCAGACTCGATTTCTCTTATCACAGTGATCTCGGTCAGGTCATTTTGCTTCCCTGTCTCAGCTGTGAGTGGAAGCCAGTTTGCATGTTCTGGTGAAAACGTCTGTGAGAAGCAGTAGCACCGTAGGGACTTAGGAGGGACAGGTTTATGATATAAAGTGTTGTGAAGCTGCACTCGTAAGAGTTGCCCTTGTACACTTGTGTGTGTGGATTGTGTTGATTCTTCCAACTCATTAGTCATGTGACACTTTATTGGCTTTCACACTTTATTAGAAAGAAACACCTTGTTTTTTGTGTTTCCAGAGTCTCTGTGGCCCAAAATCCGGGTTCCATTAAAGGTTGTAAGGACAGCTGAAAACAAGCTGAGTAACCGTTTCTTCCCGTATGACGAGATTGAGACAGAGGCTGTGCTGGCCATTGATGACGACATCATCATGCTGACCTCCGATGAGCTGCAGTTCGGTTATGAGGTAAGGAAGCTTTAAACAGTATAGGTACATATTTAATCTCTATTGCCTGTTAATTGCTTGTTTTTCCTAATAACGACTCCATTTCATTCTCTAAAGTCATAATTTTTAGGTTCTAGTAGAGTCTAAGGAGTGTGGCTTATGAAGCTGTTCTTTAAAACTTCGGGGAAATCCTATTCCAAAATGACAACTCTGCCCTCTGCTAGTTTTGGGAACTCCCAGGGAGAGTCCCAGGGGACATTTTCAAAAGCGGGCTCTAGCATTTAATGAGCGCTTAATTGATGTCTCCTTTTGAATAGTGCTTCCCCTGACTCAAGCAGCCTGGGCACCGCAACAATAAAAACATCAGTGAGTGAAGAAGCTGGCGACACTGACGAACAGAAAGCAGACCCTGTTGATGGCTTTCTTTCTAAGTTTTAAGTGGGGAGGCTGGCCGCCTGTCTGTAGGGAGAAACATTCTCTATCACCATTCATTCGATGCGGCTGATGGATTAGGCAGAGTTCAAGGGTTAAGTATGGAGACCAGGAAAGGTCTCCCCAGGGGAAAGTGCCAGAGCCGCGGCCTGGTGAAAAGCAGTGGGAATTGATGAGCCCTGTCAGGGACGATGTACTGAGATCATGATGGCGACAGCAGAGGCCCGTGGCTGCAGGGCAGTAATGGTGGTACCAGACCCAAGCGAAACAGAGTGTATAAATCAACCAGCTGCAGCGGGCACAGGGAAAGAGGTGGAATTTACCCCTTGCCGTCATCCTGCCTTTGGGAGAGAGGTGACTGCCTTCTTTAGTTGACTCGGGTTTGCCGAATTTGAGGTTCTAAGAAATCATGAAATTTTATTAAATGAATCTGTACTTGGTACATATATTTATTAGAGAAATTTATTTTCCAACCTTTAAATTAAAAGTGGATTTTAAGGGGAGGAAATAGGAATCCTCTTATCACTGCCACCACTCAAAATTAAAAGCTCAAGTTTTCTCAGTTGTTTTTTTAAATTTATGTGTGTATAGCTCCACTTGGGTGTAAAAGAAATCACCACAAAATAGGCTGGTGTGTGACACCCTGGTCAGTATAGCTCCTGGCCGGTGAAAGGTGTGAGAGCAGTTAATCAAATGTACATTCATCTTTTGGGATTTATTTTCATTCATAGAGATGTCTCTTACATCATCACCTTTAGGGCATTGAATGATTTTTAGTCCACTCTTATTCCCATTTTTTAATAGTCCACTCTTAATTCCCATTTTTTAAAAGAACAAATTGCCTACTTGCTTCTCTAGCCAACTCATGGCAAAAAGACCAACTTTCTTCTGCCAGGTTTTCTCTCTTCATGGCCAATAATGGCTTCAAACTATACCCATGTCTCTATTTTTGTGGGGAAAAAGGACTATTCAGAATGGTATAGTCAAGATGGACAGAGGGCTGCCTCTTCTTGCAGAGTCTCAGCCCCGGCATCGTAGAGTGGGGTGGGCTGCGAGATAATGGCATAAACACTGGCGCGGTCCACGCCTTCGGCTACTCAGTATCCGCACACACCCTTCTACCCAGGTTTGGACTTCCATACAGCAGTGATGACAGCTGTATCGTTTCACTGAGAAGACACAGCTACCCTTCACGCACACGAAGGCCTCTCGTTCTCTCCCCCCAAAGTGGGGAGACACAAAGTCCTGGTAGTCATTATACCCATGCCTGGGTAATTATTAATTCTTTCTCTAATTTAGTCCCAATTCTACTTGAATATTCTGTCACTTAATGAATAAGTTGTAGACTTTCAATTCTGGACAAGGTCAAGTAAGCACATTTTACCCGGTTCCTGAAAAAAGAAGACAGACTGGCTAGGAGCCTCAGGACTGGAGGGAGGCTCCAACAGTGACTTCCCTTGGGTTTTTGCCCCTCCTTCCCCCTCTCTCTTCCTCCTTCTCCCCTTCACTCCCCAGCCTCAGTGCTAGTGAAGGTCATAACATTTATAAGCACAGATCAAAGCAAGCAAACAAACAAAAACAAAACCCCACTTTCTCTTGCCAAAGAGAAAAGGGCAGCCCCGCAGATGGAACCCTGTTGACTAAGCCCACGTTATGCCAGGCAATCAGTGGGAAAGAAGCCATACATACCCTGCCAACCAGGTGCTGTGACTGTGACAGGTGTCATGTGGAGCCTTTTGACCATCCCTGCCCTGCATAACAGGAGACAGGAGCAGAGATGGCCTTCTTTCCCTGACCCCCTGTCCAGTGTGGAGACAGTGGGGTGAAACTTGGTTGACCAACCAGGCCCTGCACTAAGTGAATGTCAGCAAAGAGGCAGCTATGCGGGGCCTGCTGGGAGGAGCCCTCTCCGTTGTCCCCAGCTGGCACCAAGCAGCAAACAGCGAACAGGCAGCATCTCATCCCTTCCCAACTAGTGAGTGGAGGGAAAGTATGGAAAGGAGGAAGCTGCAAAGTGAATTCTTTAAATTTGCGTGTGAACCCCTAGGCACACTCTCTCCTCCCCCTGCCCCCTCATAGCAGCCCATGCATATTACTGACTAGAGTCAATACAGCAAAAGCTTTGAGAAATAAACTATGGTGTACAATACTACCCAGATTTCAAATTAGCCTCTGGGTAGCACAGCACACAAGTTAGGCGGACCAGAGTGGCACTACAAAACTGAATTGTATTCAATCCACAGCCCACAGAGTGGGTCAGGACATGCATTCTGAACTCCTTACTAAAATAGAAAATAGGAAGCAATGTCTCATAGTAATACTCAAAATGTTTAGGGTATAGTCCAAAATTATTCATCATACCAAGAACCAAGAAAATTGCAGCTTTAATGAGGAAAGATAATCAATAGATGCCACAAATGTTGGAATTATTTGACAAGGATTTAAAAACTGCTGTCTTCTTAAAAATATCCTCTAATAAGCAATTACAAAACTATTGAAACAAATGGAAAAATAGAATGTGTTGGCAAAGAAACAGAAGATATAAAGAAGAATCAGATAGAAATTACAGAACTGGAAATTACATAACTTAAATTTAAAATTTACTGGATGGGCTCAATAGGTGAATGGAAATGGCAGGAAAGAATTGGTGAACTTGAGGGTAAGCCAGTAGGAATTACTCAGTCTTAACAACAGAGAGAAAATAGATTTTAAAAAGTGAACAGAGACCTGTGGGACACTCACAAAAGATATAACACCCATACCATGAGCGTTCTAGAAGGAGAAAAGAAAGAATGTGGGACCAGAAAAATATTTGAAGAAATAATGGCTAAAAACTTTAAAATTTGACAAAGGACATTAAACTTATGAGGAAATGGAAACATCCAAAGAATAAGTTGTGTAAATATATATACATTGTATAAACTGAATACATTAATTCTTTTTTTTTTTTTTTAGGGACTTCTCGTCCCCCTCCCCAAAGATAATCCTCCATGTGATCTCCATTTCTGTGATTCTATTCCTTTTCTAGTTTTTGCTTTTGTTTTTTAGATTCAGTTGTTGATAGTTGTGAGTTTGTTGTCCTTTTACTGTTCATATTTTTTATCATCTTCTATTTCTTAGATAAGTCCCTTTAACATTTTGTATAATAAGGGCTTGGTGATAATGAATTCTTTGAACTTGACCTTATCGGGGAAGCACTTTATTTGCCCTTCCATTCTAAATGAAAGCTTTGCTGGATAGAGTCATATTGGATGTAGGTCCTTGCCTTTCATGGCTTGGAATACTTCTTTCCAGCCCCTTCTTGCCTCTAAGATTTCTTTTGAGAAATCAGCTGACAGTCTGATGGGCACTCCTTTGTAGGTTACTATCTCCTTCTCTCTTGCTGCTTTTAAGATTCTCTCTTTATCTTTCATCTTGGGTAATGTAATTATGATGTGCCTTGGTGTGTGTCTTGGGTCCAACTTCTTTGGGACTCTCTGGACTTCTTGGACTTCCTGGAAGACTGTTTCCTTTGCCAGATTGGGGAAGTTCTCCTTCATTATTTGTTCAAATAAGTTTTCGATCTCTTTCTCTTCCTTTTCTCCTTCTGGCACCCCTATGATTCGGATGTTGGAACATTTAAAGACATCCTGGAGGTTCCTAAGCCTCTCTTTGTTTTTTTTGAATTCTTGTTTCTTCATTGTGTTCTGGTTGAATGTTTCTTCCTTCCTTGTGGTCCACACCGTTGATTTGAGTCCCGGTTTCCTTCCTGTCACTGTTGGTTCCCTGTACATTTTCCTTTATTTCACTTAGCATAGCCTTCATTTGTTCATCTAGTTTGTGACCAAATTCAACCAAGTCTGTGAGCATCCTGATTACCAGTGTTTTGAACTGTGTATCTGATAGGTTGTCTATCTCTTCGTCGCTTAGTTGTATTTTTTCTGGAGCTTTGATCTGTTCTTTCATTTGGGCCATTTTTGTTGTCTTGGCGCACCTGTTCCGTAGTAAGGGGCAGAGCCTTAGGTGTTCACCAGGGCGGGGCAGCCACGTTGCTGTGTGATGCTGTGTGGGGGGAGGGTCTGAGAGAACAATGGCGCTTGCTCCGCTCTCTGCCAGTCCTCAGTGACTTTCCCCGTTATCCACAGTCAAATTGGGCCCTTCTGGTGCTGATTCCCGGGTGGGTGGGCTTGTGTACACTCTAGGACCCTGTGGGTCTCTCCAACATACTCTCCCTGGAGTTTCTCCTGCTCCCGCTCCCTCAACCCCCACAGGAGTTTTCAATCAGAGGCTTTGAGGCTTTATTTCCCTGCTGGAACTCTGGGTTGTGGGGTCTGTCTCACTCCCCAGTTGTTCCTCCTGGTTTATCCATACGTTGATGTGGGACAGCCCAGTCCGCCAGACGCCTCCTTGCTGAGAGCCCTCTCCGCCTGGCTGCCCGTCTCCGCCCCCCCACCGGTCTGGATGCATGTTTCTTCTTTAACTCCTTGGTTGTCGGACTTCCATACAGTTCGATTTTTTGTCAGTTCTGGTTGTTTTTTGTTTTAAAATTTGTTGTTGTCCTTCTTTGGTTGTGCGAGGAGGCACAGCATGTCTACCTATGCCTCCATCTTGGCCAGGGAGTTTTTCTTAAATAAGTCCCATTAACATCTCATGTAATAATGGTTTGGTGATGTTGAACTCCTTTAGTTTTACTTTGTCCGGGAAGCTCTTTATCTGCCCTTCAATTCTAAATGATATCTTTGCTGGGTGGACCAATCTAGGCTGTAGGTCCCAGTTTTCCATGACTTTAAATATTTTTTTTGCCAATGCCCTCTAGCCTACAAAGTTTCTCTTAAAAAAACAGCCAACGGTCTTATGGGAATTCCTCTGTAGGTAACTAACTGCTTTTCTTTTACTACTATTAAGATTCTCTTTTTATCTTTAACCTTTAACATTTTAATTATGATGTGTCTTGGAATGGGCCTCTTTGCATCCATCTTGTTTGGGACTCTCTGTGCTTCCTGGACTTGTATGTGTATTTCTTTCATCAAATTAGGGAATTTCTATTTTGTTTTTTTTTCAAATAAGTTTTCAATTACTTGTTCTTTCTCTTTTCCTTCCAGCACCCCTATGATTCAGATGTTGGTACATTTGAAGTTGTCCCAGAGGCTCCTTAGCATATCCTTGTTTTTTTTCAATTCTTTTTTTTCTGGGTGTTCTGATTGGTATTTTTTCTTCCTTATGTTCCAAATCATTGACTTGATTCTCAGCTTCATCTCCTCCACTGTTGGTTCCCTGTAGACTTTTCTTTATTTCACTTAATGTACCCTTCATTTCTGCCTAGGTCTTTTTTATGCTGTTAAGGTCCTCACTAAGTTCCTTGAGCATCCTTATTACCAGTGTTTTGAACTCTGCATCTGATAGACTGCTTATCTCCATTTGTTCACTTCTTTTTATTTGGTCTGTCCTTTCATTTGGGCCATGTTTCTTTGTCTCCTCGTTTTGGCAGCCTCCCTGTGTTTGTTTCTATGTACCAGGTAGAGCTGCCATGACTCTGTGTTGGTAGTGTTGCCTAATGTAGCAGATGTCCTGGAGGGTCCAGTGGCACAGTCTCCCCTATCATCCAAGTTGGGTACTTGAGGTGCTCCCTCCGTTGGGCTGAGTACACCCTCCACTTGTAGTTGAGCCTTGGTTGCTGTTGGAAGATCAATGGGAGGGATTTACTCAGGCCAGTCAGCTGCAAGGACTGGCTGTGACCACTGACCACCAACCTTCGCCCTCCATGGAGGATCAACTATGTGGGGACAGAGTGGTGGTCCTCTGACGTGGGTGTGCAGGCCCTGGGGTTTACTCAGGTGGTGCAGACCAAGGTCAGCCCTCACCTGTGTTTTTCCCAGGGCCACCCTGCCTGGGCTATAAAGCAATCTGAGATGGCTGCTGCTTGAACAGAGTTTGGAGATTCCCAGGTGAATCCAAGCTGTGAATCTAGACTGGTTGCTGCTTGTGCCTGGCCTGGGACCACTTAGCAAGAGGTATGGGGGCTAGGGACTCACTGAGGCCAGCTGTTGCTTGTTTGAGAGGATTTAGGAAGTTGTGAAGCATGAGCCAAGACCAGCCACTCATGTGGAAAAGGAGCTTGGGTGGGCCCATAAGTTGGGTGGGATGGAGTCTCTGGGGATCTCCATGATGGATCAAACAGTGTTAGCCAGGTTGAGGGAGTCTCAAATATAGCACCAGTCTGCTGGCTCTGTGCATTGTGGGGGGAGGGTTCAGAAAAGGGACAGTGGTGTCTGCCAGATAACTCAGTCTCTCCCTGAATCCCACTGATGCTTTTCAAGCTGCTCCCCTGGTGCTGGAGCTCAGAGGGAGTGAGTCTGAGTAGATGGGTCCATGTGTGGGTTCTTTAAGAGGAACTGCTTGGGGCTCCAGCAGTTTCTTCCACCGACTCAGTCCCCACTGATTTTTGAAGCCAGAAGTTATGGGGACTTATCTTCCTGGCACTGGAACCCTGGGCTGGAGGCCTGGTGTGGGGCTGGGACTCCCTGCTCCCGAGATAGAGATATCACCCCCGAATTTTTATCTACCATACGTAGATGTGGGACCAGCCCATTCCTCATCTCTGCCCCTCCTACCAGTCTGGATGGATGTGATTTTTTAATTCCATAGTTGTCAGACTTCCATTGAACTCGATTTCTGACAGTTCTCGCTTTTGCCAGTTTTTAGTTACCTTTTTCTCACTGATTTCTGATTTGATTCTGCTGTGCTCAGAAAATATACTCAAATTATTTTGATATTTTGAAATGTATTGAGACTGTATGGCCCAGGAAGAGATCTATTTTGTTAAATGTTTTATGTGCTCCTGAAAGAGCACAGATTCTGCAGTTGTCAACTTAGCGATCTTACTAGGTCAGTTAGTAAGGTTAATTGCCTCGCCACTTGTAATGTTGATGTAATTGCAACCCTGCCCTGCTTGTTCTCTAAAATAGGCATCCCCCTTTCTTTCTGTTTTTTCGATAGCCTTTATCATTTCGTAGTAGTTAGGCTCACGTTTATCCTAGTTTAAGTTGAAAAGACAAAACAGCTCAAACACAGTGTTTAACATGTGAGAATCAAGGAGAAGCCATGCAACAGACCTTTCTGTTTGTGGCCCCAAAGAATTTTTAGAGGAACCTGGAGAGACAGAGCCATCTCCCATCTGGGCATTTTCAGGAAGGGGAAGCCCGCAGTTTTCTAGCAGCTGGAGTGGTTTTGCTAGTACTGCCTGGGGACAGAAGAATAGACCAGGTGACTTCCTGAAATCCCTTCCGGGGTAATTAATCCACAGGATGGGATGTATATGTGGAAAAGTACCAGACTTCTGTGCATACAAAGTGGCAAAATCTTTCACTTTCCTGTGAGGAAACCCAGAAAGATTGCATGCGGGAGGATCAGGGGTGTTTTGAGTTGATGGCCAGCAGCATATCTGGAGCCAAAGGGAGAATCCAGCCGTGACTTTAAAGGAGCATGAGCAGATCGAAGTATGGTGAACCACAGCCCGTTTTCCTGACGGTTCTGGCGATGCCCCTTCCGAGGCCAGACGGGTAGATTCATGCACCAGAGTTCCAGCACGTTTCATGCAAACGCGAGGACATTGTAAGGCAGTGATTTTGTTAGAGGCTTGGAAGCATTGATTTACAGAGATTTGCCATTTAAAAAATGTTTTAATCCTCACTTGAGGATATATTTACTGGAAGGATAATAGATCTCTTACTGGGAGATCATTAAATCAACAACTGCAGGACTGATTTTAGAGAGAGGAAGGGAGAGAGAGAAAGAAACATCGATCGGTTGCCTCCCACATGCGCCCCAACCAGGGATTGAACCTGCAACCTTTTGGTGTCTGGGACAATCCTTCAACCAACTGAGCCACCTGGCCAGGGCAAGGTTTGCTGTTTTAAAGCAACAGGCTTCATGGCTCTCTTAAGGGACACAGAGCAGAGACAGAAGGGCAGCTGCGATTGCACACTTCCCAAAGCTTTGAGAAGGAAATGCGGGCCTAATGTAAGAGGTAGGAGGAATGGTGGCAGAGATCTGCCTGGGGAAGATCTTCTGTTAGCCTGAAAATGAGAGTGAACCCTGGAGTCCCTTTCTAGGAGGAAAGTATTAGGACCGTAACAGTAACTCACACAGGCAGTGTTCATGCTGTGCTCTGGTACACAGATGAGGCCGCGGCACTGGGTGGGGCCCACTCACAGGCCTCCCTGCCCATCTGGCTGAAAGGATCAGAATCCCAGCATGCCTGTTAAGCACTCCTTGCACCCTGGTCCAAAAGTTCAGAACACAAAGGGACCTAGAGATAAGGAACCCTGCCACTTCATTGCTGAGGAAACTGAGGTGCAAAGGTGTGAAGTTCCTTCTTTAAAGGGTTAAGTGTTCATTGACTATCGCCCTGAAACGTAAGGCCTTTTTTCCTCCAATGTCTGTGACGGAGCACACAGACATTAGGATTTGAGACCTAATGCCTGGTATCATTGTTTGTTTGATTGGGAGAAAACACAGGGGTCATTTGCCTGTTTAAATGGGTCGAATTCCTGCTGGAAGGCAGAGCTTTCAGAAACGTTACATTCCCTCTCCAGCCCCGCAATCGGGAGCTACAGAATGATCTTCTCTGGCCCTGTGTGTTTCTGACTTGTTTGACAAGCTCCAGTGAGCTGCCAGATGTTGAAATTCTTTTCAGCCTGGAATAATTTATTTATCTGTTTATGTATTTTACCAGGAAAGTGTCTATTGAGTTCTTGATACTCATTTGCAAGGAACTCCTGAGGGAACAGTAGCAGTGCGTAGTGTTACTCGGATGTTTGATTTTTTTCTTCTCCCCACCCCGAGTCTGTCTGCTTTTATTTCAGACCTAAGGAGCTGGGAAATAAAATGCAACGTCTCTTCCTTCCCTCCCCCGCCCTTTAGAGAGACCATTAAAACATGTGGCAGAAAATGAGCCATGCAGACTTGGCTGAATGTATGAACCCGTGAATTTATTTTTCCTTTCATACTTTGATCCTCATTTCCAACCATAAAAATTATTAGTAGTGCTTAAGTGCCGAACATTTTTCACCTGAGAGATGCGAAACACTCTTGGCTAGTAATACCGGCTATAAAGTCAGCCCTTCACGTGGGGAACGGACCTCACTGAGAGCCAGCTGTGTGTTAGGTGCACAAAATGCCTAACATTCTACTTGCTTTTATTGCCTGAGTAGCTCATGGGCGGGAGAGGCTGGTCAAACCCCTTGGGTGCTAATAAAGGTTGGGAATTTGTATTTGTTCACAACCCCCCAAGGCAATGGCAATATATACTCTCAAAGAATCATAGGAAGATGGCAAAATAGCTCGGACTGCCCCTTTTTTCCCATGAGAACATAAAACTATCTTTGAGTGTCCCTGGTGTAGGAAGCACCGAGGGGAAAAGCGCCAAAGTGAGAATGAGCTTGGTGTGTGCGGTGGCTCAGGGAGGGCAGGAGCAGACTGGCGCGGTGACTGTGGGACTTGCGTTTGGGTTAACGGCGGAAGCCAGGTTGGTGAGGTGATGCAGGGGCAGCTGGGAGAGAAGCTGAGAAGTTAAAGGGGGTACAGGGGCATTGTAGGCTTGTAGAGGGGTGCACGGTAAAGGCAGTCAGGTCACAGGATGGATTAGAGGTGACAGAGGGTGAACACAGGGAAAGGCTGTGGAGACACTGGTAACGGAAAATTGAAAACGTGATGTTCAAATGGATTGGAGACCCACGGAGAAGAAACGACAGGCTTACACATGCTTAGATTTAATTTGTGATGAAGGAACTCAGCAAATTGGAGAAATCCGGAGCTGAGGCTCTATGAACAGTTACATTTTGAACATAATTAGTAATATTTATAGTTATCTATATATTCATCCAGGGAGAGTGGGAGAGATGATAAAATCTGTGATTCCAAATGAACTATCCCACATTTTCCTTTTTCACTAGAAGAGATGAAAGATGGAAACCTCCTATCATAGAATTAGACTTGGTAATAATCTCTTTTTAAAGCTAGCAGGCTTTAAATAGAGATAACTTAAGAGATAACTTAAAAAAAAAAAAAAAAGACTATCTCTGTTCTCTTTGCCCCTCTCTGAGATTCCTGCCGGAGAAGGTGCCGCAGACCCCAGGCCTGGGAAACAAAGGAATGTAAAACAAGCCTTGGACTGGGCCTGAAGATTGTTTCTCACAGACTCGAGGTGGTGAACTTTCTGATAGGGCGTTCGCTGCTTTCCTCCCAACTGTTAAGCCTCAGAGCCCTGAGGATGGAAATGTGCTTTGGTTTGTTGGGAATCCAGGGAGGGCCCCTTCTGAAAGGTTTTTCTTTATCATTCATGGAACTGCCTATCTCATCCTGCCAAGGGCGCTAGAGCAGACCTGCCCTTGGAGTTCACCTAGGTCGCCCAGAGACTCAGTTCTTGTGTAGTAAAGACTAATGAAAAAGGCGCGTGCCTGAAGGAGGGCCCACAGGCAAGGGGCATCCCCGGAGTAGACGGATAATTCCTTACTGGAAGTGGTTCAGCCTTCAATGAGAACCAGCCCCTTAAATTTCCATTCCTTGACCTCTTGGCTGACTCCACCCTGTGGATGTGGAAAGACTGGACAATTCAAGTATTTCCTTCTCTTGGTTGGATAATGGAGCCTGTCCAGGAGTCCCCATGGCCACTGGGGAGCCAGGGGCACTGAGAGTCCCCGACAGCCGGCCCGTTCTCGGCGCCCATGGTGTGGACCCTCACCGATGCTGTTCCGGAGCAGCATTTTGGCATCTGGCGCTAAAGCTCTACAAGGCAGTTAGAACCATTTTGCCAAAGTTGCGCTTTTTGAAAACTCTGCCTTAGGGCTTGTGGTGAAGTCTCTTCATTAAGAATCTGCAGAAGCTGATGGCTGTAGCTCTCCTGGAGCCTGTGAGTTATATCTGAGTGAGTGACAGTCCCCTCTGAGTACCTTCCTGGGGCCTGGGCAGGTGTCGGTACAATATTGAATATCGAAAAGGACATCTGTCTGTCTTTGCTTCTGTTTTTTCACTTTTCTTAAGTCCCCGAAGAGTTGCCGTTTAGAGATCGTCATCTTTGGAAGAGGGAATAGGCCAAATGGCTGGTTTCTGTGAGCGCCCCGCCCCTGCCCCTGGTGTATAGTCAGAGCCTCCCTCAGAGGAGACACGTGGAAGGCTCTGGTCAGTGGTGAGTCCTCTTTCTCAGAGACTTCGCTCCCTGGGGTATGCTCCACATTGCCTCGGCTCCCTGTCTGCAGCCTGTGGGGGAACTGCACAGTCTGTTCGGTCTGTCCTGTGTCCAGCTTGCATTGATTTACACCCCGAGACTCAGGGGACCTGGAGGGAAAACAGTTGTCGTGTACGGCTGCTGCAGCGAGCACTGCTGAAAGAAGATCCAGAGCAGCGGCCAGAAGCCCACGGAGGTGCTGAGAGAGGCTGCGGTGAGGGCTGACCTCTCAGAGATTTCTAAAGCACCCAGTCCCCGTCGGAGAATAAGTCAAACAAATATTAAGGGAAGGAAATCGAATATGTATGCTGAACCGTGAAATAACATGTGATCGTTTTAAAAAGCACCCAGTTGGGAATTATAATAGAGTGACACTTTTTTCTTCCCCACTGAGCACATTAAAAATAACAAGCTCAGAATTTGTTTACCTAGCCAGGGATGAAACATCAAATGCAGGGCGAGGGGCTCAGGCTGCCAATGAGGGGAGCAGCTTTCCCTGTGGCACAGCCGTCCGAGGAGGGGTGTCTCCTCGCAGACTCCCGTGGTTTCAGGGCGTGTTCCATGCTTGCTTTGGGCCCAGCGGTGCTGGTGAGGAGGGAGCACCCCTGACCGTCCCACTCACACCATCCTCAGCATCTTCCTGCCTCAGGGCCACCTGGCTTTGTAGCTTCCTGCTCAAGAACCAGTGCTTATAATGCGAGATGGTTAAAGAGGTGTTCGTACACTTGATGGTTTAAAGAATGCATACTCCGCCCCCCGCCCCATTCAAACAGAGATAACTGCAGTGATATTCCAACCCTGAAAGGATCCATATGTTTGAGGGTTATTGTTCCAAAAGCTGCCTGCTGTCTCATTGGGATTGATTACAGGCTTGGTCTGCTCCAGGAATTCAGAGCTTCAGGATTTGGCTTCTGATTTGGGGATATGGAGAATTTGTCTTGCATGGGCAGCTTATCTGCCTTGATTTTGATAGAGATGCTTAAAGGAGGTGTGTGAGCAGGACTTGGCTTAGGGCCAGGGGAAATGAAAGCCACAGCCGCCTCCAGGCCCCGAACTCTCCCATCAGCTCTCTCAGGAGGGCGGCGCCAACAGCGTTCCGAGGAACATTCTGTGTGGTTCCCCAAAACGAAGCTGCACAGGACATTGCCGGTTGCAAACGTGTTGCACAATTGTGAGTTCAAGGCCGTGGTTGGTGATCATTATTGCATCAGATGTAGCAATTGCACATTTTGGAAGAATAAGAAGAAAACTGAAAAGATCAGAGTAGTCCTCTGACCTTAGAAGTGTCACGACTGGGAAAGTGAGTCTCTAGAAAGCAAGGTGAACTAGTATGTGGTGCCCGCAGCTCACCTCCTAGATCACGCTGATTGCGTAGTGACTACTCCAGGATTGGGGCCTGGGGTTCCCATGAATTGTGTTTGCCACTGTTTGGTGGCTCCTTTATGACAAGCTGGCGACCTTTAAAAGTAGCATTTCTAAGTGTCCAGGTAGCCTTTGTGTTGAGCTGAAGGTTTGAGGGGTGGGGCAGAAGTCCTGATTACGTGTTTTGCCATATATAATGCGCTCCCGCGTATAATGCGCACTCATATTTTGGGCCCAAACTTTCAGGGGAAAAACTATTTTCTTTTAATTTTTTAATTCAGTTTTTTATTCATTTATAGATACTTGCTTTTTGTATTATAAAGAAATTTCAGCATTTATTTTTGAACATATTATGGTTCAAGAAAGTTTATGTAACAAATAATAACAAGACACAAGAACAAGCACAGGCCTTTCAGGTACTACCCGTGTATAGTGCGCATCCTTATTCTTCCCTCAAAAATTTGGGCAAAAAGGTGCGCATTCTACACGGCAAAATAAGATAAATGTTGACACTTGGAGAAGGAAGGAAGGGCTGACTTCTTACAACTCAGGCCATAATGAAACGCAGATCAGCGCAGATCTGGGGCTGGACTGAAAACCCCCCGTAGAGCTCTTCATTCAGACAGGACTGTGACCGCCCCGTTTACTGCTCTGTGCCTGGTGCCTGTCACATGCTACATGCTCAGTAAGTATTTATTGACCAAGAGAGTGAACTTCATGTGTTTGGACATTGAATTTTCTCCTGTGTAGTTTCTGTGAGTAAAACAACAAGGAGCTGTTCAACGTTAAATGACTCCCTATTCTGTGTTAGGTAGAGAGAGAATCCTCATCTTCTACTTCTTGGCTTGCTGAACAGACAGCAGAGTCATTTTTGTGCTTATCTGGTTGGGGGCAATGAGAATCTCAATCCTAACTTTATCATGTAACTTTCTTTTTCTTTCCTTTCCTGAAATGAAATCCATGAAGCTTTTTCCTTGTTCCCGCTTTTCCACCGTCAACCCAGAAGCCATCTGACATCTTCTTCACTCTTCTGTCGTTTCTCCTGTGCCCTGCTTTTGTTTCACCTCTAGCTTTTTATGCATTTGTCACTACCTTTTCTAAATGATAAGCTCCTTAGTAACAAGATAGATGCTTTATTTTTGTATTCACTCTTTGAAGTGTAAGACAGTCCCTAAAAATAGTTAGGGTAACTCCTTTTTTGACAAAAGGTGCAAACGCAATTCAGTGGGGGAAAGATAGCCTTTTCAACAAATGGTGATGGACGAGTTGGATATCCACAGGCAAAAATTTAACTTTAATCTAAAACGTACATCTTACAGAAAAATTAACTGAAAGTGAATTGTGGACTTAAATGTAAACATAAAGCTTTAAGGCTTTTAGGAAGGAACTGAAGGGGAAAGTCTTCAGGATCTCTGCTTAAACAGAGTCCTTAGACTGACTACCAAAAGCATAATCCATAAAAGGAAAAACAGATAAATTGGACCTTATCAAATTTAAAAACTTCTCTGGGAAAGACCTTTTGAAGAGGATGAAAAGAGAGAGAAAATATTTGAGAACTACATATCCAACAGAGGACGGCAGCTAGGATGTATAAAGAACTCTCAAAATTCAACACTAAAAAAAAAAAAAAAGAAAAGAAATCAATCCACTTAGAACATGGGCAAAGGACATAAACAGACATTTCACGGAAGAGGATATACAGATGACAAATAGCGTGTGAAAAGATGGTCAGCATTGTTAACCGTGAAGGAAATGCAAATTAAAACCATAATTTATGTATCACTCTATACCTGTCAGAATGGCTAAAATTAAAAAAAAAGTAGTGACAGCACCAAATGCTGGTAAAGAGGCCACAAAACTTGGTGACTCATGCATTGCTGGTGGGACTGTAAAGGGCACCATCATCCTGGAGAAACGGTTTTGGCAGTTTCTTATGAAAGTAAACACACAACTACCACGTGACCCATCGGTTGCACTCTTGGGCATCTATCCCAAAGGCGTGAAAATTTGTGTCCGCACAACTCCATAGCAGCTTTATTTGATATGGCCAAACAGGAGTCAGCCCAGACGTGCTTCAGTGGGTGGACAGTTAAACGAGCACATCCACATCCTGGGCTGTTACTCAGCGAGAAAAAGGAGCAGGCTCGGCTGAATCTTCAGGGAATTATGCTGAGTGAAAAAGCCAATCCCAAAGATTACACACTGTACCATTCCATTCATGTAGCTGAAATGACAAAATTACAGAGATGGAAAGCAAATTAGCGGTTGCCGGAGGGAACCTGGGCGGGGGAGAGTGTAGAAGATCGACAGGCGGGGTTGGGGGGCGGCTGACAGAAATGCTCAGGATCTTGACTGTGTCCACATCAGTGTCATGTCGTGGGGGGGCATCACAGATTTGCAAGGTGCCCCCCTTGGGGAGAACTGGGTAAAGAGTACACAGGATCTCTGCTTTTCTTTTTATCGCTTCTTTTGAATTTGCACTCATCTCAAAATAAAATGTTCAATTTTAAAAATAGTAGTAGCTCAAATAGGTACCTGTAAGTTATATGCATAAATGAATTGATAGGAATACTCACGTCTTGCCATCTCTGTGACTTTGGCTTGCTGGTGGATTGCCTTTCTGGAACTCGATGTCAGGAGATGGGCCAGGATAGGGCCATGGGTTTGGTATTTTTAAGATAGCTGGAAATCTCTGGATTCTTTTTTAATGCTGGTGAGGACATCATCTGTTTTGACAGTTTGGACTTTATGGTAGTTTTTGCCTTTTATTATGGGCCACCCCAAATCATTTGGGTGGCGGCTAATGGATGGGATATAAATAATTAATTCAAAAGACTCCCTCGGCTGCTTGGCTCTCCACCGAGGGGTTCTGAGGTCGAAGCACACGTACAGGGCACCATGATAAATTAACTCATTAAGAAATTGTTCTGAACCACGCTTCTGCCTTGAAGTCAGCCAGGGTTACAGGGTCTGTGGTCAGTGCCACTTCCTTCCCACAGCGAGAGGAAGATTAGATCAACTTGAAGTTTTGAAGGCCCAACAACGGTTATTTATAAAAACTGAAGTCTCGGTTTCCACTCGTGCAGGAATTAAAGCAAACAGCCATTTGGCCTGTGATCACTATTCTTTTAACGCCATTAAACAACCCCGGGGACCAGACTTAGAAATAGTGTGCCCTCCATTGGAGTGGAGCCTAGGGGAGTGAAAAGGACTTCATGTTTAGTAGGCTTCCAGGGGCACGAAACCAGAAAACCCGTGGCTCAGCCCTGACCCGTCTCTTCCTTCTCATGTCTCCCTTCCCTTTATTGCCTCTTGGAGAATAGTAGTGGGGTTTCATCTTGTGTTCGGCTGCTCTTTGCTTGTGTTTCCCTCTCTGTCCCAGGGCCTCACAGACTACAAGGTTCCAGTAGGCTGGGGATGTCACATGTGGGATCGCGTTAGTTTGCTCCACAGCTGACGGGAGTTCCTTTTAATGGTGTGAGCATGTGGCTCTCTCTGCTAAATGGAAACCACATTCGTGAGGAGCCTTCAGCTTTTGGAAGATGAATACTGCTGAGAGCAGAGGGTTTTGTCATTTTCCCCAGCTCGTCCCCCTCTCCTCCACTTGGTCGTTCGGCATGCGTGTGTGACTTTACCATCTCTGCCACAGGCGTCACAGAGCTGAGGATGACGCTCGTGCAATGGAAGACATCGTCTGACTTCTTTGTTTAGAAGTGAGGGACGGAGCCCGGGGAGGTGCGGTGTGTTTTAGAATCAGAAGGGGGGGAAACTGTGGCTTCGTGAAGGGACGGCGGGACTGGCAGTTAGGGCCCAGCTGGAAGGAGCCGGGTCACCTGGGGACAGCTGCTTCCTCCCCAGCTCTCAGTTTTCTCATCTGTACAGCGAGGGGACAGGGTTAAATGACCGCTGACTGCAGCTCTGAGGCAGTGTGGGCAGAGGTCAGCAGCTCAGACGGTCAAAGTGTGCCTCTTCTCCAACCATCTGCAGAAGCCATGTGGTCACGCCCTCCCGTGCGTTGGTTCAGAGACGAGGAGGCGGCAAGTGTTCCAACGCCACCTCCTTAGCTATGTCTTCCTAATGGTGGTAACCGGTGAAAGGTTTACTAGCACACACTCCTCGGTCCACTGTGGCCAACTTCAGACTGTCCCTTTGCCTTCATCAAGGCCCCAGGCGTGAAGCAGGAACTTAAAGGGGTTGGAGATCACGTGCCCCTGCACCACGGTACTAGCCTCCAGCCACCCAGGACTGCTGCCCAACCCCGGAAGCCTTGCCAGGAGACCAGTTCTCCTGCCTGGCTTATTTAAGCAGACTCCTGCCTTGGGTTGGAAAGCGCTCTCAGGCAGGTGGGGTCTAACAGGTAAACCTCGATACACAACAGCGCGCACACGTATTTGTCAAACCCCATCAGCCTTAGGGAACTCCAGGTGATAACTTCAGGGCCGCTTTGCTCTAGATGTCTACTGTTAGCATTTAATCATGTCCCAGGCGTGGACAAAGACTCTTTGGCTTTTTGCAAAGCACCCCCTTGACAAAAACTGCCGACCACCAGTGTAATGAAAAGCATGAGCTGAAAATGAAGCCAGTCGGTCCCTCCATTCTTATTTCAGGAAATTCCAAGTATGAAAGGTGAGCTTTGTTCCCAGAGGGCTGAGAGTGAGTCTGATCACCGGCTCCTCTGTGGAAACCCGCTAGGAGTTGGAGCCCAGCCAGCTACCCCTTTCCCATCTGGGCAGCACGCACCACCAGCCTGAAGGGCCAGCAGTTCAAGGACATGTGCAGGTTGGGTTGGTTCCTTGCCACTCTGCCGTGGCTGACCCAGGCATGTGACCACAGGGTCTGGCTGCTTCACAGAGTTCGCTTCCACTTTGACGGGTAGGCACTGACAAAACTCAGGGGCGTGTGCAAGGAGAGGAGTGGAGCCCTGTCCCGTCTGGTGCACCGAGGACCTGTTCTTAGCTCGCCACTCCTTGGCCTGTCACTCGGCTCGTGAACCCTAATGCGTGTGGCATCCTTCTCACCCAGTAGCACTATCCCGAGGAGCCGAGCCTTTGAAAGTGTGCTAACTGTAGCAACCACTTCAGAGAGTTGCTTTTCTCCTAGAGCTGACCCGTGACTCCTAATTGTATATCCCAGATGGGCACCACCTGTAGCTACACCGTCCCCCTTCTCCCCCAGTCAGCTTCCTGAATGTGGCTGTGGTTAGCACACACCCTGAGTTTAAAATGCACTCTCTAAGCTGGCTTAGCACATAGTGCATTATCCCCTTTTCAGGAACATTTATTAGGTACCCATATGCGTGTGGCATTTTCAAACAAAGTTAAATAACATGGACCATGCTATTTAGAAACCTATAACTTGCAACTGACTACAAGGAATGAGTTAGTTTCCTTGGAAATAGCTCAGTAAGGAGGAAGATAGAAGATTTTAGCCCTAAAAGGACATTAGAGGTCGCCTAACCCAACTCCTCATTTTGCAGATGGCAAGAGGAAAGCAGGACAGCTCGAATGGGTCAGCTGCCTGCCCATCAGCGGCAGAGCTAGCTCTGCATCTGCTGGAACACTGACCCCCATTGTACGTTCTGTAGGAGGCAATCTAGGCTGTGCCTCCTGTGCCTTTAACAAAGGTTCTTCTTCGTTTGATCTTCTAGTGCTGGGGAGCCACCAAAGTCCTCAGGAAGCTTCACAATTAAAAAACAAATAGATAAAACCCAAAACAGCTACATGATCCCATCTGGGAGTCCAGAGGAGGAAGTTTTCATAACGCTGGTAAGAGGTGGTTAGGACCAAAATTATAGAAGTTAGATGGGAAGGAGATACTTGGAGGATGGGATTGGGCTGTGACAACCTCTGACCCCACAGTAAGGACTGTTCAGATCGCTGCCGAGCCCCTAACCAGGGCCTAGTTTATTGTCATGGACATAGGCTCCTGTCTTCAAGGACACGAGCAATTAGAAGGAGGAGGACACGAGGACATCAGTCGTCTGTGCGAACAATTGAACGATGACTTTGCGACCTGAGAACGCTGTGGAAGCACTGTTACTAGAGCCAGGGGGTGAAACGTGAAGTTTGAAAATGCCCACACTGTGGTGTATAAAGGCACTTGCTAATAATGTCAAAAGGCTGACCCCAGAGCGTTTTCCTGAAGCGAAAAGAACAAAGTCCCATCAGAGCACAAGGTGGGTAGCCAAGAGGAGAGGGGGCTAGTTTGAGCTCTCACTCTCCTGGCTGGGAAAATGCTTTACTGTGTACCTAATCAACTCTGTGCTCCGCTGGGCCTCGATTAGAGAGGGCCCGTCCCCTCCGTTCCACTGCGTTTTGATCCCCAGTCAGCTGCGGAGTTATAGATGAAGTGACAGGGATGGTATCTTGATTGTATCCAGCTGCCTGGAGTAAGTCAAGGGCAGAGAGGCCCCGCATGAGGAGCGGCGCTCACTAAAGGCTGCAAAGGCATCTGAAATTCAGAACACCTCTGATTCTTTCAGAGCAGCAGAGTGTAGCATTCTGTGACCCAGTGTCACCAAATTAAGTCCCTCTGGAGAGAATGCTGATAAGTGGCTTCAGCTAACAGGAAGAGGACTGAAATATTAAGAGCATTCGACCTTAAAACTGAGCCAATATTACTATTATTGCTGGAAACAGGCGCTTGAAGAAGAACCCCTTGGGAAAATGATTTGAACTTCCTTTGCGTGGATTACGGAGCTGTGTTGACTCGTAGTAAAGCGTGGGGAGGGGGGGAGTGCAGCTTCCATCTATCTGTTCCCACTGAATGGGTACCTCCCTCTCTCCCCCTACCTCCCCGGTTTCCCTCTCCCTTGCCCGTCTCTGATGTTTAGTGCCTTGTGCTTGGAGCCCTCCAGGAATCTCTTTAACTCCATCTGGGTGAATGGGTGAGTGCTGTGACGGTGTGACTCGAGCAGGCAGGTGCTTGGCGCTGAGCAAAGGAAACTGGCTGTGCCTTCTCAGGGAGTCTGCCCAGCCCCACAGACCAAGCAGACGTTGCGGCTTGCGGGCCGTGTCGTGGCTCTGGGCTCTGTGAAATGGTAATAGTATCACACTATTTTAATCTGTCAAAATACAAACCCCAGAGTCGAGAACAGAGCAGCGGCAGTACACATCTGAGGAAATGTTTGACATGGACTCATTTGTCTGCAGCTATTAGGATGATGCCTGTGGCCAGTTAACTCTGTTGGGTGCAGCATCGTGTTAATGAGGCCAAGGTTGTGGGTCTGAGTGCCCATTAGGTGAGCAGGTTCCACACAAAGGAAAGCTCTTTTTACAGGTCCAGACTGGGCTCAAGACCCAAGTCAGACATCACCTAAAAAGCACGTAGAAGATGATCACAAGGAAGACTGAGCAAGACAGCGTAATGACTCAGCAAATATCCCTTTACCTGCTTCTGGAAAAGCAATTTAAAACATGTGTGGGAGCGACAGTGAATTATTACTGTGATCTTCATACACAAAGGATATCGCGTTATTATTAATGGCACGGGTTGATGAGCGCTGTTGCAGACATCCTTTCTGAATTAAGGAGGGTGCTCACACTGGCTGGGAAGAACAGAGAAGGGCGCTTGGCTTCGCGCTCTCATTCTCAGCGTTTGCCTGCTGAGATTCTGTCTGTTCGTGCACTCGGCACGTGTGTGTGGTGCACTGGCGTGTGCCGGCGCTGCTCTTTGTGTGCGTCGGGCGTCACGGTGAGTAAGACAGTCTCTGTCCTCGTGGAGTTTACCTTCTGTGGGAGGAAAATAGATAATCAATAAGTAACAACAATTTCACAAAAGGAAAGTTTGGTGAAGAAAAGCATAAAGTGAGGAGACGGGATGGAGTATGCTGTTGGGGGGATGGTGTTTGCCTTGGAGAGGGAGGTCTGGAAAGGCCTCTCAGAGCAGGCACATTCAAGCCGAGACCTGGCTGATGAGCAGGAACCAGCCTTTTGAAGGCTGGGCGAACGTTGCAGTCTGAAGAAATAGTGAGTACAAAGGGCTGAAGGTCTAGTCATGGTTGGTTACAGAACAGAAAAGCCACCGAAACCTGAGAGAACGTGGTAAGAAAAGAGGCCGAAGAGTGGGCAGACCCTTTAGAGTATGCTGAAGAGTTTGGATGTTATTCTTAGTCAATAGGAATCCTTTTTTTCTTTCGTTTTGGGGAAAAACATTTAAAGATTTTCAAGGTGAATGTTACAGGGTGAAGTGTGTCCCTCTAAAAAAGATACGTTGAAATTCTAACTCCTAGTAACCTTATTTGGAAATGGGGTGTTTTCAGAGGTAATCAGGTTGGCACGAGGTCATTGGGTGGGCCCTACGGCAGGAGAACTGGGCACAGAGGCACACGCAGGGGAGAAGGCCACGTGAAGACAGAGGTTGGGAGGGACGCATGTGTAAGCCAGGGCGTGCCAAAGACTGACAGCCAACAGCAGAGCTGAGAAGAGGCCAGGAGCGGTCCTTTCCCTGCAGGTTTTGGAGGGAGCGGGGCCCTGCCAACATCTCAACTTCGGACTTGGAGACTCCTATTGTTCTAAGCCAGCCAGTCTGTGTCACTGTGTCACAGCAGCACTAATGAGCTGACAAAGGGAAGTGCTGGCATGCAGGCTCTGTCCTTGGGAATGAAATGAAGGGTCCTGCCTGGACTCAGGGACACCTGGGTGTCGGGGAAGCCTCTCATTGGTGGTAGCACATGAGTATGACTTACATATACAGGGAGGGGCACAAGTGGGTTTATAGTTGTGAGTACACAAAACTCAGAGTTTATTCTTGTGTTATTGTTTATTCATATACATATATACATGAGCATAGAAATAACACATATGGGTAAATATATAATGAAAATAATATAAGTTTAAAATGTATGTGTGTAGAAAATAGGATAGAGCCCCCTGGTTGAATTATCCTGAACAGCATATCCTACCATTGTTTTAGAAATACTCTGTAATAATGGTTTGGAAGAGCAAGAGCGGAAGCCAGGAGAGAAGTTAGGAGCCTGAGACAGACCAGGTGAGAGACGAGGGTGGGGTGGGCTAGAGAAAGCGCTAGTAAAAGTGGCAGCGGGTCATCCGAGGAGAACCAGCAGGACCTGCAGTGGTTAGATGTGGGGACAGAGGAAAAAGAAAAGGAAGGAATAGAGACTGACTCCTAGCTTTGAGGCTTTGAACAATTGGGAAGATGAGTTTCCAAGATGGAGAAGATGGAGGGAAGGGCTTACCTGGGGATACGGAACCAAGAGTTACGCTTTGGGTACGTTAAGTTTGAGTTGCCTGTTGTGTATTCATTGGAAGATACTGAGTGAGTAGTTGGTTATCTCAAGAACGTTCTGGGCCAAACATAAATTTAGAGGTCATCAGATTATACATGGTATTCAAAGTGATTGGAACTAGATGTGATTACTTAGAGAGTTTAATGGAGAGAAGACAGGCCCTCGGGAACTCTGTGGTGTAGAGGTCTGGTCAAGGGTAAGGAATCGTGGTGCTAGAAAGCCACCGTGGGGACAGCTGGCACATTGCCTGTACCCACTCGTTAATGATATGAACTTGTCCTGTAAAGATTAAACTAAATTATACAGAAATACATGGGGAAATGTACTGGAAGTGTCCCAACCCAAATTACCAAATTCTGCTTCACAAAACTGTAGTTAAGAGCATTTTCCAAATATGGAAATCAAATTTTGTTTTCAATATGTTATAAATTAGAGAATCAGACACATTCTCTATACTCCTGAGTATATTGAGTCTTCTTAAAGGTCATGAGGATGGCTAGCTGTGTGCTCCCGAGAAACAGTTATTTACGTGTTTGTAGGAACACAGACTTTAAGTTTTCACAATCACCGAAATTCAGTAGAAACCACAACAGTTGAGTTAGTTGCAGTGTTCCATTTTTTCTTCATTTGTGTGTTCTCAGAATGATTACCTGCCTTGGCCCAATTCAGTAAGCTTTTACTCCACGTTATTTGAAATTTCCAAGCAAGCTCAGGAAGTTTTGGAGGAAGTCAGAATCAACATCCGTCTTTGAATATGGGCAGAAGAACTAGCCCCTGTTCACGAGAACACATTCAGAAGCATGTTCTGACCTCAGTTAGTGAAGATGTGAGCCTCTGGAGCCTGTCAGTACCTGTTTGGATGACTTCACCCTCACCGTGCTCGCTTCTGTCTGAACTGGGAATGGATCCTCCATGTGTTTCTGTCCTTAGGTCTGGCGGGAATTCCCTGACCGGTTGGTGGGTTACCCTGGTCGTCTGCATCTCTGGGACCACGAGATGAACAAGTGGAAGTACGAGTCCGAGTGGACGAACGAGGTGTCCATGGTGCTCACGGGAGCAGCTTTTTATCACAAGGTGAGGCATGGATGGGGCTGGTATACAGCAGGCGGCTCTCAGCTGACAGGACGGAGCACAGCACTCACTTCGTTTGGCCCGATTTAATTGTTGCTGAGTTTAGGAAAATGTTCTACCTAGCGGGCTTCGAAAGGCCATGTTGCATGATGTTTTTAAAGAGTAAAGTTACTGTTTTTCTAATTCTGAAATAATACGTGCTCATAAAAGAAATTATAGAAAGTTCAGACCAAATTTTATTGTATAAGAAAAGTCAGCCCTGGCTGGTGTGGCTCAGTGGACTGAGTGCCGGCCTGCGAACCAAAGGGTCGCCAGTTCGATTCCCAGTCAGGGCACCTGCCTGGGTTGTGGGCCAGGTCCCCAGTAGGGGCCACATGAGGGGCAACCACACGTTGATGTTTCTCGCCCTCTCTTTCTCCCTCCCTTCCCTCTTTTCCTCTCTGAAAATAAATAATTTTTTTTTAAAAAAGGCATTTGTGTATCACTTTGAGAACCATTGTTGTTGGAGTATTTTTTCTACTTTGCCTCTTACGTATTTACTTGTGCACATATGCGCACGTACCGTTGTAAATATTCACATTAGCCCGCTATTTTCATGTATTATGTTGGGAGCGTTTTCTTATGTCATTAACACTTTTTCTCAATGTAATTGCTAACATACCAATATATGAGTATTCCATAAATTACGTGTAACTATTATTCTATCATCGCGTGTTTAGGTTGTTTCTATCTTTTTTGCTATTTTAGATAATGTTTAGTATATAATGCTTAAATAATGATTAATATCCATTTTCATAACTGTTTGTACTTTTGACCACTATGATAGATTCCTAGAAGTAGGATTCTATTAAAGGGAATGGAAATTCTGGGGAGGTTTTGACACATACTTTTGTCTGTTGTTTTCAGTATTGTTTGTACCAACAACACTCCCACCAGCAAAGTATAAAACTGTCTCACCGCACCCTCCCTTGCACGAGGTGCACGTGAAAATGGATCTTACTGTTCTGACTTGAGTGCTCGTGAGACTGAAACTCCTTTTGCATATTAGCCTTTTGTGTTTCCTCTCGTCTGAGAATGACCACTTCCCGTTTTTGACTTTTAATCAGAGAGTGATCGAAAGGTATGCCCTGGACGTTAGAACAATCGGTTTGATGGTAGAGTGTCCCTGGAAGTGTATGGTTTAATTAAATAGTAATAACTTGCTAATTGGCCGCAGTTGCATGAGGAGCTGATGTCGGGAGAAAGGTCTGCCCAGCCCAGCACAGTCGCCGTAACCTGCCCCGCGCTGACCGTGGTCATTGTCTCAGCCCTTGTGTTTTCAGGGCTCTGGGTCCAGGAGGGTTTTATTGTTCTTAGCAATCAATCAATCAATCAGTCAGTCAATAAGGAAGGAAGGTTTGTAATCTGGAGGGCTACAGTAGTGACCCTCTACAGCAGTAGACTGGGTGCACCTGTTAAGTGCGTGCCCATGAATTTTGAGACATGTGTGAAGGTTAGGGTAGTTTCCGAACTGCCTCGTTGGTGTTTCCCTGTAAAGAGCGTGCACCGTTGCAGTGTCAGCCCACTGTCAATTCATCTCTGTTTCCCTTTGCACTGCACGGGAAGAACGGAGAAAACAGGACTGAGCATTGTGGCTCCAGGGCGGGGGTTTGGTGCAGATGAGTATGTAGCGTGGCTCTGAGCCGCAGTCGTAAAATACCTGATCCATCCAGAGGGCCTACATCCTACCAGGGCTCCACGTGGTACCTCTCCTCGGCTTACAGTAGGTGATTTTGAGGAGAATGACAGTATTAAAGATCTCGGTCACCTGACCAAAAAGCGTTCTGATAATTCCTTCGCCCTTTCTGTTGGTACAGCCTGTGTTCAGTGTTACGAGAGAAAGCTTGTCCCCGTGCCCTGATTGAGTTGTACTTTATCTGTCAGCCAGCGGGAACTGCTACTTGAATGTCTCTTGTTTTTGTCTCACCTGATAGTATTTTAATTACCTGTATACCTACAAAATGCCTGGGGATATCAAGAACTGGGTGGATGCCCATATGAACTGTGAAGACATTGCTATGAATTTCCTGGTGGCAAATGTCACAGGGAAAGCTGTCATCAAGGTAAGAAGCGTTCTTGTCCAGCTCTGCCACTAACTTCCTTTGTGATCTTCAGCGAGTCTCCTTTCTCTGAGCCTGAGAAGTCCTCGTAACTATAAATGAAGTATTGGACCAGCTGAACACTAAGCTCCCTTTTTGGTTTCTGGGATTCGTGACTGACACGATCACATTGTGAGACCGAAGGGTAGGCTTTGATGATTTACACGTGTTTTTTATAGTTACTTTGGTTACTGTTTTTAAACTTCAGTATCAGAGATAAAGGCTACAATGGTCCATCCACAAATCATGATTTAAAAAAAATGAACTTTATTCTCAGGGCTGATTCAGGATCTAGTTGTTAGCTAAAGGACACAGCGCATGTCCTTCTCAACATAGCCAGTCTTTTCTTCATAGACATGAGACATTTGTACAATTAAAACTGTAGTTGTCCCAAGTCTTGTTTTTAAATATCGATTTCTGGATATTAAAAATTACCTTTGCTATAATAATATTAAAGACCCCGTGGGGATAGATGTCTATTTTTGAAATGCAGATTTTGCTCACATTCAACTCCTCGATATATAGAAGGAGCACCCACTTCTGTATATGTGGGAATCATCTTGACCTTTGTTCATTCTGAATTGGGGTCCATGGACCCCAAATCCAGCAGTGTGAGACAACAGGCACTGCTTCTAGGCTAGACCCCTAACACCGGAACCCCCTCTCCTGGGAGTTCATGTTGGAGGCATAGTGTGACATTCCCGACTGAGTCCTCATACTCCTAGCTGATGAGAGAAGCCAAGGTAAACCAAAGTGACCAAGGAAAGAGGAAGAGCCACTCTGCTCTCCAAACCCCACCCGATTTCCATCCTGCCCCCCAGCTCTAAGTAACTCTGCGGATAGCTCACTGCCAGGAAAATTAAAGAACGTACATTGTGAAACTCATTTTAAAGGAAGCTTATCTCCAAACTTGTGTTTTGACCTTCAAGTTGTTTTTAGCCATGCTTGCTTACTCTGGACAGTAACTTCCCGTGTCCTGTGCTTTTTAGCCTCACTTTGGTCATCTAGCTTTCTCTCCGCTCCCCTCCCTCTGCTGTTTACTCCTCTTCGCTAGGTTAGGATAGCAGCAGCCCCGGAGTTTGCTAGAAAATCATGGGAAGGTTAAGGTTTGGGAAGGTGGGGGAAGAATCAGGGAAAAGGATTCAGAGGATGAGGGGCCATTGGATTTTTTTTTCCTAATTCAAAGGAATTGCAAAATAACCTGGCGTCTTCAAGAGCCTGGTGCTGCTCATGGCTTTTGCCATGAGCTGGAAGGAGAGAGCGCCTGTTGGAACTAAGGTCACGGTGAAAGTTATGGGAAGCTGTATTTCATCGCCCTTATGGCTGCAAGAACAAATGGTGTTTATACAAGGACCTTGGCAGTGAGAAAACAGTCATTAAACAGGAATTAAGGAGCTTGTCATCACCACTTCTTTCCAGTTACAGAAGGCAAAAGCCCTCCAAGCCTTTTTTATTGGGCCCTTGTGAGTTCTGCCGTTGGCCGAGCCAGACAGAACTGAATGGAGGGGTGGTGAGGTGTGTGCATGTGCGTGTTACGTGTACAGAGGGAAAGGCATCCCTGCTCACAGAGCAGAAGCATGCGGAGTGGTGTCACAAGCATGATTGTGTTGTCCTTGGCACTGACAACCAGGTGTATTTTTGTGCTCCTCTGGCAGGTAACACCGCGAAAGAAATTCAAGTGTCCTGAGTGCACAGCCATTGATGGGCTTTCGCTAGACCAGACCCACATGGTGGAGAGGTGAGTGAGCCTCCTACCAAAAGTCTGCCTGAGCTTCTGATCCCCATTTCCTGCCTTGGGCCTGTTTATGGCACTGTTTTTGAAATGCAAGGACAGCAGCTGGTAGCCATAGTCACCCCCTTTTGCACTGTGGGAACTGGATTAGTTCAAGCCCAGGTCACCCGAAGAATTAATTTGGAATGTTACTCACTCAGTTTGTAATGGCTGGAAGGGTCTTAAAAATATAGCTGGCCTTAAGCTCCAGAAGCCAGGTTCTCCATTTCGACTAAGCAGTTAACCATCCACAGTCATTTGAGTGGAAGCTAGTTAATTCCAAGGAAATACTGGACTGTTTTTCAGGGTAATATCTCCATGTTACAGTAAAAGTTTGGTCAGAAAGAATTAAACCAAACCCCCCAGAGACAAATTACCTTTGCTGACACTGCCGAAACACCTCCCAAGAACAGAACTGAAAGCCCAGCTGTTTACATTACGGAGAGAGGGGAGCAGGGCACTCTGAAATGCTCCCTTCATTTCGATTCATTCAGTTCCTCAACAAGCACACCTCGGTGTGGAGTGTAGCCCTGGGCCTCGTAGGTGAGTGTAAAAGGGGTGGAGATGCGTGTCTTCCCTTGAGATCATTACGATCATGTAGTAGTTCTCATGTGTAGCCTGAAGGTTCCCGAGCTTCGAATCTCTTGAATCAAACCCAGTTGTTCCTATAGGCAGCTCCTTGAACAAGACAGCGAGCTCGTCCATCTAGCAGTGCTGTTGTCAGGGACCCAGTTCACTGGGAATGTTACAGTAGCTGTGTGGAATGAGGCATCTCGTTCAAGCTTCCACAGGTCTCATGTGCTTCTGTTTGCTGCGTCCATTTCTGAAAGCCGTCGGCCCTATTAAAATCCTTCTAGCTTGGAGGGTTTTTTTTTTTTTTTGTACAAAAAGTTGTTTCTTTTCAGTCAGCCTGGATTCTTCTATGATGCTTGCTTCTTACTCTTCTTAATATTACTCTCTAAATAATCTCTTTATCTCATATGTAAATATCTTACCCATATGACATGACTTTTGCCAGCTGTCAGTGTGAAATGTTCTGTTAGTGTGATTTTGGAAATGTCCATTACGGGTGTCATAAATGCTACGCTGTTAAGGGCAGTGACAGTAGCTGTCATAGCTTATTTGGAAGAGAGGCCCCAGGCATAGTTCTGTTGGAGTATATGAAATTGTTATTTAAGCCTACCACTATTCTCTGTGTTGGGGAGAATTTACAGCATTGAGCAATTGGTTATTGATTGGGCTGAGTTAAAATAGTGGGGTCATGTGGCCCAAGAAATAAATTGTAGGGAGAAAAGTTGACCTGATAATGGCCTTGAAGCTCATGCTAAGGCTAAACGACTCCTCTCTAGCACCACTGAGATCATCACAAAAGTAAAGAGACTTAAAATCCAGTGAGAAAGAGAGTTACTAAACACTGAAGAAAGTAACTAAGGGAGATGTGGAGGCTTCCTATTGGAAAGAGGCTTTTGAAAATAGAATAGGCGACTAATCCAAGTTAAGTACCATAAGGGAGACTCAAAATGTTATAACTGGTCAGAGGAAAGAGAAGTGACTTCTTGCCGGGTTGGGTTTTTAGGAATAATATAAAAGACATGGTGTTTGAAGCAAGCCTTCAAAGATCACTAGGACCCCAGCCGATGATATGCTGGGCAAGAAGAAGAGACCCTAGGCAGGGAATCCGCATAATCAAAGGTGCCAGTCAGCAAGTTCAAGGTGCATTTGGCAAGCAGTTAAGAAGTTCAGTCTGGCTAGAGCATAGAGCTCTGGTCTGTTAGTGCCAACCTGCCTTGAATCCTCGATTAAAGAGCCTGAATGTCTTTTCTCAGGCTCTGGTAAGCCACAGAACGTTTTGCAATGGCGGGTAGCTTTTTTTGTTTTCTTCTATATTTCCAGTCTGTTCTTTACGTGCAACAGGGGAGTAGCTCAATCTAAGTATTGTTTTGAGATAAATTTGGAAGTAGTGCGTAGGATGGAGTGAAGGTGAAGAGACTGAAGAAAGAACAGTCAGAAGGTATGAACTAAATTGAGTGTGGAATGGAAGGAAGGAGTTAAATTGCAGGACATTTTTCCCCCGAAAAGAAGATGTGCTAGAACTTATTTCCAACTGGGTGAGTATGGGAAGGTTATGGAGGAACCAAGAGAGAGAACTTCTAGATTTCCAGTCAGAAAGAATGGTAGTACCTTTAACAATGTAGATAATATAGTTACGGGGAGGCACTAGTTAGGGGAAGGGGTGGGGTGCATAGTTGTGCCTTAAACAGTGTAATTAATGAGGACAGGAGGAGACTTTAATCGTGGGTGAAGTTGGAGAGGGTCAGGTAGGTGAGTTGGGGGTTTTGCCCTTTGTGTATGCAGGTGTGATGTAGGGTGAGCAATTGGAAGTGTGGAACTAGAACTCTAGAACGAAAATTAAAACAGTGATATTTGGAAGACATCTGCCCAGAGATGGCAGTTGAGTAAAGAAAGGCCAAAGACAGAATCTTGAGGAATTCTGACATTTAGGAAACAGAATGAGTTACCGGAAACAGAGAAGCGACCACTGGAGCGGCCAGGAGAGAACCAGGCTCTACAGGGCTCAGAGCAGGGGGCCTGCAGCCTGGGACAAAGGTGTTCAGTGACTTCAAAAGAAATAATGTCATAGACCAGTGGGGCTCCAGGGTACAGAGTGTGAGTCTGTGGTGAGGAAGGAGAGTTAGTGAATTTAGACTGCCTTTCTGAGAAATTTGTTAGGGAATTGGTCTTGAAATCAGTTAGAAACTGGGAGTAAAGCTGTCCAGTCTTTAATCTGGATCACTGAATTATTAGGTAAGGCACTTAGATCAGGAGGGAAGAAGACATGGTTTAAGCCATCTTGTGCAGACCAAGAGATGGAGTTTGCACTGCAGACTTACTCGTTTTATTTTTGTAATGATTCCCTTTGCAGAATACACATTTTGCACCCAGTAGTGAAAGGAGTTAACCGCTTCGCAAGTTCGTGACATTGTATTGGGTTTTGTGGTTCAATAAGCTTATTTCCTCTGTCTTTGGGTTCTAGAATCAGAAACCTCGGCTGTGCAGGCAAGTAGCTTTTACTGCCCTGTATCCTTTTCCAGAATCTGCTGTTATATCTTTAAGAACCCGGAGAATTTCTTACTGCTTGCTTCCACCAATAGCTTCAATGAGGTCAAGGCAATACGGCAGACAGTGTTGATTTAAGGAAAAGAACATAACATTTTGATTCAGGCCATTCTTTGTTCACATCATGAGTTTGCCACTCGTTAGCTGTCTGACTTAAGGAAATTGACTTACCTTATCTGAACTCCAGCCTTTTCAACTCCTAAAATGGGGCTATTAATAGCTATCAAATCACAGTATCCATTCATTGGCTCAACCAATGTTTATTGAGCATCTTTGTACCAAACACTACATTATATGCTGGTGTATAAAGCAATAATACATGAAAGCTTGTAGCGCAGCGCCAGGCAGAGTCTTTTCCTTCCCAATTTCCGCAGCATTAGTCCTAAAGGCTCCTGATTACTTAAGGTAATTGTATGTGCTTGAGAGGAAGACAGAAAACCGTTGGTTCTTTCTCCCTCCCCCGCCCCTGAGATACTTCCAGGCTTTAGAGGTAGATATTGGCAGTTCTTAGCGTGTTTATACTCAATTAGAAAGCCAGCCCAGGGGACCAGTGTCTGACAGGGTAGCTGGACACCTTACAGAACAACTCAGGTGGGCCAGCCGCAGCAGCAAGCCAAACTTCTCATCTGTCCTGACCTGTTTCCCAGCCCAGATCCCTTTGTGAAAAGAAAGTAGGAAACATTGTCAGGACCTGGCAGGAGAGTTCAGGACCTTTACCGTTCAGAGCAGGCCAGCCACTTCTCCAGGGCAGGCCGTGTGGAGAGAAAGAAGTACTCACTAAACCTGGGTCAGCCAGGGGCAGCTGTCAACAAGTCCGGCTGGCCGGAGCCCCGGTGGCCTCTTGCCTGTGGCCCAGCCCTGTTGGCAGATCTAGTGACAGAGCAGACATTGTCCTCAGTATTCTCCAGGGGGCCACGGAGCCTCTCTGCTCTGCCAAGAGCCATGATTCTTCTTTAATACCTACTTGCTGGTCCCTGTGCTGGGCAGAGCTGCGCTTTGCTGGCCGGAATCTACAGGCACAAGAGCTGGAAACTGGAGGAATCGGCACACAATTACAGGCAGAACAACTGTCAAAAGTTGAGACCTTGGAGAAATTTGACTTTGCCACTGCCTTGACCCCAGTATTTAAGCTGTTGTCCAAAGCTCACTTCATGCCATTTTGTTGAAACTCCTCAGTCTTTTTCCCCAATCTGTCCTCAGTTTGGAAACTGTGACTACTACCTCCTGAGTCTCAAAAGACTGCCAGCAGGAGGGCAGCTCCGCTCGCTCCCTGGAGTTATGGTTGAGTGTGATGGAAGCAGCAGAGGCTGCATGGCCAGCGCAGGCGCCGTGTGAAGCCCCGCTCCGCCACCCTCCAGCTCTTGGTCCTTGGCCAGGGTGTTTACCCTCTCTGTCCTGGTTTCTCAGCCCGCTGCAGGAAGCTACTGGAAACCCAACCCTTGGGCGCAGACAGGGAGATACTTTAAGGAATCAGTATGATCATGTATGTAAATTATTGGCCATGGAATTGGTACTCAACAGTTGTTCCTTTCCAGCCCCCCCTTGGACCCTAGAATGGTGTTAATAAGTAAATTTGTATCATCTCATAATTAAGACTTTAGCCCTAGGAGCCGGATTTGCCTGGGTTTGGCACTGCCTTGTACTCGTTACTTGACGTGTGGACAAGCTACGTAGCCTCTCTGGGTCTCAGTCTCCCCGTTGTAAAGGGGAATGACAGTGGGACCTGCCCCATGGGGCTGTTGTAGGGATGAAGTGGGTCACTGACACACGTAAAGCACTCCTAACAGTGTTAGCTGTTGATTTGTGGTGTTGGTGAGCACGATGTTATTAGCTGGGAGAGCTCAAAATGAAATCATAACACATTTTCCTAGAAACATAATGACCAAGAGAAAAGAAATGATAATGACTGGCTTCTTTATTAGTTGATTTCTTCCTAAAGCTCAAAGTACTCAAATAAATACTTGTTGATGAAAATAATTTTGTAATAAAGCCTGCAGTACCTCTGAGGGCAGAAGAGGCTCCTGGTCTGCATCTTGAAATCCAGCCCTTTCTTGGTAAATGGTTCTGCCTCTGATTAGTTCATTTTTATTGTAGCTCTATTGTGCCACGGGCCTAACTGAGGAAGGAGAACGTGTTGACCTTTCTGAAATTGCCCTGAGCTCCCCTTATCTTCAAAAGCAGTTTTTACAGGCTCGTTATTCCCCTCTGGTCTGAGGCTGAAGCGTCCTCATTACCCAGCTGTCACAGTCCTTGGGCCTGATTGACCAGAACCATTTCCTGCCAAGGTGCCTGACCTGCTCACCTCCTAGGAGGTTGCTCGCCAGGCTTGGGGGGGTGGGGGGAGGGACACTGACTCTCCCCTCCTCCAGCAGCGCCGAGCTGCTCTGTCACTAAGCTGGTCTTTGGCTGCTGGTTCTGACATGGAAGTGGCTGAGATTATGGAAGCTGTTCGATGGGAACTTCAGCTTTCATAGCAGAGCTCGTGGTCGTGGACTGATAGTTCGCAGAGATTGCCACTTACAGGCCTGCAGCAAATGCTGGGAGAATGGACGAGGCGTTTATTGTTTGAAGCTGAGGTTCGCCACTCCCAGTAGGTTCTTTCGCCTTCCATTGCTCCGTGGGTAGGAGCCGCCGCCACATGCCTGTTAAACTGCGGTAAGCTAAAGCTCAGAACCAAGCGGCTTTTTCCTTTCCACCCTTTGCCTGTCTTCCGCTGGCAGAGAAGGGGTTAAGAATGCTGGCAGCTAACCCACCTTGGTTTGAGGCCTGCTGGTGCTGATCTGGAAGAATGACTGGAATTTAAGGGGGAGGGGGAGAGGTATCTGACCTCTGCAGGCCCTCCGACAGCACAGCAGCAGCGTTGCCGGTTCACTTTCTCTCGCTGAACTAATAGAGTACCACCCCCCACCCCCATCACTGCTGTGTCCACACCCATCCAACCTTTTTAAGAACCTGGGAGCAGGCTGCGTGCGGCTACTGGATTTCTTCTGTTGATGTTGAACATTACGTATTTTGCTCTCAGCTATCAGCCTCTTGAACATTTCTCTCTTTTCCCCCCACCCCCCTCCCTCTTATCTGCTCTGTGGCTCTCTTCCCCCAACCCCCCAGGTCTGAGTGCATCAACAAGTTTGCTTCAGTCTTTGGGACAATGCCTCTGAAGGTGGTGGAGCACCGCGCTGACCCTGTCCTGTACAAAGACGACTTTCCCGAGAAGCTGAAGAGCTTCCCCAACATTGGCAGCTTGTAAACCCGCCACGGGTGGAGGTCTGAATGTGCGGCTTGGACAAGGGAAGAGAACATGGCCTCCCCAGTGCTTTGGTGGCAGGGTGGGGACTTGAGGATGGAAGACTGACATGCTGGATCTTAGCATATACCCCCTGACCTACTTCCTCAAGAACAGGGGCCTCAAGAGACTGTCTAGGCCCCTTGAGCTGTGCCTTCTCAGTCCCAGGGCTTCCTGCGATCTCCGGTGGCTTCTCGTTAAGAGTGACAGCAGAAGCTTTGGTGGCGTGCTCCAGGTCTACATCCAGCTCAGGCTCCTTAGTTTCCAATTCCGGCGTCACAGTCCGAAAGGAAACGTCACTGGAAAACTGCTGAGGCGAGAAACCTACAGCCCATTTTAGATTTGGGGAACCATGGAAAAGATACCCATACCTCACTTTTAGTTACTTCAAATCAGTGAGTTCTTTGGAAGAAAAGCCAAGCCAAAATTTTGTGCAAAATCCAATCATAGTGGGATTTGATATGCAGCGTGGGGCAAAAGTGTATTTGCAGTTGTTCGTGTGGAAAGTAACGCCGTCACTAATAAACAACAGAAGAGTAAACTCTGTTTCACGTGCTCACAACTGTGGCCCTTCTCAGCCGGTTCGCTTTGCCCCACCCTGTAGGCTGGGGCCTGGGCTGCTGGGCTCACGCACAGAGGGCATCGGCTGCTGCTCTGGGACCCTCTGTGCCCTGTGAAGTACTGTTCAGTTTGGCTTTTTCAATATGATTAAAATTATTTTTTATTCCTTTCTCTACCATGTCTAGAACATTGATTATTGGTGGTCTGTGGAGCATCTTTCCCCTTTTGTGTACCTACCTCCTCCGCCTGGCGTCACGCCAGTCTCCTGCCCACGTATGGGAAGACATGGCCAGAGGAACACCTGGTGCCACGTGTGTCAGGTGGAGTCAGCTCCCCGAACTGAACATTCTAAGGGAAGAGATGTCTCAAAACCTCCCAGGGTTTTGTTTGTTCCCTTACTGGGTCCAGTCGACCTTTGGTGGGTGTTCTCAGGGAAAGCAGAGGCCTCCGATGGCCGGGCACCGA
This sequence comes from Macrotus californicus, assembly GCA_007922815.1. Taxonomy (NCBI): domain Eukaryota; kingdom Metazoa; phylum Chordata; class Mammalia; order Chiroptera; family Phyllostomidae; genus Macrotus; species Macrotus californicus. The sequence continues at coordinate 288,825 of VMDR010000068.1, forward strand.
GTTGCCCTAGCAAGTACCGTGCTGCACATGTAGAGGGAGACGTGACCCCACCCCAAGGGGATGCGAAAATTTCCCTCGTTCTTTTGGCATAAACGTAACATTAGCCAGGGAAGTTCTGGCTAATGTTAAACGCTGCTATAACAACTGCTTTGCAATGGTTGCTGGTATATTTAAATCGTTAAATTTCAGCATTTAGTAATACTGCACATGTGTGAATTATACCTCTTTAAGCCCAGTTGATGAACAAATCTACTCTGGCAAATGTTAGATGTTATGGATTCAAAACAGATTTATCTGGCTCTAATATTAAGATTAGCCACAGTTTGGGCTTTAGCCATAACATACGTCCCCAGAACATAAAATACATAGCAGTTTGCTTGGAATATGGATATCATTACTGCAGCCTCGTTGTGTGCCCATCCAAGTCACTAAGACCCTCCCAGTGTCCTGCTGAGTGACGTGAAGGGGAGCAGTTATTACGCTGTAGTTTTTAAACTTGTCATTTTAACAAGAATCACTTCACATGTGTTCCGACGGATTCTAAGAGGTCAAAGAAAAATTTCAGAAGTAGTGGAGTGGAAGCGCGAACCACGAGGGCTTCATCTTTCGTGTTAAGGAGTGGTGGGGCCGCAGGCCCTTCTCGCGTGGCCTGTTCGCTTTGCAGAGGCAGACGCTGAGGCTGCGACTTGTTCAGCATAGTGCAGCTCAAGTACTTCCGGCTCAGATCATTACCTGCTAGGCAGCAGGGTGTGTGGGAAGGCATTTCGGTCTCGTACTCCTAATACTGTGGACGGTAGGACGGAAAACAAGAGGAAGTGATTTTTGGTCACCCGAGTCCAGTAGCTGAAACAAACAGTGAGTACTGTTTTGGGGTTCTCTAGCTTGTGTTCAAATCTGGGGCAGATAGAGGGGCAGAGCCTCCCATTTAAGTCCCTGCTCGAAGCCAAGCACTGTGCTGACGTCATTATGCCTGTGTTACGTCACCCTCAGGGCTTTCGCCTCTGCCTGGCCACTTCCGATGTGTCTGCCCTTTTCACGCCTCTGAACGCGCTGCCTGAGCAACTGGCTTCTCATCCAGGTCTCCCTCCCAAAGGGCGCGTTTTTTCAACCCTTCCTACTTGACCTGTTTGTGCTTCTTCAGCCCCTCACCTGGAAGAGGAACTCTTTAATCTGAGATCTTTGGGAGCCCCAGACAAGCTGCGTAATGTGATTATATCACCTTAAGAGTCATTGGCTTTCTAAGGGTGTTAAAGCTCCATTTAAAGTACCTCACTGCCCCCAGAAATATTGGGGATCAGATCTTATGACATAGCATAAAAGAATTTATATTATAGAATGAGTATTATATCCAAGGAACTTCAGATTAACCTCCAAGTTTCCTGTGAACAGACAGGTTGAACAGGTCACGGGGGAAATTCGGGACAGAAATGCGGGCAGAGACCAGGATTTGGGGACCCTGAGGGGACTAGCAATGCCACCCCCTTGTTAGTGTATTTCTGAGCTGCTCACTATGAGGCTTGCCTCACCCGTGAGCCTGGGTTGGGATCCTCTGCCTTTGGGGTTCCGTAGGGTCTGGGGTTTCAGAAGTGGAACAGTAGTGCTAATTAAAATGGCATGTCTCAGCCCACAGCAGACAACAGCTGGTTTTAGATTAAGAAATCTTTTTTAAGAAATTGCACCCTACTAGCCTGTACAGAAGATGAACCTGAGCCGGCCCAGGTGTGTGCACGCGGCCGCCTGCCTTTGCCCCGCAGAGGGACCGCTTGGGATGCAAGGTTGGAGACGTGGTCTTGCGGGCTAACGTCGGGTGGCTGTTAGGGTTCTCAGCTCGTGGATTTTACCAGGCCTCACATGTTTAGGCAGGAACCTCCTTTTCTGAAAATTAAAGCGGAAAATACCAATTTGTGTTCTCAGAACCTCTGGTCCTTTCCTGCAAATGATGCTATACTGTCTCCTCTTCTGAGTGTTAATGACATTCAAAACTCTTGACCCTGGCTTCTCTGCCAGAACCGAATGTGCTTCCCGCTGGGCTTCAGACCTGTGGTTCCGAGGCCACAGCTTCTCTGCTGCCTTTGGAAAGCCGTGACCTTCACACTGGCCTGTGCTGATCAGGACTGGGAGCTGGAAGAGGCAAGCTGCCTCTCTCTACTCTCATTCCCAAAAGGAGTTGATACGGACACCCTGATTTCGGCTGCTTCCTAGGAGGGTAGTCTCTGATTGGAGAGTGGAGTATTTTTACCACTGAAAGGTCGTGGGTTTCTGGTCACAAGTTATAAAGATGTGACTGCTGGGTTAAAACCCCCGCCCCTTTGATGGTTTTCAGCTGAGGTAGAATTAAGAAGCAGATAAAGCAGAGGCTGGGCTTGGGAAGTGGGGCTGTGCTGTTGAGACTGCCTGGTTCTGCAGTTGAAGGTCCATGGGACCCAGCTGAGAGGAAAGATTGGGGATGCTAGAAGGTTCCCATCAACCACCCGTCCTGAGCCTGGTGGGTTTCTTTTGCTTTAGGGACGGTAGCTTCTTTTTGGGCAGGCTGCTTTTTCCATTTCTCTTGGCCCAGGTAATCTGTTGCAGCAGCAGAAGCCACAGCACGCTGTTCGCCAAGCAGCCCTGGCACAGAGAGACAGAGACAGAGCGCTAAACTGGCCCCAGGCCTCTTCTAGCCACTTCCTGAGGAGCAGTCCTGGCAGCAGGCTACCCGTGTTGGCAGGCCGCTGCCATCCAGGAAGGCTTTGGAAGCTGCCTGAGCTTTCCACTGTGGGGCCTGGAGGCCCATGAAACCTGTGGGGCCCGACTGCTCGCCCCAGAGCCCTGTTCCAGGCCCTGGGGCTCCCATCCTCAGCCAGTGTTTGATCCTCACCATTTTCTGCTTCTGAGTGAAATCCAGAAAAGCTTTCGGCCCTGTGATGCCAACCATACCTACTCTGACCCTCCGAACAGGCTTCAGGGAGCTTCTCCTGGTGTGGAGAGGGAGGCAGGCAGGCCTCCACCTCAGTGGAAGATCCCCTCCATCTCTCTAGGATGGCACTTTCTAAGCTCAACTCACAGCCTGTCTTCCACCTCTATTAAACAGACTCTCGGGGCCCCCAGCTTCAGGCTCTGTGACCATTCCCTGGGGAGGGTCTGTGGGTCTGTACAGGCAACTCTGTGCCGTGATTTTAACGTCAGGCTCACCGTTGCTGGCAACACAGGGAAGATGATAGGAGAGCCTGACCCCCTCTCCCGGCTTTCCAGGCCTTTTTCCCTTTTGAGAAAGCGGCGAGCAGCATCACCTGTGTCTGGCATTTTGTTTCCTCAAACACACAGCCTTTTGGGGGTAGAACTTTTTCTTCTTCTCCCAACTGGCTGGACCTCTGATTGCATTTCTTCCCAGTCTCCCTGAAGGGCGCAGCTGTCAGGGGGAAGGCAAAGAAGGGGAAAGGGGCCTAGGTGGTTTTTGGGAGGTGCCCAGCTGCTGTGTCTGCTAGAGCTTCCCTCAGCAAAGTGCCATTTATCTCCGCTGGAAGGGTGTCCAACCTGCAGCCTACGGGCCGCGTGCGGCCCAGAATGGCCGTGAATGAGGCCCAACACAAAATCATAAATTCATATTTTTTTGCTCATCAGTTTTCATTAGTGTTTGTGTATTTAATGTGTGGTCTAAGACAACTCTTCTAGTGCCACCCAGAGACACCGAAAGGTTGGACAGCCCTGGGACAGCCTCTTAGTCGCTGCATGTGGGTGAGAACTGCCAGCGGAGCAGGGACCAGAACCCATCGCCTTAGACCCAGGCCACTGGCCGGTTCGCACCTCCATGTAGAGCCTTGCCTTCAACTTAATGTTGTCGACTCCACCACGGTGTGGCATTTCTAGGCACTCAGTAGAAACCATTGGTCTTCTCCCCGGCTAGTGGTATGCAGGACCACACTGCCATGTGGAGCTGGGCGGCAGCAAGAGGAGGATTTCGCCCTGCTGTGGGCCATTGTAAGTGTTCCGAGCATGCCTAAGGTAGGCTAGGCTAAGCTGTGATAATCGGTAGGATAGGTGTACTAAATGCATTTTTGAGAACGATGTTCTCAACTTCCTGCGGTTTTATTAGGACGTAACCCCATGGTAAGTCAAGGATCATCTGCCTGTCTATTTGGGCTTTTAGGTACAGCTGCCAGCTGCTAAACCCAGGGATGAACTTAGCCAACGTCTGGTTTTCTGGTAACCACAGCTGGAGAACAGCCAACTAGTCACTGATCCAGGCGAGGTGAGGGCATTCATTCATTCAGTCATTCAGCTTTTCTAATTGTTCATTCATTCATCAAAATATGCTCTTTGCAAGGCTCTGTGCTAGCTCCAGGAGATAGAATTGAACTAGACACTGTCCTGATCTCAAGGAGCTCCGACTCCAGTGGCAGACCTTGAGCTCTGGAAGGTGGTGTGAGCCCATTAGCGGCCGAGGACTCTACACACGTAAGTTTTAGTCCCGGCTGAAAATGAGTATTCATTACACCATCTTCCTCGGTGCCTGGAGGATGCAAGGATTTTTTCATTTCCTCTTCTCATAGTGCCTTCCTTTGAGTTGTGCCCTTGCCCTGCCTTGGCCTTGGAAGTCCGCTGCCATGCCTTAGTTTCCTCTACCAGGAATGGTCGATGAGATGGAACGACGTATCCGATCGCTTCTCTGTCTCTTAACCAGGGCCCTTGCCAGATCGTACCTGATGATGCTGGCGGCCAGCCCTCTTCCGGCCCCTATTTCTGTTACCAGAGAGCTTGGGGGTCTGGATCCTATCTGGCCGCGTCAGGGTGGATTACCGAACGAGCAGTTCTTTTGCCCCAGTCCCTTTCCTGTGCTATAAATAAGCCCCGTGTTTATTTTCTTATGTTATTGAAATGAGAACTTGGGATTTGGGCCTCTTGACGAGTCAGGAGAGCGTCCATCCGGTGCCTGGTGAGGGTCCTGCCTGCCTGGCTGCTGTCTGAAGCTATTTGGAGTCCTCCCCCTGTGTTTTGGATGTGGCTTAATTTCAATAGTAAGGGCTGCACGCAGCCCTGTATCTGCTGATTTTCAGGTTTCAGCTTTCTTCCAGCCTCACTGCCTGCTTAGAAGTGAAGTTGTGTTTCTCATTAAGGGGATAACAGTCACAATTGAGGTAATTAACGAAAATTGTGCATTGGTGGCAGCAGCTCCTATAGGATTTCCAATAGTCTTTCTCTAGTAGATCCTGAGGGGCCTGCCTTCATCTCCTTTCTCTTGCCTGCGCTGCACCCAGCCTCTGTCCTTGCTTTCTGGATAGAGTCCCAATCATTTCTGTCCTAACAGCTTCGAGCCTTGCTCTTGTTATGGGCTCGGCTTGATATATCAGCAGCTTGGCCAAATGTGGGCTCCAGTAACTCCATCTTCTCCAATGCTCGGAGGATGCAAGGACTTTTTTCCCTCTCTCATAGCACCTTCCAGTTGCCAGTTGCACCTTGGTGCTTTTGTGGAAGTTATAAGGGGGACTCTCCGTTGATAGCAGGGTGATGCTCCTTTGGCCCCCTGGCTACACCATCTCAGTGGAGGGGCGACTGGAGGCGGTGAGTAAAAAGGAAACACCCGATGGCCCAGTGCAATGGTTCATGTGCTGTGTGGGACGCTGGCAATTTGGAAGTGCTCCAGGTCAGGCCTTCCTAAGGAGTGGCTTCTGGCTTCTTCAGGCTTCAAGAGCATATCAAAAGTATCCAGTGGCACTGTGAGCTGGACACAGCATTGTGTCTCAGAACCTGGCTCAAGATCCCTATCTTCCAGGATGGGTCAGCCTGGCAAGTTGCTCAGTAGAGAAATCTCTATGCGGACACAGCCTGAACCTTGAAGTCTATTGATGAGGACAGTTGCATCTGACGACCAGATTTAGTTCACGTTCAGAGAAAGGACCAGGAGAATTTTAGTCTGTCAGCTCAAAAAATCTGATGTGATGGGTTCTCTTAATAAAGCTTTGTTGAGCACTTGCTATATGCCAGACACTGTTCTCGGCGGGAGGACGCTGCACTGAACCAAACAAAGCACGTGCCCGTGTCAAGCATGTGTGCTGAGAAGGAGGACAACCAAGACAAGTAGATGAAAGTGACTTCAAATGGTAACATGCCACAAAGAAAATAAAGCCGAGTTAGGGGAGACAGATAACGACTTGGGCATGAGGAGGTACTTTAGATGGTATCCAGAAGTGACATTTTAGCACAGATCGAAGTGTTAAAAGGAGGGGACCGCGAGGGTACCAGTCAGAGGGAAGAGCCAGCACAAAGGCCTTCGGGCAGGTTGTTTTAGGAACAGCGAGAACCCTGATGTGGCCACAGTGTGTCGAGTGCGGGGAGCACGGTAAAGGAGGTGGCAGAAAAGCAGGCCAGGGCCAAACTGTTAGGACTGTATAGGCCAAAAAGACTCTAAATTTTTATTGTGGGTGTGATGGGAAGACACTGAAAGGTTTTAAGCAAAAGGAATGACATCTGACTGGTATTTTTTGAAAGGTCATTTCAGCTACTGAGTGGAGAGTAGGCTGTAGGGAGTAAGAAAGAAAGGAGAGTATTTTAGGGAGTCCAAGTCAAAGACTGGGAGCTTAGCCAAGGATGGCAGGAGCAGAGATGGAGGGAAGTTACGTTGGGAGTAGAATTTGTTGGAGTTACTGATGCATACAGTTGAAAACAACAGAGGATTCCCAGCTAAATGAGTGACATTGGTAAGTGAGAGATAGCAGGCTGGCGGGGATGAGGAGAGGACAAATCAAGAGCTCTACTCTAGACACACTGGGTTGGAGGTATCTATTAGACATCAGAGGGGTATAATGTAAATATCTCCGGAGCTCAGGAGAAGTTAAGATTGAAAATATAGGTGGGATTTAGAATCATAGGACTAGATGAGATTACCCAGAGAGTCAGGCCTACTCTAACAGGTGCAAGGAGAAAAGAAAAGGAAGAACCAGGAAAGGAGACTGAGGAGTTGCCAGTGAGTTAGAAAGATATCTTTAAGATGGACTGTGATAAAGCGACATCCTAAAAGATACATTTTTTAAAGGCATAGCTACTAAGACAGTGCTGGAGATGGAATGCCAGGAAAATATTTTTTCAGGGCATGAGAAGAAGAGTAAACAAAGAACAGGGGGAACAAATTTAAAAAAGCAAGAGAGTAGACTTAAACCCACACATACCAATAATTACATTACATTTAAATGGTCTAAACATCCCAGTTAAAAGGCAGAGATTATTCTGAATTAATCAGCAAGACTAATTCTATGTGATCTATAAGGAAAACACTATAAAATACAATTTAAAAAGTAAAAGGGGGCCCTGGCTGATGTGGCTCAGTGGATTCAGTCTTGGCCTGAGAACCAAAGGGTTGCTGGTTCGATTCCCAGTCAGGGCACATGCCTGGGTTGTGGGCCAGGTTCCCAGTAGGGGATATGTAAGAGGCAACCACACACTGATGTTTCTCTTCCTCTCTTTCTCCCTCCCTTCCTCTCTCTCGAAAAATAAATAAGTAAAAAAAATTTTTAAATAGTAAAAGGATAGAAAAGATCTACTAGATAAACATAAACCATGAAAAAGTGGGAGTGATTATTATCAATAAAAGATAAAATAAACTTCAGAACAAGGAATATAGCCATGGAAAAAGGAATATTTTATAATGATAAGGGAGTCAATTCAAGAATAAAGGAGTCATGTGTACCCTAAATGTATAGGCACTGCCTAACAGTACTTCAAAATATATAAAGCAAAAACTTAACAACTGAAAGCAAATAGAAAATCCACAGTTATGTTGGGATATTTCAACACTCCTCTCTTAGTAACCAGTGAGACAAGTTGACAGAAAATCTAACATCCAGATGACCACCCTTGGCTTAATGACAGTTACAGAATACTTTATCCTTCAATAACTGAATAGACTTTCTTCTCAACTGCGCATGCAAGACGCACCACAAATGAGTTACATCATACGATATTTCAATGGTTTTAGAGGAAATGAAAACAAATATATTTTCTGATCACAATGGAATTAAATCAGAAATCAATAACAGATACCTGGGGAAATTCCCACTAGCTGGAAATTAACGTATTTCTAAATAATGCAGAGGTTAATAAAAATGCAAAGGAAATTTTAAAATATTTTGTGTTTTAAAAATTTTATTGATTTTTTTTGGGAGAGAGATGAAGGAAGAGAGAGATTGTTATTCCACTTATTTATACATTCATTGATCGATTCTTGCATATGCTCTGACCAGGAATTGAACCTGGAACCTTGGTGTATTCGGATAGTGCTCTAACCAACTGAGCTATCTGGCCAGGTCAAAAGTATTTTGGACTGAAATGAAAACATAATGTGTGGGGTGGAGTACGTGAAGATGTATAGCTTGAAGCGCTTACATCAGAAATGAAAGAACTAACATCAGTGATTTAAGCTTTTGCCTTAAACACCAGCAAATTAAGTCCAAAATTAGTAGAAGACCATGAAAATGAGAGTGAAAATAAAGGAAATAGAAAAATGGACAACGGAGAAAAATCAAACAAAAACTGGTTCTTTGAAAAAAAATCAATAAATGTTCCAGCCTGTTCAAGGAAAAAAAGAGAAGATACAAATTATCAGTATCAGGAATCAAAAAGAGGACATTGGTACAGATTCTAAAAATGGTAAAAGGGGAATACATATGAACAATTTTATACTGATAAATTCTAAAACATGGAATTTATGCAAGGATTCAAATGAACACAGTCCTTGAAAGACAAAAACTGACAAAACCATCTCTAGAAGAAATAAGATCTAAAGAGCCCTGTGTCTGTTACAGCAATTAAACCCATAGCTTAAAACTTCCCACAAAGAAAACTCCAAGTCACATAGCTTTCCTAGCGAATTCCGTCCGACAATTAAGGAAGACGTAACACTAATCTCACACAAATTCTTTTCAGGAAATAGAAGAGGAAGAAATATGTCCCAGCTCATTTGACGTGGCCGTTATTACCCTTGACACTAAAGCCAGACAAAAGCATCACAGCAAAAGAAAACTGCAGACCAATAGTCCTCTTGAAAAGAGACACAAAATCCGTAACAAAATATTGGCAAACTGAATGCATCAGGGTCTGGAAAGGGTGGTGCAGCAGAACACGAGGTCGGTCTAACGTTTGAAAATCGATCAGTATGCTTCACAATATTAATAGAATAAAGGAGGATAACCATGCGATAATTTCAAGAGATCGAGGGAAGGCCTGTGACAAAATTCCACGCCCATTCGTAGCAGCTTTATTCCTAACAGCCAGAAACCGGAACCGACTCAGATGTTCAACGGCAGAAGGACGGACAGACAAAGAGCGGTCACCCATTCGGTGGAACGTGATGAAGCAATGGTTACAACGAGCACCTGAGACACACAACGTGGACGAGCTTCCAAAAGAGATGAACAGAATAGCCAGACGCCAAAGAGTGCACACTCTGTGTACCTGCCCGTGCACTCTTAGGAACGCAAATCCGTCCCACTTGGCTGGAGGTCTACAATGGGCCACACTAGGGTGACGGAAAGTAGACTCACAGTGGCCTGGGACTGGGGTGAGGCCCCAGGGAATTTTGGGGGGTGAGGGGAAGGTTTTACATTTTGAGATGATGGTTACACACGTATGTACATTTGTCCAAACTCATCCAACTCTGCACTTAAAACTGGTGGATTTTATGCTACCTAACTTATACCTCGATACAGATGATTGTTTTTACAACGTGGTTAAAATCCATCACCTTTCACAATTTCTGTCGGGTCGTGGACTCCTGTCTCTTCCCGGCCTTGACCTGGATGACTGCCTAGGGCCTTGGGATCTGGGCTGCTTTCCGTTCCAGTGTCTCCATGTAGTGTTTTCTGCTGTGCTCTTTTTTTTTTTTTTAAGATTTTATTTCTTTATTTTTTAGAGAGAAGGGAAGGGAGAAAGAAAGGGAGAGAAACATCAGTTGGTTACCTCTGGCACATCCCCGACCTGGGACCTGGCCTGTGTCCTGATGGGGAATCAAACCAGGGACCTTCTGGTTTGCTGGATGACACCCAACTCACGGAGCTGCACCAGTCAGGGCTCTGCTGTGTTCTTGATTTGGAATGCAGACTTGCCAGCCACCTGGCTGACACATCTAGCGGGGCCAGGTGGTCCAGACAAATGGGTGACAAAGATAGCATTTCTGCCTTCAAGGAGCTTATCATCGTATCAGTGCGGACAGGAGATGTCCCTTATTGTCCTATCTAATGAGACAGTGCAGAGTAAGGCAGTGCTGCACACATTCCCTGCTATGTATGGAAGGAGAGTGTGGTCACTCGGACCTGCTGAAGGAGGTAGTACTTGAGGTTGTGGGGAGCTTTGGACAAGGAGTAGGTGCAGGTGAGCATTAGGTGGACCAGATGTCCTGGGTTTGCAGGAGCATTGAGTCCAGGGTGGGGAGTTAGAGATGGTGAGACTGGATCGTTTAGGGCTCAACATGAGCTGGGAAGTTCGTCTGTGTGAAGGCTTTTCCGATGATCTGGGTCAGGGACATGATTGGGCTGGTCTCCGGCACCGACACGTGGCATCAGTATTGATGGGGTGGAGCTGGGTGGGACTAGGGTGGGATGTGACCCCTCGGCAGCAGCCTAAATCGAAAGTGACATAGCCCTGAACCAGGTGGTTGCTGGGCCCATCTGGGACCTTACTGGACCCTCTGAGACCCTTTGGGACGAGGCCAGGGAAGAGCGGCCGCTTGCCCATCTCCATGTCTGCCCCTCTCCCTTTTAGTGCATCCCAGCCACACTGCTTGTTGCGGACTGAATCACGCACCCTCACAAAATTCTCATATTGACTCCCTAACCCTGGTAGGGCCTATAAGGAGGTAGTAAAGGTTAAGTGAGGTCCTAAGGGTGGGGTCTCAATTTGATAGGACTGGCGTCCTTATTAAAAAAGGAAGAGACGCCAGAGCTCTCCCTGCGTGAGCACGGAGGGAAGGCCACGCGAGGAGGCAGCCGTCTGCAGCCCAGGAGGGGAGGCCTCATGGGAAACCGGGTCCGCCAGCACCTTCAGCGTGGACTTCCAGTCTCCAGAACTGCAAGAGTGTAAGTGCCCATTATTTAAGCTGCCCAGTGTGTGGTAGTTTGTTGTGGCAGCCTGAGCAGGCAGATACACTGCTCACCCCCAGGTCCCTTGCCAATCTCATGAATGTAGTATCGGGGGTTCCTGGTGCTTCATAGTATGGGGACACACTTGGTGAACCGGTCGCCCAGCCTTTGGCACCCTGTCCTTGCCACTGGGATGGAAGTCGAGCCCCAGGGCCCTTCCCAGTCACCAGAGTGCACGGCTCCCCCCATCTCTACAGCTCTTCTCTACGCGCAAACATTTTCAGCCCTTTTGGACTTTAAAACCACCTTGTAAGAGAAGCAGGAAAGAGTTGGGACCCCCGTTTTACAGATGAAGAAACGGAAAATTAGAGAATTTTAGGGGCTTGCCTAAAACAACCAAAGCTAACATGTTGCAAAGTCACTTCCTAAGCCTGGGTGTTCCGTCTCTCGCATCAACTCGCGGCAGCTTCCCGGCCAGCCCTTCCCCACGCTCATATCTGCACAGAGCTTTCTGGCCAGACCCGTCTTGGAGAGGAGCGGTGGGCGGCCTTTGTGTGGCATCCTTCCTCGGGCTCTGTCCCTTCCCTTGTTGCTGCAGCATGCACACACTCATTTATCTTCATTCTCTGTGGTAGAGCATGGCCTTAAAGGCATAGCAACAGTGAGCTTCTCCTGTCCCACAGAGCGTGGGAATTACAGAGGTACAGGGTGGGTAGAGGACAGTGAAGGGTTGGGGAGGGGGTTTGTGGGGTAAACAAAAGAGGAGCCCCGGGAGGCGCGGCTGGACCCCGCCCTGGCCAGGGTGCCCGGGGGACCTCAGGGAGGCCCACAGCAGGCTTGCTCAACACCTAAGCACGTGGTATGCACATGGCTGTAAACCGAAGCTCCTTTCGGAAGCGGGCCCTTCCTCAAGCCTGTTGGTCTGTGTTGAGCTAAAAAAAATCTGTTTGGAATCAGAATTCCTGGGAAAATGTCAGCTCTCACACCCATTGTCTCTGCAGCTGGCACGTAGACATGCAGGGCATGTACGCAGTTCCCAGTGAGCCCCGTGTGGGGAACGGGCTGTTTGTGGGGGACCTGCTGTTCTTCAGCTGCTGGGTACGTGAGAACGGGCCTGTGTAGGCAGGAAGAACGTCGCGAACTGCCCCACCCATGCCCCACCAGCCAAATCAAGACTTTCTGCCGAGTTGTGGACCTGGAGCCTGTGTGTGTGGTGTCATTTAATCCTCCCTCAAGGACGGGGCTTACGCCCCTCCTGCAAATGGCAGGGCTGAGCCTTGGCAGATTTGGGGAGTGAGGTGACTCCCCTCTCTTCTCTGCACAGGGGCCCCTGGATGCTGCTTGCCTCTTCCGAGAGTCACCTTCATGCTGGAAAGCAGGAGAGCACTCTCCAGCAGCAGAATCTGGGTCCATTCCTGCTTCATCATTTTTTAGTGTTGCTCTAAAAATCATCTGGCCATACCTCCTGCGAGTTCTCTCAGCCACTAAGAGGGAGAGCCAGGTCCGAGACCTGCCTGTGCTGGAGGTCTGGCCCGTGCTCTGTGTCCAGCAGCCAGGCTCCTGCGTTCAGGGGCGTGGAGGGACTGCCCCGCTGGCTGTGAGGGCCCAGAGGCGCAGGTTGTGCCGAGCGCACGGAGATGCGGGGGTGCCGAGGAACTGCTGCTGGGACCCCATTTTTCTGTCTGAGAAGTGGGCTCTGGTAGCCCTGCTTCTCCCTGCCCCCTCTTAGCTGTGCAGGCAGGCCCTCTGGGATCAAGGGGACTGTCCCAGAGCCTCACAGGCCATGCACCCCTCTGAGTGCAGGAGCCCTGGCTGGCCACCTGTTGTTAATCGAGCCCTGGTAATCCACCCTGTACTGTGTCAGCGGTTCAAAAGGGCACTGTTAGTATTTTTTGCCGACTTCAATTAACGTGAGATTTCAGAGGCCCCTGTGATCACGTTTCATCTGTCACAAGTCAGGAACAAAACAGACAGGTTCCAGTTGCGAGGAGGAAGAAGAAGGAGTTTTTATTGCGAACAACCACCAAACAGACAGTCCGGGCTGTGCCCAGGCAGGGGTGGGTGGGGGCGTCCGGCTGCTTCTGCTCTCCGTCTGGCCTCACACCCGGGCCCCTTCTCCTCAATGTCCCCCTCCCTCCCCCCAAAGATGTAAGTGCAATAACTTACTTCAAAGGCAAGAACGTTTCTATTAATATTTTGCTGTAATGTAGTTACATGGTGGTATAGGCAGTAAAACTTTATGGAACCGACCTCATTTTTTTATACATTTTTTTTCTGAAATTTTCATGTATTTTTAATATATATTTTTAATATCCACCCCAGGCCATTAAGCTAAAGGAAAGGTTGCATTTATACAAGGTTAACGTATCTTACAAGGAGAACAGTCAGTATTGGTTGAGGTTCGTGTTCCTTCCAGCACTCAGCTCTCGTCCCCACCGCGGCGCGCCCAGGCTGTCAGCCCTGCGCACTGTCCCTCAGAATCAGTAGTATAAAGGCCTAGCTCTGTGTACGTGAGTGAGGGGGGAGGGGGCAGGCGAGACTCCGTAATGTCGTGTTCACTGGACCACCTTCCCACCCGACAGCACCCTTCCGGAAGCAAAGTGGCCGGTTGGCGTGACCTTGAGAAGTGGGTTTGTGTGGTCTTCTCGCTGTTCTCTTTGATGGTCGTGTATTATCATCCTGGGGGCCAGTTTGCCAACCACCCTCCCCCCTCGCGGCCCAGTGGCCTCTGCCTCTGGCTGCCGGGCCCAGCGAGCTGACCTGAAGCCGCATAGTATTTCTCAGGATGGCCCCCCCATGACCTAGCCGAGAGAGAATGGCTGCGTTAGCAGGACCCCTGGTTGCTTTCATGGGAGAGTCCCTCTTGTCCACCCAGCAGAAACAGGGGCGGGAAGGGCACTGGAGCAATGCATGCTGGGGCCCACCTCTTGCAGCCTCTTTGAACTAACCTGGCCACCACCTTCCCAAAGCTGGGGTCCGGCAGTGAGAGCTGAGAGTCAAGTACAGGGGAGAGAACTCTGGGAAAGTTACAAAGTCCGTGTCCTGCGAGTGCCATTGAGGACCTGGGGGCCAGCCTCCCCGTGTGCCCGCCCTAGAGCCGGCTCCTCCTGTGCCCGGGAGTGGTGACAGAAGCTGCGCCTGGTAGCACCAAAGGTCAAGCCTCAGCCACAGAGACACTCCCAGGAGGGAGGAGAGGCCCTCGGCGCCGGAGAGGTCGCCCGTTCGTCTGCCTGCTACCTGGCACTTCAGGTTTGCATTGCCATCTCTGTTGAGATCTTAGGCAAGTGGCCAAAGGAGATCTTCACTTCTTCTGGCACATTCACTTAAGGGGACCCGCAGAGCAGGTGGGCTCTCTTGTCTGCCGGCCTTCCTGAGGAAGCCACTCGGCCCAGCAAAGTCCCCAAAGCTTGCTTAGTCAACACAGGAGCTGCTTTGGGGTGCCTCCCCCCCTGGAACACAGAAGGCCTGGGCCTAGCCCCCCGATGGGACCGAACCAGAGAGAAGCCTAAGGAGCTGGGGTGCTCAGACAGAGGGCTGAGCTGCTGGGTGCAGTGCGAGGCCCCGGGGTGCTCCACGCACCAGCTGCCTGCGAAGGCCCTGCGGTCATCAGAGCCAGTGCAGCGGTCAGGGCTGCTCCGTCAGCCTCTGGTTAAATGGGGCTGGGGCCACTTCTTCACGGGGGGCCAGGGTCTTCTCACCTCCATTGTGAAGGGGTTGGACTAACTAGAGGCCTGTCCCCTCCTATACCCCCAGGACAGGGCAGGACAGGCCTGGGGCTGGGGCGCCATCTGTGGGGAGATGAACGGGGACGTTTGCATTATCCATGCCGGGCTCTGGTGGTAGGACAGGCAACCCGCGGCCATGGTGCCTCTTTCTACCAGAGGCTTTTTCTTCGCAGGCACTTTGGTTCAAATTTGCCTGATTTCTAAGTCTAGTCCAGCCAGAAAAGCAGACACAGAGAGCCGAGTGCCAGGGGTCCCTTCCAGAAGAATCTACTTCGAGTCCTCTCTCTCTCCCCCTTCCTCTGGGGCTTTTTTGGTATCCTGAGTCTCTCCTGGGTGAGAACATACCTTTGGTGAAAGTGCCTGGGTCCTTCTAGCCACTAGAGCATTTAAGGAGGAGACGGGGACGGTTCCCAGCTGTCAGCAGTTTCCTCCCTTCCCTGGCTAGATTTTGGGGAGTCTGAGTTATTTCAGTGAACTCAGAACTGGAAAAAGCTTCCTAAGAGGCACTCCAAAGTCCTCAAAGGAACGAAACCCTGAAAGCCAAGCCTTCGAGAACATCTAATTTAATGTCCAAGACCCCTGTCATTTCTAGCAGATCAGTTTTGGAGCGGCGGTTCACAAAGAGGCTGGACTCTGATTATGGGAGGCCAAAGCCGGATCCATCCCCACCCTACTTCTGGAGCCGATGAGAACACATGGCCAAGGTGAAGACCGCAGTTTCCTCCAAGCCCCAAGCAGCTCAAGGGCAGAGGATCCCGTGCCTGTCCATCCAACCCAAGAGGCTGTCCCGTGTCCAGGCCCCCTGGCCTGAGAGACCTGGCCCTGCTCACGGACAAGATCAAGGGGGATAAAAAAGGCAAGGGCCCCTCCCTGGGGCCACCTACCATGGACCTCCCAGGGCCCTGCTCAGACGACGGGCACTGAGTGCCATGAGCTTTGGTGTGGCTGGGGACAAGCAAGCTGCAGGTCTCAAGTCAAGCAGACGTGGAATCCCCCCAACTTCTGCCCTGGAAGGAGGCCCCTTCCTACAGGCAGGAAACCCTGCTTCCAGAGGGTACCCTGTCCCCCACAACTAGAACAGAGCAAGTAACTCAGGGGAGCTCAGTCCCATGAGCCCTTCCAGATCCCAGAGCAAGGGGCTGAGACTTCTGATCCCCTGGGGAAGAAGTGTCAGGGTGGTCTCTGCTTGCCCTGTGCCTGAAAGACCATGGAGGCCCCGCCCACTGCGGAAGATTCTGGAAGGTATGGCAGTGTGCCAGAGATGGCTGGTGAGGGAAAGGCAGTCAGTCTGAGGGGACTCAAGGGCCACCCTACCGGACAGGATGCCAAGCATGGGCACATGTCCTCCAGCAAATCCTGCATCCTGCTCTTGACCCTCTGCCACTGTGCCCCCAGGCCCTAGCTGTGTGTCCCAGGTGTGCTTCCACATCAGGACACTGCTTAGCAGCCCCAGTGAGTGGCCAGGATGGGGCAGGGGAAGGGAGAGAGATCTTCCTGGAGGGGCCTGCCTGGAAGAACAGAGCTGCCCCCAACATGCCTGCTGCTGCTGTCACCCTGCCCGCACGGGGGTGTCAGGTGGCCGGAGAGCAGAAGTGTGCGCACAATCCCCTGCCCTGGCCTGGACACCTCCCTGTAGCCCTAGAAACATTTCTTCCTCCAGCACCACGGGTGCCCAGGTGACCTCATCCTCCCCCGGCAGCGTTCACCCAGATCCAGAGTTTCCGGGGTGTGAGGACATGGGAACACATACCCCTTGCCCCTGGATGTTGGCATCGTTGGGTGATAGCTGGACTCCTGGGCGCCAGCTCCCTGCTCTTCTGTCCACCCCCTCTGGGTGTGTCCAGCACAGGGGACAGCCAGGATGGGACTCTGCCCTCCTAGGTGAAGGGAAGCAGGTGCCTTGGGTCCAGCAGGTCGGATTCCGTGGGGAGGGCTGGAGGCTGTTCTGCAGACAGAGTCCTGGGCCTGGTGACCAGGGACCACACAAAAGAAGGAAGGGTAGACACGACGGCACTGTGGCTGCTGCTGGGTCTCGATGGGAATTTAAACTTGACTCGATGGTCAAACCAGGCAGGCTGGGGGAGCAGGAGTGGGGAGAAAGGGTCTTCAGCTTATAATGGACGCAAAGCTGCAAAACGGCCACGGCCTCCTCTGCTGCCTCTGGCCAGGAGCAGGGGTCTTGGCCTCAGTGCCAGGGAAGGGCAGGGGCCAGCTGTCCCCTTCTTCCCAGCAGTCCACAGGGCCTCAGACTTGGGGTGGCTGAAAGTGCTGAGGGTCAGGCCCCTGACCCAGGCCAGGTTCCTAAGAGGAAAGTCGAGTGGGAGGCTGGGGGCCTGGGAAGCACGGGCCTGGCCAGAGCCCCGAGGTGGGGAGGGTCGGGTGGGGATGGGACAGGAGGGGCCCTGTCATGTGGCCCAGGAGATGGCCGCGCTGTGCTCCTTGGCCTTCATGCGGAGGGCCGCGATGCTCGAGGTCTTGCGGTCTGGCTCTCCGCTGAGCTCGTAGCCGTTGAGGCCTGGGCTGAGGCCCGCTGCTCCAAACAGACCACCCATGTGCGTCTGGCCCACGTGGCTGCCAGCGCCAGAGACACTGAGGAAATCGGTTACGCCGCTGGCCCCAGAGCCGGGGGGATGGGCATGAGGGGACATGCAGGCTGGCACTGGGTCACAGGGGACCACACAGGCTGGCACCGGTGAGGCAGCCCCGTTGTTGCCGATCCAGGATGGGTTCTGAATCTGGGGAGAAGGCAGGAGACACGTCACAGGCTGGCTGGGGCGAGGATGGGTAGGCAGAGTACATGGGGGCTTCCCCTAACCCCAAGTCACCTCTCCCCACCAGGAGCCCGGCGTTAGGATGAAACCCATCCCGAGTGTTTACTTGGGAGCCTCTCTAGACCTTAAGGTCATTGGGTGGCCCCAGGAGAGCCTGGGTTTTATGCTTTGGCTCCAGGGTCTGCAGGGCCAGGCTGGCAGCAGACAGAAATTCTGTTTTAAGGACTGAACTTCAAACCTCGTCAGAGGCCCAGTGCAGCATCCTCTGGGGGCACAGCTAACCCGCTGAGGATGACCCCTGCCGCCGCTGGCCAGCTTCCTGATGTCGGACAGACGCCAACTGTCTCTCTGTCTGTGGGCTCCTTAAGGTCAGTGACTGTCTCTTACCTCTGGCTGCTCCCCCAGCCCAGGACCTCCTAGGTGCCTGGTAAGTGGGAAGCTTTGGTGTTGAGTATGTGGGCTCCGGGCTTGTAGGGTGTGGTGTACAGACGGTGGGAAAGGCAGTGGGGACTGTGTCTCCCAGAACTCAAAGTCAGTGGCTGAGGTTCTTGGAGCTGACACCCGTGAGGCTTCAGAACCCACTCAGGATGCAAGGGGCTGCCTCCGGAGGTGAGGAGCAGCAGTGGCTGAGTGGACGGAGCCAGCAGAACGCCCACACGCCTCAGGAAGTGAAGGGTGCCCAGCAGCAGTGGGGACTGGAGGGACATCTTTTCTCCCACCCACGTAGCTGAAACCCCTCTCCTCTCCCCAGCTTCTACCTCTGGGCCCCATTTTCCTCTAAGTACTTATGGGGGGGAGAGCTGGGACTCAGCCAGGCCCAGGTGGACACTTACGTGGTAGAAAAACGGCGCCAGGCCTACTGGCGCACAGCTGGACTGGGCTGGAAAGGAATGTGAAGCCATGAGTCCCGTCTCAGAGAAACTGGGTCCTTCTCCGAGGTGCTGGTTTTCAGAGTTCATGGGGCTGGGGGTTGAAGCAGGCACCTGGGGCTGGGACTCACTTACCTGGGCATAGTTCTCAGCTCGAGTGAGGAGGGGCAGCTCATAGGCTGTGGAGAAGTGGGTTCGAACCTGCTGCATCTGCCCAAAACGCTCCCTCTTCCTCCACTTGGCCCTCCGGTTCTGGAACCAGACCTACAGGACAAAGCAGTCATCACGGGAGTCAGAAGGCCTTGCCCTCAGGCAGAGCAAGAGGTCCCTTGAGCCCCAGCAGGCCAGGGGGGCTGCAGATCAGCGCTGCTTCGGTGTTGATCCCCAAGAGCTTACAATCTAGAAAGCTCCACGCCGAGAGTCAGGAAGGCAGCTTACCCTACAACTAACCATGGCTGTGATCTTGGCCAGGAACTTCATTTTTGCTGAGCTTCAGAATCTAGAGCTAGCACGTGGCATACCCATAAAACACATCACTGATTGCTCAGCAGCCACCCCACCAAACCCAGCACGGTGTGGCCAAGCCTGCTGTGGGCCACAGCCCCCTGTGCAGAGTGTGACAGAACTGTGAATGCTCCTCCAGAAAGTCGTCCTGAGAGACCATCACACACATGGTTTTCCAAAAGGCCCGCGGCTCCCTGGGGCCCAGCAGCCCAGACTCCCCGCCCTCCTGAACCCTCTCTGCAGCATCGGGTTGGAAATAGTCTCCCAGTTCAGAAACCCCCGTGTTAAAGGTCCTGTGGATAATAGGGGCTCAGTGGGCAAGGGAGGCAGTCAGGGACAGCTTCCTGGAGGGGAGGACGGGAGCTGGGCCTCGAGTGTTGGCTGGAGGGAGCAACGTCCAGGCCTGAGTCTAGAAACACCTGCCCAGTGGGGGGAGTGGTGGGAGACAGGCACAGAGGAAGCCAACGTTGATTGTGCGGGGGCTTCACACGCCAAGCAGAAGGGTTTGCCTTGGTGCTGTTGGTCCAGGCAGACACTGCAAACTCGCACTCAGAAGAGCATCCAGAGGAGGAAGAGGAGGAGGAGGGGAGGCCACCTGTCACTAAGCATGAGTGGCTGGAATATTGGCTTGATGAGGGCCCCAACAGAGAGGGAGGTCTCTGAGTCAAGTGAAGAAGCTGGAATCATGGGTGGGTGGGGTCCATTTCCTTTGCTGGAGCATTCATTTCTGGCAGGCTGAGAGTGTTCCCGAGGCGCATGGGCAAGAGTTCACCTTAGGGCCTGGGACCCCTGCCCCGACTTGGAATCATTGCATGGGAGAGGGGCCAAAGAGAGATCAGCTTCCAGGCCAGGAACCGGCTGGGCTGAGTCAAAGGCAGATCTTGGCGCTCCCCAGAGGGAGCTTCCTGTCAGCTTGAGATGCACCTGCCAGCTGACTCAGGTACAAGTGACCACAACCCACCGAGCACACCAGAGCTCTGGGGACTTCAGGGAGCGCAGAGCAGCGACAAGGACCTTGACTGCCAAACTATTAAGGAGTCTCATCAGGCTCTCAGCTAGCTTTCCTCAGGTGCAGCCCCTGCCACGAGGGTGGAAACACTTCCTGTCCCTCCTGATCAGGGCTGCACAACTAGGTGTGAGAGGGATCATCTCCAGAAGCAGCTCTCCACTGAGAGGCCGAGGCTGCCTGGGAGGAGGGGGCAGGAGCTGGGCCTGAGGGGCAGACGGGCGGCCCCAAGGGCAGCACAGAGGCTGCCCGGCCTGTACAGAGCAGAGTACCCGCTGGGGCACTGGCATTGCCGGTAGCCTCCGTTTCTGCATCTGGAAAATGGGCCAGTATCCGCATTGACCTCCTCGCAGGGGCGATGCCTCAGAGAGCAGCAGGTGAGACAGATGGGAAATTTTGCCACGGTTTTGAGAGTACTTCACACTTGTTCATTTATAGCTCCTGCCCTTTCTTACTGTGTTTTGCTAGAGGAAAGGGTCCGAAGAGATGGGGTATGTGTATTTCATGTGGGGAGTGTGGGGTGGGGGGGAGTGTGGGGCTGCACCTCACTTCCCCCCAGTCCCAAGGGCACATGTGCATAAGTGTGCACACACCCACACGTGTGCCGGCCGACATTTCTTTCATAGTTTTTCTATTTCCCCTTCTTGACTCTAGTGTAGGAGAAGCATGCTTCCTGTGTCCACCCTGGGGACTGGCCCTCTCCTGGGCTTGGGGTCTCTGCCCTGCCCCAGAGCCTGCTGGGAGCCAAGGGTGGATCAGGTCTCCTCTCTGCGCGGCTGAAATGGGATCCCCCTTTATCAGTGGCCTGGAATGGGGAGCAGGGGGCAGGAGGAGAGAATGCATCAGAGGAGCTTGTTTTCATTTCATGTTTAATTTCCTGCAGGCTTAGCTCAGTCTTTCCGCTCCTTCCTCCACCTCCCAGGGTTTTCTGTGGGGGGAGCCGGGGGGAGGGGAGAAGCCCACTGGAGGCACCAAGATATATGGCTTCTTCCTTTCTTTGGGGGTGGGGAGAGGGCGAGAAGAAGTTCAGTTGCCGCCACTGCGGGGATTTCCCTGCATCTGTGGACTCCGGCTGGGTCCCTGTGTGGGAACGTAGAGGTGGAAAGGTGCCGGGAAGGCGCCTGGATGGGCTGGGAGGGACACAGAGTGAGGAGGGAGGAGGCCAGTGTCCCTAAAGGAGCCTGGGTAAGGGGCAGAGCAGAGAGAGGGAGATGGAATGTGGGGGAGGGAGGGGGCTGGAGCTGAGTGTGGGGGAAGAGGCTGGGAGAGGGGAGACCTGGTTATCGAGGAAGATCGATGGGCGGGCAAGGGAGAGGCAGCGGAGAGAGCAGTCTCTGGGAAGGGAGTGGACTGGGGTCAGGCTGAGGCCTTTATCTGAGGGCGAAGGATGGAGATCGTGAAAGGTGGCCCGGCTGTCGGGGAGCAGACCTGCCCGCTTCCTCCCCTGGTGCCTCCCTCCCTGGGCCTTACCCTGTGCACAAGGCTGGAGCTTTTCTGCTCAGACTGGGGCTTCGGCTAGGTTAGTGTCTCTGGTCCTCAATCTCCTCACAATGTGAATTGGGTGGTGGCAGGCCTATCCTCATGAGCCCCCTCCTGCTGACATTCCTGGGTCCTGAGGCTCTGAGTGTCCTTCTGTTTCTGCCCCTTGGAGTTTGGTGCTCTGAGAGCTCCCCAGATACTCTCTTCCCCAGGCCTGTCTGCATTGTACCACCCCCAGGAGAAAAGCAGGCCGTGAGGTCCCGGCCTTCCCTTCTGGGTGTCTCACCCCAGGCCCACCCCATTCCCAGGCCCACCCCAGCCTGGGCCTCTCCCCAAGGAACCGACTGTCTTGGCAGAGGTCTTGCTAACCGCAGCCCATCTGGGGCCAGGGCGGGGTGGCCCAGGGCGGGGAAGGCCTCTGTCTTAGTGTCTTCAGACACCAGCTGTGGAGACTGGAATCCCAGACAGCAGAGAGCGGCCCCTGTATCCCCCTAGAGCAGGGCCAAACCCAGGCTTCTTCCCAGGAAAGGCCTATCTCGGGGCCCCCATCGCCTCCTCCCTGTCCCCACTGCCACTCTTCACCAGGCACCTGGCTTTGCACCAGCTGGTCGTGGGCCCTAAACAAACCTAGCAGAGGCAGGCAGAGGGCTGCCTCTCCACTCCCTCCACCCCCAGGGCACGACCAGGCTCGGGCTCAGCCCAGAGGCCTGAGCACACAAATATGCCACCCACCCTGCTGCCTTTTTACAAAGGAGTCTTGGAACAATCTGGCACGTGTCCTCGTATAGCAAACTAATGTAAAAGAAGCCCTGGGCTGGAGCTTGGGAGACTCAGATCTTAGTCTCAGCACTGTCACCAAGTCACATGCCTGAGTCTCCGATCCCGGGCAATCCCTTCCCCACTCTGGGCTTCCTCTTCCTTGTTCTCAAGTGAGAGGATCAGGTGATCCTTTCCAGCACTAATATCCTATAATTTTATTACAGTCCCCTTAGGTGATAGCATATGCAACACATTAGGGTTTCCCTTTCTGCTTTGGCTGCCAGGAAGCTCAGAGGTAAAATTTGTGCTCAGTGGCAACTATGATCCTTAGCCTAGATTCTTGACGTAATTACCTTCTCACTTTATGAAATTGTTCTTGTTCTTAGATGAAAATAATAAATCTTTAGTTATAAGCTGCCTTGACTCCTTTTTGGAGGCAGGCATAAATGTGTGTGTGTGCAGCGAGAACACTCTATTTTAGCTGGAGGGGGTGACTGCAAAATGCTAGGTGTGCCCCAGTGCCATTTCCAGGTTTGGTACTGGCAGGGCCATCCTGGGCACTCCCATCCACTCGTTAGGAACACACACACATACACACACATCCTGCACAGAAAGTGAACTGGTTTATCCCACATCTAGAGCAATGTCCCACAACCAGCCGCCCGCTTCTCCACCTCCTCCCAAATCCATTGGGTGAGCTGAGGCCAGATTCTGGGGCTCCTGATCAGAGTCTGAGCACATGAGGCCGCGTGGCTGGTTATCCCAACGCAAATGAGATAGTGGGTGTGAGAGGGCTTTCGGGATCCCAGGGAAGCCTCAGCTGCCCTGCCTTCCCTCCCCGAACATTCACTGGGTGCTGGAGCGAAAAGTAGCAGCCAGCCTGCCCTCGGGAACATATGCTTGAACAAGCCCACTGTTCAGGGCCACTTCGGTGCAGGGCCCCTTCTGGATGGCCACGTGTGCGCTGACAATTGCCAGTCCTTTTCTACATTAGCCATGGCAGACAAAAGTGAGTCTGGCCTAAGTTGCAAATGCCTCCTCTTATTACACAGGACCCGGTGGAGACGGATGACCCTTTGATTACTGCCTCAGAAAAACTCTGCCCTTGGGCTGTGCAGAGTAAGGGAGGGCTGGAAGTCCCTCTGAGCTGAGCTGAGCTGCTTTAAGAACAAGAGCGACAACGACAAAAACAAGCCCCCTCCTCCACAACCCGTAGATTTCCCTAGCACAGCAGAGGGGGGCGCTGCTACCTGACAACACCTTACTTGTAGTTCTAACATGCTCTGGGGTGGAAAGGCAGACTGGGGTGGTATTTATTTTGTGCTTAGCTGAAGCCTCAGCTTTAGTGCACAGGTGATTCGGCCACCTGCTTCGGGGTACTCGGAGGTCTTGGCTTCCTGTCTGGTTCTTTCCTTGTGTAATTTCATGCAGGGAGTTAGGGACAATGTATTTGGACAAAAGAGGTCAACTGGTCCACAAATACTTATTTTTTGCCCTTGTTGCTCTGCATTCGGGCTTCTCCGATTGGTAGAAATACAGTGATGAACAATCAGACAGTACCTGCCTTTAAGGACTCACATTCCAGTGGGAGGAGACAGGTAAAATAATTTAAGCGTCATAAATTCTACAAAGAAGATGAAAGGCGGTAGCTGATAGCCAGGCGTGGCTGCGCTGTGTTGTGCTGTGTTGAGTTATGTTGAGCGGAGTTGGTTAGGGATGAGTTGTATTGGGTTGGGCTATGTCAGAGTTCGTTGTGCTGTGTTAATGTGGGTTGGGCTGAGTTGTGTTGTACTGAGTTGCGTTGGGTTGAGTTGGGTTGTATGGATGGAGCGGTGCTGGGTTTTGTTGGGTTGGGTTGAGTTGGGTATCTGGGAGGTGGTAGGGGGAGACTGCATTTGCCACGGTGGTCACAAATATTCTTAAAGGCGGTTTATCGAGTTGAGACCAGAAAGATGGAAGAGGAACAGCCATCCTGGGCAGAAGGAAGAGCTGATTGTTCTCTGTCCCTGCCTTTTGGGCTGCTGTGCATGTCTTTAAGTCTATCCTGTTTCCTTTCTAAGAGACAGGCCTTCCAGAGGGGAGACCAGTCCTTCTCTCCTTCATAAGACACCACGTAGAGCCCAGAAACACAGCTAACAGCCTTCCTGCCCCTCCAAAGAGCCCTGCCTCTTTCACTCCTGCTCCACCAGAGCAAGAAGCCCAATGTTAAGGGGGATAAAAGCAGACTTGCTGTGGGGGCCTGAGGGGCAGGCTGGCAGCCTCTGGGGCCTCTCCTTGGACTTTGGGTGAAGAGAGTGGTTGAGGAACAGTCAGGCAGTCTCAGCTCCAGCCACCAGCCCAAGGGTAGGCCCCCCTCTTCCCCCCTCCACCCCGGACACCCTCACTGACCTGCACGCGGGCCTCGGTGAGGTCCGTCCTCATGGCCAGCTGCTCCCGCGCGTACACGTCTGGGTAGTGGGTCTTCTGGAAGACCTTCTCCAGCTCCTCCAGCTGGTAGCTGGTGAAGGTGGTTCGGTTCCGCCGCTTCTTGCCCTTGTTGCTCTCCGAGTCGGCCTTCTCCAACGGGCTGGGGAGGTCGGCGCTGGCCCGGTCTTGGGGCCCCTTCACCCCAGCCTCCTTCACACTGAGGTAGCTGCTGTCCATCCCCACGGTGTCAGAGTCGGGCGGCAACTCGGGCTCACTCAGGGAGTTCTCTTTGGCTGAGGGGGAGGAAACAAGGTTAGAGACCAACGGCTGAACCAAGCAAAAGAGGAGGGAGGGACAGGGGAGCCATCCCCTGCCTTGTCCCTGTCAAGGGAGCATTGGATGTGAGGTTAGGAGGCCTGGGTTCTAATCTTGGCTTGCAATTACCCTGCTGTGTGACCTTGGGCCAGTCCCCTTCCTTCTCTGAGCCTCTTTCCCATTATCTCAGAATGGGCCCCTTTCAGCATCAGTGGTATGTGACTTTGGGTCCATCAATATGACCTCTATGACCTTTAATTCCCACCCTACTGAGCCCAGTCTCCTCCTTTTAGAAGGGTCCCCTTTGCCAGAACTTCTTTGGGCAGCAAGGACACTGACTCAGTGCCTTGGACTCCCCGGAGTGGAATGGACGACTCATTCACCAGTCACTTTTGGCCCAGCTGGGTTTGGGGTGAGGCGGAGAGGCCGGCATTGAGGCAGACAGGAATGCTCCTCCTTTCCCTGCCTGGTCTTTTTGGGGGTTCAGCAGGGGTTGTGGAGATTCTTCTCTCAAAATCCTGTCCCCTTGCCCTCCACACTGGTCTCACCTATTGGCTGAGCAGTGTCCTGCCCCCTCCACATGGGCTCTGGTAGATGTACACAAAGCTCCAGGCCCAGGCCTGACAGAATGGGGCCCCCGCCGCCCGCTGATTCTTAGGAGCTCAGAGTTGGAACGAAACAGTCAACCCACACAGGTCAAGGACGAGGAAGCAGAGGCCAAGGTGGGAGGGTGGGATGGGGAGAAGCTTGTCCACATCCCAGCAGCCAAATTAGCACCCTGGGCAGATACAATGGCCTCAGAGGTTGAAGTGTGGGCTCTGGAGCCGGGCTCTCCAGCTGTGTGCTTTGGACAGGTCACTTAACCTCTTTGTGCCTCAGTTTCCTCCTCTGTAAAGTGAGGATAAAGATGCCTGGAGGGTAGGTACCCTCACAGGGTAGCTGTAGGGCTGAAGAGGCCAGCACTCGGCACAGTAGCGGCTGTGTAAGTTTCCTCTGGTGTCCTGTCTGGACTGGCGAGGACAGAGGACTGACCGAGGAGAAGGCCTCCGCGTGGGCAGGCCCCCTGGAGGTCTGAGTGCAGGAGCACGAGCGGCACTGTGGGAAGCGCGTGTGGGCCTGGAGTTTGGTGACGGGTGCGAGCCCCCTCTGAGCCACAGTCCTTTGTCTGTGACTCTCGTGGAGGAAGATGATGTAAGAGATTAATGAGACACATGTGAGGAGCATTTGACAAGACCCTTCACACGCACACACCCTGATCATCACAAGCGTGAGGGTCACTCTGACCCTCAGTTTCCTCTTCTGGGAACAGGTCCAAGCGGCAGACATGACGTGTCAGGACGATGCCTCTAGCCCAGGTGTCCTGGCTTCGCCGAGGTTCACCCTCCTCCCCGGCTTTCTGTGTGCACTGGGGGCCCTCTTCGTGCTGGGGAAGCTGAGAGGGACACTTTGCCTCTGTCCTTCTGCCCCCCCCCATCCGAAGCACTGAAGAAAAGCTGGTGGAAAAACATGAACCTGGAAGCAACCTCAGGAGGACATCTCTGAGGGTCACCTCCAGTGCTGCCGCCACCGGGGTGGCAGGCCGGCCTGCGGGGACCCCACGTGACACCTGTGTGAGCCCAGGCACACGCAGGCTGCCAGGTCTCCAGTGACAGCATCGCTCAAACTGCAGCCGGCTGCTGGGCCAAAGCTTTCAGCAAAGATGTTTATCTTCCTGGCAAACAAATAAGTTTTATGTTTTGGGGTTTTTTTAAAAAGAGAAGAAATCCCATTCAGCCTCACCAAAAATAAACATTTCTGTTATGCAACTTCCTGGAGGCCAATCTGGGAGGACACTGCCCCTACCCCTCCTGCCCGAGCCCTGCTCCCCAGGCTCCATCCCATGACCTCCAGGACCCTTGTAGCATCCTTCTGGCATCCAGCCTGGGCTCGGACCCCTCTGCACAGGCATAGGGACTGGGCTGAGTGGAGGGAGCTCCAGGTTATAGAAACCAAGGATTGGTAGGGACAAGCCTGAAGTCCCAGTTTTAACTGGGAGTGGGGGGACTGAGGCCAGAGAGAGCGCAGGATGTGAGCTATTTGGCAAGAGAGTGGGGCCTCACCGCTCCTGGGTCCTTCCCTCAAGGAGAGCAGTGGGGGCAGAGGAATCCAGGGACCTCACATGATCAAAGAGTCTTGCTCTGCTCATCCTCAGGGCAGAAGGACCAGCTCCTGAGGATGAGGATGAGCTGGTACTGGGCTTAGCCCATGGAGAGGCGGCAGAATGTCTAGTCTCCCATGGAGAGAAGTAAGAACTCAGTTTCTCCACCTCCAGCCACCCACTGAGACTGAGTGGGTGGGGGAGAGATGAGGAGACAGCACAGTATGTGTGCAAAGACGACCAGACCAAGAATTGGGAGCACTGCCCTCGGTCCCAGCTCCAGCACCCTCTGCCCATGACTTCAGATGACTCATTTCAAATACTAGTCTCATTTGCAGAGAGGAGCAGGCATGTGCCCTCTGCAGCGGGGTGTCACACCTCAAGTGGACGGATTACCCCTCCCCCTTAGGACTAGTGGGCCTTCCCCTCAGAACCCGGATGGGAGGAGAGGGGATGATGGGGGCATGTCTGTGTCCAGGCAAACATCAGCTAAGTGGAAAGGCTGGGAGTTGGGGCAATTCTGGCCAACTGAGGCTGCTGTTCCTCAAAGAGGAAAAAGAGCCTCCTAATCTCAGTCTTGATTATTGGCCATCTTGCTTTAAACCCTGAGGCTGGATCCCTAATTTAGACAACAAAAGAAAGTTCCCCAAGGTTCTGGGGCTGCCCAGCTGGTCAGAACGACAAGGCAAGGCCCTCTCAGGTCCTCAGTCCAAAGATGCCAGACTCAGGGGAATCTATTTCAACCTTCCACCCCTACGCCCCTGCATTTCCACCAAGTGCCATCATCCTGGCTTTGGTGTCAGAGAGCTCACTGCCCCAGGACAGCTGGACCATTTGTCCTTTGGTCCAGCCCCTGTCTGTCTCCTGTAGGTCTGGCTCATTGGTCTCAGCTCTAAACCTCTGGGCTCTTCCCCAAGACAGCCCTGTGGACATTTAGAGCTAGCTGTCACACCGCTGAGTCTTCCAGCTCCTGACCCACTGGTGTTAGTTCCCACTGCTGTTCCTCAGGTGGCCCTGAGTTTATCGAGTCTGTTTGAGACAGGTGGATGCCAGGGATGGCGCTAGGTCTGGGCGAAGCCAGCACTTTGTTCTCTGACTAGATGGTTCTGAGAGGCTGGATGAGAATCAGCATCCCGAGACCTGGGTGCCGTTGGGGTCCAGCTCGCTCTCTGGTGCCCTACTCAATAAGACAGCCACAGAGGTCCTGTGACTCTGGCTACCTCACTGCTGAGCAAGGGAAAGTCCCACCTCCCACCACCTGCCTGGAATGCCCCTTCTTTCCAGCTGACCTCTAAAATCCAGCCAAGCACCAGCTCCTCCAGGAAGCCCTCCCAGACTGTGACAGCCACACAGGCCCCTTTGTCCTCTGTCCGGCCTCTCTAATTGCTGCCTGCATTTCTGACTACTGTATAATCAAGCCCTGAAAGGTCTAGCTCCTTCTGTAGAACGTCAGTTTCTCGAGGGTTGGGACCACATGCTGTTTGTCCCTTCTCCGCCCAAGACCTAGCCCAGGAGGGGCAGGTGGCAAACGTGCAGTAAGAAGTTGCTGAAGAATAAAGGGACAACTTTTAACAGACGTTACTGAGCTCCCCCTCTGTCCAGCTGCCTTTGTGCACCTACTGTGCGCCAGTGCCCTAAAGCAGACATGCAGAAAACGGTGACTGAAGGAATGAACCGATTCACCCTGATAGACAGCGAGGATGGTGGATAGGGTCCATGAGAAAAGAGGCACATGATGGCTAATGCCTCCCTCAAAGGCTGGCGGCGGGAGCAGGAGATGTGAGAGGGGAGAAGGGAACAGACAATGAGGGATGTCTCCACGCAGGGAGCCCGAGGGAGGCAGGGGGGCGGGGCAAAGGAGAAGCACAGACGTGCTTCGTGGGAGGGGCTTGCGAATGCCAAAGTCCAGGAAGCGCAGTGTGGCATCTCCCAGGAACCAGCTCCGCACCCACCATGCTGCCACCCTGGGGAGGAGAAAAGGCCACTGGGAGACCCTCAGCTGGCCAGGGCCAGCCTTCTTCAAGACACTGGCAACCAGCACTGGCATGAGGCTGAGGGGCAACAAGCCCTACCTGGGTCTAGGCCACCTGCCTGTGGGTCTGGGCCCTCCTGTGCCCTCCCTGAGGCAGGTTCCCATAAGGACTCTGGACTGGCACTGTGCAGACACCCTTCCCCATGGGGGGCTTGTCCCTGGCTGTGTGGCCCAAGACAAAGTAACCCTGGTCAGTGTCTTCCCAATGGAATGTCTGGATGTGGAAATAAAACTCAGAGTACCCGGAGGAATCCAATACTGTACATAAAATGTCAAGACTGGGCACTCACTGCCTGCTCCACGGAAGGGGCACCGACCATGGTGGTACCGTGCACCCTTCACACAATCCGAGACCAAGGTCATTCCCATCGACCGCTTCTGATGAAGCAGGAAGCATTCAGGTTCTCTTCTGCATCAGCAGCCACAGAAGGCCCTTTGGCCCCAGCCCAGGCCCTTCAGGGAGGATGCCCACAGCCCTCCTGGGAGCTGCTGGCCAGCCTGGCCGTTGGATTTCAAGACGGAAAATGCCCCTCTGCATCCCCCTCACCTCTAGCCATTTGTCCTGGTTCTACCAATGGCATCACTCTAATCTAGTCCAACTTTCTTTTTTTAAGATTTTATTTATTTACTTTTAGAGAGAAGGGAAGGGAGGGGGAAAGAAGGAGAGAAACATCAGCGTGCGAGAGATCGTGCGCCCCTAACGGGGGCCTGGCCCGCAACCCAGGCCTGTGCCCTGATTGGGAATCAAACCAGCTTCCTTTTGGTCCGAAGGTCGACTCTCAATCCACTGAGCCACACCAGCCAGGGGATTTCCACAGGTGACTGGGTTTTTTTTTTTTATGACTGTGATTTAAAAATAATTTTTTTTTTGTAACTGAGTTTAAAGAGAACAAACTTCCGAAGCCATTTGGGGAGAGGGCTCTGGATGCCTGTGTGGGTCCTTCTGTGCCCGGAGTGAGCCCCCAGGCATGTGGCTCGGCCAGGAATTGGGAATGGGTGTGGGAACATACGTGTAAGCTGCCTGCAGAGCACACGTGCTTGCGTGGTCAATTGGCATGCGTGTGCCTGAGGGTGTGTGCTGGTGCGTGTGGGTGCTTGTGTAAGCGAGCATTATCCTGCAAATATTCACGGGTGGGTAGGGACATGGGTGGTGGTGGGGGTGCAGTTGTGCCCAGGCCCCTGCACGTGGAGTGCCAGTCTGAGGGGCCTGAGTAATTTTATCCCCCGTGGTCTTGATTACATCTCTTCCTCCAAACATCTGCTTTGTGGGGGACATGCCGCTCGCTCTGTTCTCGGGCGAGCTGGCTGCACACCCCTGTGGCAGAGTGCACAGCGCCGATGTAATCTCCTTAAACAGAACAGGCCAGCGTGAGGCCCTTTCATGCTATTTAAAGGGCACTGACTAAACCCACTGCTGTCCAAACAGTTGTGTGGGGGTGGGGGGCGGAGGTTAAAGGTTAGCCATTGATCATGTCCCCTGCCCCCTCATCTGCCACTGGGCTCTGTCCAGAGCTCAGCTTGATGTCCCTAGTTCAGCTCCAGACCCAATAAATAAGGCTGAAGGGGCAGCAGGCATGGACTGCCCTGCGTGCACCAGTGGGACAGGTCCCTCCCCCACGGAGCTGCCGACGTGCAGAGGACAGTGGGGGGTGGAAGCACAGGTGCTCGGGCCAGCCACCCACAAGGTGACACAGGCGCTCCAGCACGCTCTAACCCAAGCCCTAAAAATGCTTCTCAAAACAAGGGAAGTCCAAGAAACTGTTACAGACCTCAGGAGGCTGAGACATGAGGACTACATGCAATGTGCCGTCCTAGATGGGGTCCTGGGACAGTAAAAGGATGTTAGGAAAGAACTAGTAAAATCTGAATGAGGTCTGGCATTCAGTTCACAGTAATATTAAAAAACGGACAGCGGGCAAAGTCTGTGAATAGACGTTTTGCCCAAGAAGATACACAGATGGCGAGTGAGCATGCACACAGGCTCAACATGTCTTCCACCGTGGAAACGCAGTCGCAAAGCCCAGGGAGACATCACTGCACACCTACCGCAATGGAAATAAAAAACCCGATGACACCAGGTGACGGTGTGGGCCTGGAGCCACCGAACGCTCACACGTCACTCGCGGGGACAGCGTGGCAGAGTGGAGCACTAAACGCGCTCAGACTACGTGACCCGGCGAGCTCACTGCTGGGCGTTTACCTAAAGGGACGAAGACGTTCTCAGGGAGGGGGGGCAACACCCAGCTGCGTGCAGTGGTTAAAACAGCTCTGTTCACAATCGCCCCAAATGGAAACAACCCCAATGCCCTTTAACAGGGAATGGCAAGCAAATTGGGGTGCAGCCAAGCAATCACCCAGACGACTCTTGAAGGGCAGCATTACAGCCTGTAGAAGAAGCCAGTCTCAAAATGTACATAATGTGTAACTCCACTTATTCATCGGACGGCATTCTGGGAAAAGCAGCAGAATCAGGATGGGGAACAGATCACTGGTCGCCAGGGGCTGGGGGAGGGGGCAGGTGTGACCACAAAGGGCCACACTGGTATGTGGAACCCACCTGTATCCCGACCTGTACAGGAATGTGTTAAAAGTCATAAAACTGCACACCCCCAAATTTCAATTGTACAGCATGTTATTTTAAAAATAAATGAGATATAAGCTACAGAGAAAACACAAAGTTGTGTTTAAATATACTAAAGGAAAACTAAATCAGCAAAAACTTTGTATATCTTCACCCCGTAAGTCACCTCTAGGAATTAATTCTGAAGAAATAATTATGGATGAGCACCAAGAATTAACTACAGGAAAAGTTCATCATGGCATTATTATATAGAAAAATTGAAAATAGCCAGAATATCTAGCAGTAGGACATTGGTTAAATTAAGGATTAAAGTCCCATAAATGGAAGATCCATCTTGATATTCTTTATTCTGCAGACTGTTTCTTTCTTGGCATTTAACACACCTTATTATGTATTTACTTGTTTTTTTCTCCTCTGTTTATTGTCACTCTCTCCCTTCCATATAATAGGGAGTATATCTGAATACATTTGTTTCATTTACCCCTTCATTCTAATGCCTTGTATTGTGGCTGGCATGTAGTAGGTGTTCAATACACATTTAATGAACAAATGAATGCAACTGATGTTATAGAAGAATAACATTTTAATACTTAGAAAAATGTTCCTAATATATTAAGTAAATCTCACGTATGGAAAAGAAGAGGGGGTGGGTGCGCAGAGTATCTGTCTCTAGGAAATACCAGAAGCTTCCAGAGGTAAGAATACAGGTATATATTTAACTTTGTTCCTGTTTTTTCTGATTTGAATTAATTTTCAGTTTGTCCTACCACGAGCAGGAACCACTTTTATCTTTTTAAAATGCTGTTGGAAAGCCGCCGTCAGAATCTGGAAGGATGGCTGCCGGGCACAGGTGCAGGGCGCAGGTGCGGGGCTCCGCTGTAGGACTCTGGGAGGCTAGAGACGAGCACACGTGGAATGGGGTTGAGGAAAGGGAAGGAAGGTCCAGGGAACATCCCCATTTGCAGCGGGCACTGGCCACTGTCCTCACAAACCGCCCCCTGCCGTGACTCTGAGGCCTCTTGGGTGGTGAGATTCCCAGATCTCAAGCTCAGGTTCAGGCCTTGTAAAGGCTTTCTCTGCCTTCAGGCTCACTGCCCTCAAATACAATCAGACAGAGGGTCTAAAACTCACACATCTGATCACAGCCGAACCCTCTCTAAAGGCTTTCCCCGGCTCCTAGAGCCTGCACTGGGACTGCCGGATGAAATGCAGGACACTCAGTGACACTGGAATTTCAGAGAAGCAATGGGTCACTTTTTGGTACACGTATGTCTGGAAGTATGCATGTGTGCATGGGAAATACTTCCACTAAAAATTATCATTTGAAATTCAAATGTAACTGAGCAATCTGGTTTTGTTGTTAGTTTGTTTTTTGCTAAATCTGCCAAACCTACAAATCAGGCTCACCCTGGCATTTAGGATTCCCCCGGCAGCACCTGCCCCTCCCCCACCTCACAGACGTACACCCTCCCATACCCACCCCTCCCCTCACGTCACGTCCCACAGACCTGCTCCCGAGTGCACCCTTCCTTCCAACTGGTATGCCCTTCGCCTCTTATATTTCTGGCTATATTACTGTCACCTGTACGTCATTCTACGTAACTTTTGTGGCTTTTCTCATTACATGGACTCATCTATGTTCTATGTGAATGTTCTTCTAAATCAGGACAAACCAAAAGAAGAAAAATGCAACACACACACACAGGCCATATATTTGTGAGTTTTTTTTACCCTAAGACTGCCTTGTACATCTTTCCATGCTTTCTATATCCTTCAACCACATCCCTTTTAACGGCTGCATAGTATTTCGCCACATACACAAATTCTGTTTTATCCACTCAGCCCTTTACTGTTGGGCATATGGACTTCCGGTTCTTTGAAGTGATAACAGGCCTGTGATACATATCCTCATAGTCAAACCCCTCAATGGGTCCATGGCAATTGCCTTGGGAGAAGCTACCAGAACTAGAAATATTGAGTTAAACCAGATACACACCTCAAGACCTCTGATAAACACGACCAAATTGTCTTCTAGAAACAAGCCAGCTTCTTCAGGAGCCAGCGGCGTGCCTGCCCACTTCGGGGCCTGTGCCGGTCATGGTGCCTTGCGAATCTTTGCCAGTGTGACGGATGAAAGCAAAGCTTTGTTTGAATTGACATTTTTGAAATTACCAGTGGAGTCACACCTCTTACTTGCTGTATTTCTTCTTTTGAGAACTGCTTCTCCTTGGGCTGCCGAGGTGGCCCCTTCTGCCAACCTGACTCCCAGGCTGGGCCTACCTCTTAGACTGAGTTTCCTGCTTTCAAGTGCTGGTTGACCGGGCTGCTCTCCCTAGACTGTGAGTGGTGTGGCTCAGGGCCTCCCTGGTGCACTGCAGGGTCCTGAGCCAGGGCCTGGGCTTCTGCCTTTGGTGGCACTGGGGCAGCTTCGCACACCCTGCTGAGGGTGACATAAGGCATCATAGGAAAGCGACCCGGGCCTTGGCCCCTGAGCACACACTGCTTGTGTGGGGTG
This sequence comes from Macrotus californicus, assembly GCA_007922815.1. Taxonomy (NCBI): domain Eukaryota; kingdom Metazoa; phylum Chordata; class Mammalia; order Chiroptera; family Phyllostomidae; genus Macrotus; species Macrotus californicus. Next base: position 322,969 of record VMDR010000068.1, read on the forward strand.
GCTGCGGCTTGGGGTAGGGGAGCAGATCTTGTGAAAGGAGGCGGCTTGTTGAAACCAGCCACAGGGCGGGGCGTGAGGACCAAGGGTGGCCCCGCGGCTTCTGTGGTCGCCGACAAAACTCTTCAATTTTCTGTTTCCTCTGCTCGATCAGTCTTGTCCAAATCCCTGCCGCAGGTGGGGGGGAGGGTTATGGAGAGGGTATAGCCTCTTCAAGAAGCAAGACTGAGGAGGAGTCCATGAGTCTTGGGATGCTCTGCTCACCGCAGGGTGGGTTCCCTGGCCGGGGGAAGGAAAGTGGTAGGGCCACACTGCCAGTTGGCCAGAATCAAGGCTGCAGTTGCTCACACTGGCCACTAGGAGGCACTGCAGTCCCAATAAAGTTCCTCTGGGCAAAGGTGGTGCCTCAGGGCCCCAGTCCTTGATGGTTTCTGGAAGTTTGGTTGAAGACCCAGGCCCTACCTGGGAGGGTTTGCCAAACAAGCAGTTATTCAGCCCTACTATGTGTCTGTTGTTGTCCTAGCACTACAAGGGACAGAGAGCTGGCTGAGGCCAGTCCCTACCCTTACCCCACAGAGCCCTTTCCTCCTCTAGTTCTAAGGGTTTTCACACTCTTGGCTCATTGAGATCCCCTCAAAATTTCCCCTGGCTGGTGTGGCCCAGTGGATGGAGCACCGGCCTTTGAACCAAAGGGTCGCCGGTTCGATTCCCAGTCAGGGCACAGGCCTGGGTTGCCGTCCAGGTCAGGTCCCCAGTAGGGGGCGCTCGAGAGGCAACCACAAATTAATCTTTCTCCCCCCCTTCCCCTCTCTAAAAATAAAATCTTTTAAAAAAATAAAAAATTAAATTAAATAATAAAAAAAATTCCACATGGTGCCTGAGCACCCTCATTTTACAAGTGGGAAATCTGAGGCTCAGAGAGGAGGGACCCACTGAATGTCACCAGCACTGAGTGGCAGCCAAGCCTCAGCTCCCTTTCTTCCTCAGAGTGGCCTCCCTTGTGGAGAGCCTGGGAGCGCTGACTCTCCAGCTACTTGCAGATGAGCCGAGCAAATGTCCCCCCCCCCCCATCCTGGTGTTCTGCCTACTTGGCTTTCCATGTGGCTGGCAGATTTGATGCCACCTCCTCTGTGGTTCTTCCCAAGGGAGGCTCAGCAGAGGCCGGGCTGTAGACAGAAGCTCTCTCTGTCCTCCCCACACAGGGGTGAGGGTCTTTCTCCCGTCCAGGGGATGGGGAGGGGGCTTCCCAGAGCCAAGGAAGGGGATGGTATTGGCACTGAGCTCTCCCTGAAAACCAGGAACGGTGCTTCCTGTTTTACCCAGCCCTAGGACATCTGTCATACCACCACTGTCACTGTCACTGACTCTTTACAGATACTATGTAAAGTGTCCCCAGTCCACAGCCCCAGACACCGAGGCCAGAGGGAGTAGTAGATGGCTTGCCTAAGAACATACAACTGGTAAGAGGCAGAACTGGGGCCTGAACCCCCAGCTGGGGACACTTCCTCTGGACCTTCCTGGGGTGGATGCCCTGTGGGGCACTGGGACAGGGTCAGGGAAGGAGAGGAAAAGATTGGGGGTCCCAGGAGAGTGGCTCCTCTCAGGAGCCTCTGCATTGGGCTGCCACCACTTCAGGGCTGGCCCTGAGAGAGCTTCAGCGAACACCTGGGACCTCACACTGTGGACGACAGCTTTGCTTAGGACTTACGTCCAGGGTTTCCACTGTCCCCCAGGTACACCCAACTAATTCTCCCTGCTCTCTCCTTGACACTGTGTCTTGGTTTGCATTCATTTTCCACTAAATGTGGAAGTACATCTGCAGCTTTCTGGTCAACAGTTCAGCAAGGAAGAATATGTATATATTATGTTATACGCAGATGATCGATGCAGATACAATACATGCACACAGAGAAGAGGCAAGATGCATCAATACCACAAGCACGGTAAAACGCTAACATTTGGGAAACTGGCGAAAAGGGCATCTGGGAATTCTTTGTACTTGTAACTTTTCTTAAAGTCTTGAAAGTAAAAAAAAAAAATTTAAAGGAGTGGGGAAAACCCCACTTTATCCAGGAATCCCAGTTCGGAACGTGTATTTGTAATCATTTGAACAGGACCTGGACTGGAGCTTAGTTAGCAACCTGCCCCTCGCCATCCCTGGCCTCCTGTGACTTTGTAACTAAAGTCACAAGGTAGATGCCAGCCCTGGGGACAAACCGTACTCCCCCAGCACTTTGAAAGCCTCGACTTTCATGAAGCATTTGGTAACTCACTTGGAGCACGTTTCCTTTAACAGCCCCTCCATGGCCCGTAGGAGGCAATGTTTTGTTGGCTGAGGTCAAGCGCCCTTTGGAACTTAGAGTAAATTAGAGAGGTTTCCTTCCTTGTAGCAAAATTTAAAAAAGCGGTTAGGAAGAAGGCCCACTGACCATTGCTAGGACATGGGAGGAACCCAGTGTCCAGCAGCGGGTGAAGGAATGCGCACGCTGGTGTGCATGGTACAATGGAGTATTATTCCGCCGTAAAAAAGGAGTTCTGACACATGGGTGGGCCTTGAGGATGTCATGCTGAGTGAAATAAGCCAGTCACAAAAAGAGGAGTACCGTTCGATTCCATTCACATGAGATGCCGAGAGCAGTCAACGTCAGAGAGACAGGAAGTATCGTGGTGGCTGCGAGGGGCTGTGGGCAGGGTGGTGGGGGGGGGACTTTGGGGTTTAATGGGTACAGAGTTGCAGAGTTACAGAGATGGAGGGGAGGAGGGTTGGGTGACATTATCGATATCTCCAATACCACTGAACTGCACACAAAAATGGCTAAGGTGGTCAATTTTGTTGTGTATTTTTTGCTACAAGAAAAAATGGGGAAAAAAGGAAAAGCCCACTAGCCAGTGTCCCTTAGGACCTTTGTCTGCCTTCAGCCCCCACGGCCTACTCCATCTGGGTCTAGCTCCCCTCCAGGCCCCAGCTCACGCCCCTGAACTCTTTTTCCTTGTCCTCTCCCACCCGCCGTGTCTCAGTTCTCACTTGTCCACTCCTTGGGCCACCCGCTTGTCCATTCGCCAAGCACCTTCCCAGAGCCTCCCCTTAGTCATGGTCCCACGGAGGGGACAGACAAGTAACAGTGTGGCCAAGTGTTCCGAGGCCCAGTAGGCCGGGCACAGCAGCCAGTGCTGCTGGAAAATCTCGGGCGAGGCTTCGGCAACAGCATGACCTTGAACTGAGTACAGAAAACCAAAGAAGTCTTGGCAAGGCATGTACTATTTTTGGTAAAACAGGACACTCCCAACGCCCCAAATTGAGCTGGTCATAAATTACCAAGGGAGAAGTCTTAGGGCCCTCCCACCAGGGCTGGTGACAATAATCAGAATGACAATGACATTAATCTCTGTGTGTGAGCGTTGCCAACCTATCCCTTACTGCAGTTGATCCTCCCCAGATGCCCAGGAGGTCAGTGAGGTCAGTCACTCACTTTGCAGAGGAGGAAACCGAGGTCCAGAGAAGTTTAGAGGTCACATAGCTAGGAGGGGGAGAGCTGCGATCAAACCCAGGGGTCCAGCTCTGAGCCCAGGCTGGTGCCTGCCGCCCCTCGCCCCTCGTGGCAGAGGCGAGGTGTTGCCTTTCTTTCTCGCAGAGACTGGCTCTTGGAGGGAGTGCAGGCAGGCTGCCTCTTGTCGCTGGGAGAGGTGGTTGAGCTGCAGCGCCCGTTTCCACCTCCCAGGACTAACCCGCGCGTTAGGGTTCCCTCGAGAAGCCCCATTTATGACCGACACTCAGATATCACCTCCTGATGCTCACGGGGGTGCTGTGCAGCTTGGCCTCTGTCTAAGGGACGCTAACTGCCCCTGTTAGCTGCTCTCCTCAAGGACACAGGAACCTCCCCAGCTCCCCCCTTCCAGGCCGAGTGCCTCCTCCTGGTGTCTCTCACATGGATACAGGAGGTCCTGGCACCTGGCAGGGGAAGGGGAGCTGAACTAGGTGGGCCACTGTCAGAGAGGCAAAGGGAGCCTCCCTCCCTTGCCCGTCACCCCAACAATAAGTCCCAGAGCTCAGGCGCCACTCTGGGCCACTCCGCACCTTGCAGACAGGACACAGAGACCCCCTTCCCCACAAGCTCCACTGCCTGTCGGGACTGCATGTCCCAATTTCAAATCAGCCCTGGGACTGTCTGCCCATGGCCCCTCTCTGCTTCCACCAAACCGTGTGGCCCTGGGCTTGTCCCTAAACATCTCCCACCTGATTCTCTGAGCCTCGGTTTAACAGGGAGAAAAACCCACATCCCCAGCCACCCCTAGGCGGCTCTAACAGCACCTTCAGACCCATGGCAGGGAAGACAGAAAAGCTTGAATCCTGCACTGGGTGAAAGGAAATGAATGAGAAATCTTTGAAGTAGGGCAGGCTTGGGCTTGACTCCTGATTCTGCCACCTATTTGCTTCATTCATTCATTCAGCAACATTTCTGGAACCCTCGTTAAGTGCTGAGCCAAGTTCCAAGGGGTGGGCATACAAAGCCCAAGAAAGCAGGGCCCCTTCCTTCAAAGATCCATCTTCACGAGGGGGCAGTGATTACGGTGCAGGGTGGTGGACAGAGCAGGGGCATCTAGGCCAGCCTGGGCGACGGGTATGTTCAGGGGCAACTCCAGATTGCTATATAGAAAGGGCTTTGGGGCGGTGATCTGGTTGGAGGGGTCTGCTGAAGTCGCGTTTTGCCTGCACTTTTAAAAGAGCAAGGAAATATCCATTTTTTCCATCAAAGGAATGGGGGAGACTAAAGGAGATTATGGAGGAGGCTCCCAAACCGCAATGTGGCTCTGCCACAGTGGGTGTCCCTGGTAAAGTGACTCAGCCTGTGTGTGCCCCGATTTCCTCATCTGTCAAGTGAGGCTGGTAATATCCACATGCCAGAATGGTAGCGAGGCCTGAATGAGGCAGAGTGCAAGGACACACATCCCACCTGACACACAGCGTGCTCCCTACTATGGGGATTGGCCGTGCTATAGTACAATACAGTTATTATTGGCGGCCAGGTAGGCCAGAGCACCTTAAGAGCTAAGCACAATCACTCGGCCTGTAAATGGCCTTCCCGCCCCAGGTGTACCCTCTTAGCTCAGGTGCCCACCATCTGGCTCCAGCTGGCCGTAAGCTACTCACAAACCTCTGTCCAAAGTAGCCGGTGGGGGGGGGGTCCCTTCCAATCAGGGCCCATTTCACGTCTACAGAACAAAGACTGTAAATAGGGTGAAACATTTGACACCATTGTAAAAATCAGACGTTAACGTTATTTTGTTATATATTTTTTAAAAACTATTGGTCTATTTTAAAGAAAGCCCCTTGCATAAATATATTTTAAACTAGCTGAGATTAAAACGTGAAGGCAAAACCACGAAAGAAAAAGTGTCATTTCAATCACTGCATTGAGCGCAGTGTGGCTCACCAGCCAGGTGACGAAGTTCAGGTCAGTCGTGAGCCACATAGAAATCTCGCTCCCGCTTGTATTCCTGGTGACTTTCTCACGGAGGCACATGAATGTTTACACGCTCAAGAAGAATGTTCTCCGTGGGAGCACCCGGTGCCTCCACACATTGTGCTCCCTGTAATTTGTCCAGGGGTGGGGAGGGACAAGGGGGGCCATTCCAGGAAAGTAACACTGCCACCACTGTCATCCAGAAACTGGCCTCAGTGAATCAGGGCTACATTGGGGTCCTTTCTATCCAATGAACCCCAGGGGCTCCTCCAGGCCCCAGTCTAGCATCCCCTCCTGGTGGATTCCTGACATGCCCTCCTTCGAGCCCGGCTACTGGCCCCTGATGATTAAATTGCTCATCACAAGGCATTGCAAGAGTGGACTTACAGCAGCCTCTGCCATAAGGCAGTAGCCTCACTACGGGCAGGGAAGGTGTCTCACCAGGCTCTGTCACCCACGTCTGACACCCCACAAACACCTGCTGAACTGCATTAGTCTTGGTAATGTCTCAGTCTGCAGGAGGACTGCGTCGGCCGGAAAAGCATTTGCTTCTTTCTCCAAAATCAAGTGTTTTCTTTCTCCATGTGTTCACTTTAACCTACAGAATCATTTACAAGCTGAAAAAGCAAGATTTTTCTCCCCTTTGACTAGAAGGGGGAAAGAATGGCTGAATAAATCACCAGACAGCCAGATCAAATTTTCTGAGGTTGGTAAGGATGGATAAGATTATCGGATCTTTGCTTTTAAAAAAAGGAATTCCACCTTGATAACTGTCAAATAGTTTTAAAGCGTTAAATTTCTAGAACATCACTATATCTAAGCAGTGAGAACTTCCATCTAAATGGCTGGGGTGTGTAGTGGGCGGGTTCGGAGTGTTTTTCCCATCACATGTAATAAGTAGAAATAAAATGAGCTATTCCAATATTTACTAACATACTGGTTAAAAACAGTTCTTTCATGGACTTCCGCTCATCTGGACTGGAAAAAAGTCCAAATAAGCCTCTGCCTTAGAGTGCATGGTGTGCACCTTCTATACAGAAGACTCTATCCACAGAGGCTGCGTGAGGATGCACCTTGTGAAGCAGAGAAGCAGCTTCTGTGGAGTCTTCTGCTGCGGGCTGCATCCCGTGGGGCTCACGAAATAAAGCAGGGCTGGTGTGGGCCTGCCTGAGGGGCCCAGACACAGTTTCGCCAACTTGGGCCCCTCCGCCCTGGTCCAGACGCTGAGGCAGGGAGGAGTGGGGGCCATTTCACGCGCAGCTAGTGGTCAGGAGTTTAGGGGCTGCTCGCACGCTCAGGGCCCTGCCCGGGCTGCTTCTGAGGATGGCTCTGGAAGGAGGAGGGAAATGGGGCCCGGGCGGTCAGGATTTGTGGTCCTCGTGCCAGTGGATGAGGGTGGGGGAGATGGTGGGCTGTGTGCCGAGAGTACCCCCCCCCCAGCCATGCTTCACGCCACCACTCACAGGGCTCTCTCACGTGCTTGGGCATGTCTGAGGGGTGCACAGGCGTGAGGCTGCCCAGGCAGCGGGCATTAGCTCCAAAGGCAGAAGGGTGGAGAGGAAAAGGTCCTTTGGCTTCAGGAGGTCTGGGCTCAACTCACAGCAGGGACAGTGGCCCTCTGTGGGTCTCACCTTCTTCGTCTGCAAATTGGGGGGTGCTCATACCTCCTGAGAGGTTTGAGTGGAAGTTTCCAGTCCAGGCCTAGCTCACGCGAAACACTGAACAGGTGGTCCCTAACCACAGGTCCGTCAGCTGGGGCCCCGAGAGGGTGCAGAAGCTCCCTGACATTCTCTGGGCCCAGCCCTGTGCCCATGCAGCCCCGCCCTTGGGAGCCTCTTGGTCTGGAGTTTGGAGCCAGAAGAACACAGAGAACAGACATTCGAACGGAGAAGGGAGAAAGTTATGCTCCAGCTCACATGCCTGGGTCCAGCAGCCTGGGGAGACCGTGGGCTATAGGTTCTGAGAGGCCTGGGGCGCCCTTCCCTCCCTCCCCTGCCCCCCGCTCTGGGTCTCTCCTGCCCTCAGGCCAGGCAGCTTGCCAGCCTCATTCCTTTCACCACTCGGCCATATTTGAAAAGATTTTGTTAACCACACGGTGCAGAATAAATAATAATTTTCCAATTTTATGCACTGAACTCGATGCTAACTGTCTGTTAACGTTTCTGACCGGCCTGACACAGGGTTCCAGCAAAATCCTATCAACAGTAAAAGCTGAGGCTTACTGAGCCCTTCCACTCTGTTTTAGGAACTGCTCGCTCTAAGCTCCTCACCTAGGTGGCCTTATTTAAACCTCATGATGTTTCTGAAAGGTAGATATTCTTATCCCTGGTTTACAGATAAGGAAATGAAGCAGTTTGCCCCTGTGCGCTCAGCTGCACATACGGGCTGGGATCTGTTGCCAGGTCCTGCCTACACCAGCCCCCCCAACCCAAAGGCACGAGAACTCTTGGGCAGCCTTCGAGCCCAGCTGGGGAAGGAACGACATCCCTGCAAGAAGCTAAGAATCCTAGAAACGGTGCCTGCAGCTTGCCTTCGGGTGGCCAGGCTGAAGCAGGTCTCCGCTGAACCGCCAGCGCCCTTTGCCCACGCTTCCCCTTTCCACACTCTCAGTCACCCGTGGTCAACGGCCGTCCGAAAATACGTAATGGAAAATTCCAGAGATAAGTCACGTTTTAGACTGTGCACATCCTGAGCAGTATAATGAGATCTTGCTCCACGACCTTATTTTATTTAGTGATGTCCCCAAAGCCACTCACGTCGCTTTTATTACCGTGCGGCGTCATTATTATTCTATTTTGTAATTATTGCTAATCTCTTACTGGGCCTAACTTATCAGTTAAACTCTATCAGAGGTATGTTATGCGTAGGACAAAACATGGTATGTATGAGGTTGGGTACTATCCGCAGTTTCAAGCATCCCCTGGGGGGCCTGGCATGGATCTGCTTTGGATACAGGGGTGGGGGAGATGACTGTGTTCACAGGGCCAACTCCGCAAAGCCAGTGGGAGGTGGACAGGGGCCTTCCCTCCTGGAGTTCCTCCAGCTCCACAGAGAAGGGAATCTGGGACCGTCTATCTAACTAAGGGAGTCTGCCAAATTAGGGCCTGGCAGGTGTGCGCACTCTGACAGCACGTGAGAATTCCCCCCAGCACCGTGTTCTCACAGGGGGGCCAGCTGATGTGCATGGAGGCCGCTGAACAGCGGGGGGCCTGGCCAGCGGCCTGCACTTCTGTCTCCCACCCCTTCTCTCCAGCCCTGGCTTCTGGGCAACCAGTGTGTCCCTGAGCTGAATCTCTGTGACTGGTCGGTCACTGGCCTGGAGGTGCGGGGATGGACAGCACGACTTGTAAGTTTCCCCACATTCTGGGATTCTGGACTTTACCTAAGAAGGCATGAATGCGAGGGGCAGACAGGCCAATGGAACAGAATAGAGGGCCTGGAAACAAACTCTCAAATATCATGGCCAATTGATTCTCGACAAAGGTGCCAAGACCGTTCAGTGGGGAAAGGGCAGTCTTTTCAACAAATGGTTCTGGGAAAACCAAATATCCAGCCACGTGCAAAAGAATGAAGCTGGACTCTTACCTTATAGTATATTCCCCAAATTAACTCAAAATGGGTCAAAGATCTGACCGTTAGAGGTAAAACTATAAAGCTCTTAGAAGAAAATGGGAAATTCTTCAGGACAGTGGAGTGAGCGATGAATTCTCGAATATAACACTAGAAGCACGGGAAACAAAAGAAAAATGAATACACTGGATTTCATCAAATTTAAAAACTTTTGTGCTTCAAGAGGACACTATCTAGAGTTAAAAGATAACCCCCCAAATGAGAGGGAATATTTGCAAATCATATATCTGATAGGGGATTCCTATCCAGAAATAAGAAAGGGCGCCTACAACTCAGCCACAACCACACAAAGCAGCCCAGTCCACAAATGGACGAAGAATTTGAACAGACTTTTCTCCGAAGAAGACACCCAGACACAAAAAGACAGATATGATTGGTACAATTCCACTTCCACGAGACACCGAGAGTAGGGAAGTTCAGAGGGACAGAAAGTAGAACAGAGGTGTCAGGGCCTCAGGGGAGAGGGAGACGGGGGGTGATTATCTAAGGGGTTTGTTTGGATGACGGAGACATTCTGGAGATGTCGATATTTAGCAGTGATTGTTACACAAAGTTATGCATGTACTTACCACCACTGAACACTTCAAACAGTTAGAACAGTCACTTCTATCTTATGTATGTTTTAACAGCAAGAAAACATTTTTCCTAATGAAAGATTCTGAATTTATTTTAAAAGGCCATACTGAGTAGCACACAGAACTCAGCTCTGGGTTCTGGCTCTCACCGTACCGCCCCAGGCCTCTGGTGGCTTTCCCGAGGTCTGAATCCCTCAGTAGGAAGTGAACAGCCCTCTCAGCTTTGCCCCCGCCTTGCCGTACCCATCCTACGCCCTGCACACCACACGTTTGCTGTTTCCCAAACACTCCGCGTATTTTCCTGCCCCAAAGCCTGTTCATGCTGTTTTCTGAGTCTGGAATGCGGTTTCCAGCTGGTGAGCTCCTATTCAACCTTCACAGTCCACTTCAAATGCTCCTGCCCAGGGAGCCCCAGTCCTCTTGCCCTTTCCCAGGGGAATCTCACCGCAGCACGTTCAGCTCATTCACTGCCACATGCTCCAGGCCTGTCAGACACAGCGCACAGCCCTGGGGGTTTTGCCGGACGGGAGGAGAAGCCTTTGGCAAGGCACCTCTCACAGGTGTGTTTATGCCCAGCTCGCTTTCTAAAGAGGGACAACGGAGTCCCTCTCTCTGTCCACACCCCCCTCCCCCGCCACAGTGCCCAGCTCATGGTAACCAAGGCCGCCTCCAGTGCTGCCTGCATCTCAGGCTCAGGTCTGAATGCCTCCCATGCATCTCCTTGTCTGGGCTGTTGGCTGAGGATGGCATCCTGGTCAGAGAGAGTGCTGTGTCCCTTTGGGGGAGTCTCAGAATCCCAAGGGTGGGGCTGAGTGGATGGGGCACCCAGGGAGGAACTTCAGCAGCTCTCAGGTGACCCAACAGGGGCCCAGAATGGGGCAGGCGAGGGTGGGGCTGTAGGCAGACCTTGAACTCACTGCAGGGAATGGGGGAGGCCTGAGGACAGAGCTCAGGGAGGGAAGGGATGGCCCATTTGACAGGAGCCAGCCCTGGGGCGCAGCAGCTGGACCTTGGCCTGTGGTCTCTGAGGTGACAGCGAAGGGGGACTGTGGGGACAAGGGGTGCTCCTCCCGCTGTCAGAGTCTGAGAGGTCCTCCCTGCCCCCACAACCCCACCAGGATACACGCAGGAAATACATTACTTCCCGCTGCAGTACAAGAGAACTGGAAGTCAGCTTCTCACCTTGGGCCTTGATTCACAGGAAGGAGAAAGGAAAGAAAGATTCTTAGAATTCCTAGCATAGTCACATCCCACACCACTCAATCAGTCATTCATCAACAACATTTACTGAGCACCTACTATGCATACCACGCCTGGCGCCAGGCTCTGGGAAAAGAGTTTGAAACAAAACAGGCAAAAGCCTCCTTGGGTCTCTCATCCTCCCTAGGAGGAAGGTATTTCCCCACTGATTTGTCCCTCACATGTTCCTAGCTTCACCCCGCACTGACCAGAGGTTCTGGCAAGGTCCCTCAGAGCAGTTAAGAGGCACCTCTGCCGTGCCTGGCGTCCCCGTTCTCACCGCAGTCCAGCAGGACACTTGAACAGGTGAAGAAGCGGTGCCCAGGTTAGAGAGTCAGGTCTAAAACTCTGACCTACAAGGCACCAAGCCCACCCTTGACCCTCCGCCTACTATACCCCCGGATGTGAAGATGGGAAGAACTCTTTGGGGGCCACGTGTATGAAAACCAGCCTTTCAATCCCATATCCTCTGAGATGGGACTAGGGTTACCTCAAGGCTAATTAGGATCATCTTTTAAAAATATGCCTTTTAGGTTCTCAGAGCCCTTGACCATCCAGAACCTGCCTTCTCCCTTCTTGGCCGTCCCACCGAGGGCAAGTTGCTCATTCTCTAGGAGTCTGTTTTCATCCATGGAATGGGGGCGATATAGGACCTGTCTCCGGGGTCTGCGATTGGGATCCAGTGACATCACACACGAGACGCATGCAGCGCCCTGCCCGTGCCCTGGCAGGAGTGCTCGCAATGCGGGCTATGCCACAGCGTCATCTGCACAAAGGTGTTGCCCGGCCAGCCCTAACGCCTTTCTGCCTCTCGTCGGCCTCACTTCATTGTTGTCCCCATCCTACAGTTGGGAAAACTGAGGCACAGTGCCAGGTAAGTCACACCAGACTCTTCCCCTTTGGCAGGTTGGACCAACCATCTGCCACCCAAGACGATCCAGTGGGTCTGTGGCAACCCCCACCTTCCCTTCTCTGAGACCTCCTCTTACTGGACGAAGTTATGCCCACCCAGGTTGGGGGACTTCTGAGGCACTACAAGCCCAGTAGGCAGCTCTTCCTGCCATTGCACACCCCAGGGCAAGCCAAGCCTCCCCATTCCAGCAGTGCCCCATGCCCTGGAACTGCCAAGTTACTAGCCTGTCTCCCCCGCTGGACCTGCAGGCAGGGGCTATGTCCAGCACTTCTCAGAACTCCCCGCAAGGCCCGGCACAGTGCCAGGCAAAGTTTGGTGAGCAATGAGTACGTGGAATCAGGCATTTCAGTCCCTTCTTCTGTGAAATAGGACATCTGGTGTCTCTTCTGACACTGGGTGGGACACCCATCCTGACACCATGACCCACTGTGGGAAGGTGGGCAGACCCAGGGCTCCTGCATGCCACTGAGGCCTCCAGGCCTGGCACGTGGTCAGCTGAGACAGGAAGAGGCCAGTTACGTGGCCTCAGCTAACCCCCTCAGGTGCAAGCCCACGTGGTGTACACCATTGAGGAAAGAAAGCCTGGCCCTGGGGGCCTGGCAGAGAGCAGGGGTCCCAGCCCTGCCTAGTCATGCCCAGGGCGAGGAGCTGCGATCCCGTGGGAACTCCACAGGCGCTCTCCTGTTGCCATTGCAATCCCCAGCCATTTATGGGGAGTTTCCTTATTTCTGAAGAGGGGGGCGCAAGCCTCTGCCCTCGTTGACGCACAAAGAGAGTGTGCAATGTACAGGAGGGGTGACAATGGAGGCGGGGTGGGAGCCTGAGCAGACATTTCCCAAATCCTTCCTCTTCCTCCCCCCTTAGCAGTGGAATGAGGAGAGCCCAGCAGTGGGTCCCTCCTTCCCATTAACCTGTCTTCAGGGCCCCATTTCTCTTTGGGCCTCAGTTTGCTCATCTGCTAAATGGGATCTGCAAATACATAAGGATGGTGCAGATGATGTTTTTTTTCTCCACAGGGAGCCACACGGGACAGAGGGTACACTCAAGAGCTGAAGGTCAAGGGGAGGGCTTGCTGCAGTTTCGGTGGGCTGGTGGACACTGTGAAGGCCCCAGGAAGATGCTGGGGGCTGGGGGCCACACCCACAGGCCACAGAGGGAGCTTTCCTGTCACTCAGTGAGTCAGCCTCCTGGAGGAGCCCCAGCTAGTGGCAGGGATGGCCACAAGCAGTGACGCACAAATGCTTAGTCACTATTTCCCTGGCATTGTATGCGGGTGCTCGCCCTGGTGCGCATGTGGCTCATATACATGGGGGTCACAGACGCAAGTGCTGGGGGTTGCACCCTTCTGTCACACACGTGTGCACACAGATGAGTACACACGGCTCCCTGAAGCACACTGGGACAGCAGAACACAGACCCAATGAGTGTGACCACCCACCCGTGTTCACGCTGTGCACATGCTCACACAGACCCCAAGCCTCTCCACCCATGACAAAGGTACCGGGATATGCTCACAGGTGGCCCTAACCATGCTCGAGCCACACTCAGAACGCGACACCAATTCTTCATTCACCCTTCCAGCCAGTAAACATTTATTATGCTAAGACGCAAACTCCTGGATATAAGCTGTAGAACAGCAGGCAGGTGCCCGGTCTGTTCTCCTAGGGTGCAGTCTGGCACTCAGGTGCCCAGCAGATGCGGAGATAGGGAAGATGAGTGGAGACCAAGACGGACATGAGTGGCCTGGAGGGGCCTGGAGCTCCAGAGCCTCGCTTGAGCCTGGTCACCTGTGAGCATGAAGATACTTGTAGCTCGCCCCCTCCATGTTTAAGCCCCGCCCTGGCGTCTAGAACCTGCACTCAACCAAGGCCTTCCAAAACCACCAGCCCATTTTGTCTCAGAACCGCTGCCCACGTCATCCCCACACCTTCAGCACTTCCCGGGGAGCCCTCAGGACCCATTTCTGCTCCCGGGGAAGCTGTTTCTGTCCACTCTATCTGATCTCTCCCGGATAAAAATGTCCATAAGGGTAGGGAGGGCAGGGAACTGCAGTAAAGGCAGGTCCAAACTGGAACCAGCACAAAAATCCCTGGAGGGTCTTTGGAAATTGTCCAAACCCTGACATTTCACAGAGCTGCAATTCAGATCCAGGAGGGGAGAGGGCAGGGATTTTCCCAAGGCCACACGTAGCGTAGAAGGGGTGCTGGTGGAGAGCTGCCTGCCATCTCTACCAGGGCTGTGCGCCCTGCCCCACACTTGTGCCACCCTGGACCTTAGCGTCATGGACCAAACCTCCCACAGTTTCTTAAGCTTTCCCATCACCGGCCCGGAGCGCGTGGAGAACCAGCTGCTTTGCCCCAACCTGGGTCACCAGCAGGCCATAGCAAGGGGCTTGGGGCCCACGCCTACGATTGGCGGCCCCCTGTTTGGAAGGAGTAGCGGGGTAGCTGCTCCACAGCGGACAACAGCGTCCAGTAGCCCCGACCTTGGGGTCCCATATACAAGCGGTGTGGCGGTGGGGAAGACAGGTACTTAAAGGGTTGTGATGCCTCTTTCACCCCACCCACACCCCATGCCAGCATCTCCCAGTAAACCTCCGCTCCTAAAAGGCGATCCAGTTGCCTTGAAGTGCCATGGCAACCACCCCCTCCACCAGCTGCCTCTGGAGCCAGAACTCTACCTGCCTGCTGCCCGGAGTGGCCACCCACTCCCCAGTCTTTCACTCCTCTGAGCCCCCTCTTTGCCTGTCTCTGCTCTCTGCCGAGCCTCAGCATCCTGTGCACCCCTCCCTCTCCTCCCTGGTGCCGGCAGTCTGGGGTGGGATATGGTAGAGAAGTGGGTCTTTGCTAAGGAGACAGGATGCCCTGGGGATAGGGGATGGTCAGGTTGGTCTGGTGCCTGGTGTGTCTGGTGGCTGGGGACACCACCCTGGACACCCAGAGGTCTCCGTTGTCCCACGGAGTCAGCCTTTCTGGTGAGAACAGCTCCCAGGCAGCACGTATTTGCTGCCACCAGACCACCCCCACCTCTGTGCTGGGTGAGAAAGGAGCATCTTGCAGGGAAGTGGGGCCCGTCTATCGCTTGTTTGCACACCTGTAGGCCAGAGAAGAAGGCACAGGGCTGTACCTCTGGAGGGGAGTTCCCCCGGGGACATCAATAACTCTGATCTCCCAGGGACCGGCCTGCAGTGAGGAAGGCTTGCTGGTGGGAGAGAGGTGTCTCTTCTTTCCAAAAAGGACCCTGTTGGCAAGAAGGGCCCCTTCCACTGTCCAGTGCAAACCAACCAATGGAGTGTGGCACCCACAGCCCCTTGACATGATAGACCGGTGGCTTTTGTTCTGAACATATTTGCTGGACGATGTCACCACCTATCCAGGGGGCCTCACTGTCTTGCTTTCCTAATCTGATGGCTCCCCTGTCACCTTAGTGATTCTTGGAGAACCCCGAGGCTGCGGGAGCAGAGGTCCTGACAATTGACTGGGCTCTCACTGTCCCAAAATGGGGCCTGGGACCAGGTTCTTGGGGGTGGTGGGAGCTGCGGACAGGGAAGCTACCAGAGCAGGGGATTCTCTCCCCCCCGCCAAGCATTCTCTCCTATCGTGCCCCCAAACTTCCCTTTTCTTGCAGGGAACGGCACACTGCTCAAGTAAGTTTCCCCGGTTCCCCATCTGATGCCCTCAGGGCCTTGGGGGCTCCAGGAAGTTTACCCCTTCTTTTCCTGCTGCCTGCTTCAGGTACCCTAGTCCAGGAGTCAATGGAGAAGCCTGAACCCCAGGCTAACATGTGGGGCTCCAACCTCCCCGCACCCCTACAGCTGCCAAGACCTGTGTTTCTATTTCTTATTTCAATTTGCCCCACAAACAAAGCCGTGCGCAGAGCTGCAGGAAGAGAGAAACGGGCTAAGGCCAAAATAAAGGTACCTCCCCGGAAAAGCGCACCCAGCCTCTCTCTAAAACGAAAGTCCTCGGGGACTTTGGCTAAATTGTACGTATGGCATTTTAACTTGTTTTCCCACGGCGGCTCCCTTGTGCAGCGCCACAGCTCGGGGCTGCGGCGACTCCGGGATAGCCCTGCGGCCGCGGCGAGGTTCCTGCCGCAGCCGGTGGAGACCTCGCTTTCGGAGTCAAAATCGGGCAAATGCCGGGACGCACTAGGTCACCCTACTCAAGAAAACACCACCGCCTGGCACAAGGCAGGATCCCCAGCTCGCCGAGGTCTCTTCTGCAATTTTCTCAGAACAACTCACAAAAGAACTCCCCCCAACGTGTTCGTGTACGTGTACCACACAGAATGGGTATTTGGGTCCAGACCGTAGTTACACCGCCGTGCGCGCACCGAGCAGCTCTCCGATCGCCCCACTCAGCTACGCGGGCTTCACTGTATAGAAATCACTTACAAGAAAGAAAACTTTGTTCAAATCGATTGACTTAAAATAATACCAGCCCTTTAATCCAGGCCTTGTTTTTGTTCTGTGTAAGAATGAGTCTGTTTAGGCCGAATCGCTGGCGGCTATAGAAATTAACAAAGTAAAAAATTAAAAGCATCTTCCTTCTGATCCCTCTCCTCCAAAATTGACGGGGTTCTGCGATGGCACGACTCCCAGGCTCGAGTTTTCCTGTGATCACCCCACAATCACCCAGGGCTCTTAATGCTTCTGCCTACACCAATGTTTCTCAATGATTTTTTTCCGGGGGGTCCAATTCAAAAGCCCACGCTGGTTCTTTGATTAAATTGAATACGACCGGACCAGGACAGAGTTGACATATTTTGCAGCGTGTGATTGTGTCGGTGAGTGGAGATAAATATTGCTAGCATTCAGACACTGCTAAAATCCGGACCAGCCCCTCAGTGGGGCCCCAGGGGTCTCCCCAGACCTCTGGGCGGAGAGCGCTGCCTTCCGCCCGAGCGTATGGGAAGGTAGCAATCCGCTAGCAACGAAAACCTGCATGCACCGAATCGAAAGCGAAAGAGAGAGGAAGCAGGGCTGCTCTTCGAAGCATCTGGGGGCGCACGAGGCTTGGTGTGCATCGGGCAGCTCGGGAGTCAGCCGAGGGTTTCGGGGAGCGTTGCCTGAGCCTCCATCCCGGAGGCGAGGAAGCTCTTCTTGCCGCTAAGAAATGTCGGATCTCAAACCTGGCGTGTCTTCTTGGGGCCCACGCGGTCAAAAACGGGCTAAGGATGGGCAGGGACTTCGGAAGGCCGAAGTGTGGACCCGGAGCCCGGCGAGGTCGGGATCGCGGCAGGCAAGAGCCGGGTGGGGCTCTACCGTAAAAACGCGAAGTGTCCGCACTGGAGGGGACTCCAGTCATCTCGCTCGTTTTGCTTGTGGCCCTGTTTAGTGCTGTTCGGGGAACGGGGGCCCAGTTAAGAGCAGAGATGACAGACGCCTGGGAGGATTTCTCACCTCCACTCTCGGCAACTCGGAGAAATCCGGCTTCCATGCTGCGCGCTCCGCGTCGGGGTCCTGGCGTACCCGACGCCCAGGCCCGCAACTCGCTGGCAGAGGGCCCCTTGAAAGGGGGACTGGCTCCTGGGGCGAAGGTCCGGGAGAACACTTGGAGCCTCTCCTCCTGCTCCGTGTAGTTACAATCGAGGCACGGGCTTCTGCCCCAGACCAACAGAGCTGGGAAGGAGGTTGCACAGCCCAAGCTACCTGGGTCCAGGACCCAGGTCTGCCGAGGCTGGCCAGGCTCAGCCCAGCCAGGGCTCTGTCTGTCCCCACTTTCCCCTAAGCTCCTGGGAATATCTCAACGCTTTTTCCTTGAACCTCTTTCTCCCCTCTTGAATACACACTCCGACAAGAGTGGGAAAGAACAGCTGTCAACACCTGCCTCAGTTTCCCTCCTTGCTGGCGGTCTAGAGTCCTTCCTCCCTGTTGGCTCCGTCAAGGGCAGGGCCTCACCTCTTGGAGCCCCAGTCCTCCTGTTGTACCTAATGTGCCTAACCTCTTTTGTACAAGGACCAGAAATCCCTTCCAAGGCAGGGAAACAGCTGCTGAGAGAAGAAGAAGAAGAAACAGAGCTGTTTGTCGTTTGTGGCTTTGCCTGGAGCAGTGCCTCCATCTCGGGTGGCCAGGGAGTGGGGTCCTGTCAATGATTCCAGGCTGCCTTTTGTCCCAACCTGCAGCTTATGGCCTTGCCTGCAGCAGGGGCAGGCGCCTGTCCTGCCCTAAGAACTGGGTGCTCAGAGGTTCCCAGCAGCATGGAGGTCTCCGATGATGGAAATGGTGGGAGAGGGTAGGCCGGACTCCCGTTCTCTCTGTGGGGGGACATTTACCACCCAGTGAGGCCTTACTATTGCCTCCCCATGATGCAGATGAGGACTGGGGTGTACAGCAGTTAGATACTTGCTGTCAGGTCACACCGTGGGGAGCCCCAATGGCGAATGCAAGCAATGGAAGGGCCAAATTGGCATGTGAGGGCCTAGGAGAGCTCAGAGAGGGGGCTCAGCAGGGGCCAGCTCTTTCCCTCTGGACCTCAAGGCATCATCTTCCAAACAAGAAGGTGGAAGCAGCCTGGGATCTCTCCTTGCTTGATGTCTCATTCTCCTCAGAAGTCTCACTGGTGAATTTCTTTAAAACACGAAAATCCAGCACCGTGGAAGAGAAAGCAGCGACTCCCCTAGCTCAGCAAACGCACCTCTATGGGTCCCCCGGCGTGAGACTTGCTCTCACCTAGCAGTCCCAACTGTCGAGGGTGAGGAGGCTCTGGGTGAGGCTGGAAGGCAGGCCGGGGTGTGTGTGGATAGAGCTGAGCCCGGACGGCCTGCCTGTGGATGGAGCGGAAGTGTCTGTGATCGGGTGCCTGACCTCGTTCCAGCAGGAAGGTGGACGAAGTGGGCAAAGGCCACCGAATCTTTCTAGATCCTCTCTCAGTCCTGCCCTGTGGGTCTGGGAGTGTGTGACTATGTGCGAGGCCACCTGAGTGAGTGTACGTGATGTGTGACCACGCTGGCTCCGGAGGAAGAGGTTTTGTGTGTGTGTGTGTGTGTGTGTAGAATGCAAGTGCAGACAGGCGCATGATTGTGTGAATGTTCCTGTGTGTCAACAACCACCTAATGAACTAATTCTGAGCCCAAGGGAGAGAGAGCCAGTTTGAGTGTAAGAAAGCGCTTGTCCTGGGCTGTTTTCCTAAGGTTATTCCAGCTGCCAAGGCCTCTACCACGTCCCACTTCTGTCCTCAGGCCTGGTGTCTCTCCAAATGGCCTGGATCAACTCAGCCAAAGCCATTGCCCTGTCGGCACCAGCTCATCTCCAGGGGCTGCCTGAAGGCCTCAGGGGAAGATTTTGTACCTAGGGCTCCTAGTCCAGAGAAGGTTTTCCCCTCCCTTCTCCGTTTCCCTGCAACAGGCTTGGAGATCACCAATCCCGATTCTGGGAGTAAGGGCCTAGGCTCCTGAGCTGCTCTGGCCTCAGGCAGTCCCTGAGAGGCTTTCTCCTCCACCATCGTCGCTGAGCTCCGGGGACCTGGACCTGCGTTCAAGGGGGCCTGGAGATCGTTTAGGCCTCGGGTTCTCTGTGAGCCCAAATCAGGGCGAAGAAACTTCCCTCTTTGCCCAGCACTGAGTCCCCTCAAGATCTTCGGCTTCCTGCCTCCCTGCGGGGTCGGCCGCAAACCATTGTTCCCAGGCCAGCCAGCCAGCCTCCCCGGGCTCTCCCAGGGAGAAACGCTCAGGAACTCTGGCCGGTCCGCCTCCCCGCGGCGAGCCGCGCTCTGGGGCCACAGGACTCGGGTCTTCCGCGGCCCCAGGCGTCTCGGGACCGTATCCGTGTGACGCCCTCGTTCCACGGCATCCCGGGCACGCTCCGACGACGGCGCTCCCAGCTGGGCTCAGCACCTGCGACGCTCCCACCTGTGGCGCCGCGGGAGGAGCCTCCACGCCAGCGGGGAGCAAGGCCTCGCCAGCCGGGAGCCCCGCGCCCGAGCGCAGTGCCGCAACTGTTTCCAGCCGCATGCCCGGCGCGGGTGCGAGAATTCCGCTTCAAAGCCGGCCGCGCGGGCAGCGCAAAGCGAGTAGTCGGGAAAAGGGCAACGAAGGCGTGGAACAAAAACCGAGTTTAATAGCTCAAATGCTCTTTGGCCGTGGCGAGGGTGGATGCGAAGGGGCAAGACGAATCTCTCCGTACCTTCGGAGCGGTCGATCCCCATTTCCCGATCGGGAGTTGCCTACTCCTCGGCCCCGCACGCACCTCCTCAGCCCAGCTCCTGCCTCCCGAAAGTCTAATGGGTTTCGAGGGAGTCGAAGCCACGGGCCCTGGGGTCCCCAGCCCCGGGGGACCCGCACATGCACTCACCGTAGCAGGGGACCTGCAAAGCCGCGTTGTGGCCGCCGCTGCCTTCCTGGAGTTTGAGGCTGCCGTCCGGGGGCGTCTTGCAGGCGGCTCGCTGCATGTAGAGATGCGGTTGCTGCGCCGGCGGCTGGGGCTGCGGCTGTGACGGCGGCTGTGGCGGCTGTGGCGGCTGCGGGGCGGGTGGCTGGGGCTGGAACTTGTTAAAGGAGCCCCGCGCCCCGGCGCTACTCTCCAGGGGTGCCGCCAGGTCCTGTTGCCCCGCGCTGTAGCGAGCCCGGCTCTTGGCGTCCCCGAATCCCTGCCCTTTGGCGGCGGCGGCGGACAGGAAAGTAGTGCTGAACTTATCGCCGCCGGGATATGCCCTAAAAGGTGACGAGCCCTCCCGACTCTGCGACACCGGGCTGTAGTAGGCGTCCATGGCAGCGGCCGGCGACTCGCTGTAAGAGACGCAAGTCTCAGCATTCATGCCTGGCTCGGGCGGGCGACGGGCGGGGGCGCAAGCTAGAGAGCGAGGACGCCACCGCGCGCCGCGGCCGGGAGTTTGGAGAAGCCGGGAGGCGGTGGCTGTGCGCGCCGCGCCGGCCTGCTCGCTCCTCTCCCTCCCCCCTCCGCGGCGCGCTCTCTCACTCTCTCTCTCTCATCCTCTCTCCCTCCCTCCCTCCGTCCCTCTGTCTCCCTCCCTCTCTCCCTTTTTCTTTCCTCTCCCTCCTCCCTCACCACAGCTGGCCCAGAGAAAGAACGGAGGGCTGTAAAAAGATTCAGATGTTTCGGAAAGTTGACCAGATCTCCCAAACCCTCTTAAGATTTTGAAGGGGTCGGTGAATAGAGAGGGTGATCCGCCCTCCCCCCCGTCCGCCCCCCTCCCAGAATCTCTCCTTCCTTTTCCCTACTCTCCCTCCACTGCCCCTGCCCTTTCTTTCCTGTCTTGTGGTAGAATCCTGGGGATTCTCCCCCGAGGCGCCCGAAGGATTTTCTGATTCTAGGCGGAGCTGGGAAGGTATCTGGTCCCAGCTCTGGCCTAGGGGAGGAGGCATGCAAAACTATAATGATAGATTTTTTGTTTTTTTAACCCAACAGGTTTTGACCTTCGGAGTCAGATGGGCCGCGAGCCTCCGGGTGCAGGAAAGTCTTTCGCTCACTTCCGCGCGAATTTGGCGGCGCAGCTGCGGGCCTCCACGCTGGTGCCTTGTCCTCTGTGTCTCCAACCCGTCTTCCCCATTCTCGGGTCCTCCATGACATTAACACACACGCCGCAGCCGCCCTGTGCACGGCCACGCTCACGCGGGTTAACGAGTTCCCTTCCCTGTGAGCGTTCTGGGTACGGGTGCGGAGGGGCCTGTGCTTTCCCAGCCACGGGAGGAATCCTCGGCCGGGCCAGGTTTCAGAAGCTTAAGAGCGCTCGCTGCCTCTTCCCCTTCTCTGCCCTCTTCTCCCGGCACAGGGCCGCGCACACCTCAGTCTGCGCCCAGCCCAGGGGATTTTCTGGCTGTCTGGGTTGAGAGTGTGGTGTTTGGAGACCGGCTAGCAGCGCCCCATCGCTGCGCTGTCACCTGCTCTCCGCTCGAGGTGGGGGTGAGGCAGTGTGTAATCTCTGATTTGATGGACTGTGATTTCCCTTATAGACGCACACCTCCCTTGGACCTGCCACAGGTAGGGAAAGGAACTTTCACGGAGCACTGAGCCCCTTCCACACAGCTAATCATCAACTGTGCCTCACAACAGCCGTGAGTGGTGGAGATGGGGTCCCCAACTTTCTGATGAGCAAACCAAAGCTCAGAGAGGTGCGGTCACCAGAACGAGGTCACACAGCCCAGAAGCAGCAGCGCTGTTTTGGGAACAGATGCCAAATCTAGTCCCTTTATCGACCTGGGAGGACGTTGCTGCCGTGGAAAATGCAAAACGAAACAAAACAAAACAAAAAAACAAACAAACAAAAAAACAGAGAAAACAGGTCTCTGACTGTGGGTGGAGTGACTGGGTCTGAAGGAGACCAGTTAGAGGAGCCCTTGATAAACTGCAGGGAAAATCCGTGTGTGGAGGACATACCCACCTCAAGGGAGGTTGGGAGCGGGGTGAGAGGTGAAGGGGCAAAGTGAAATGAGGGCCTGAGCACCCTGAACCTGGGAATGCAAGTCAGAAGTCAATCTGTCCATAAGGTCTCACAAAGGAGAAATATCTGGGGGTCATGCTTCTATCCCCACCCCATACCGACTACTCCTCACCCCAACACGACTCCCAGCTCCCTAGGTGTCTCGAATCTTTGCTCCTTGCTCTGCCTCCATGAGATCCCACATCTGGTTTACATCGTGGCTTACCTTGACGTGTTTGTTAATAAAGATATTCTGCAAACCATGGCCAGGGGTGCGCAGGCCCACCACCACCACCACCACCACCACGATGGGCCCTGCGCCTTTCTGGCCTGTACACCTAAGCCACTTGAGGACCTTGCATTTACTGAGCATCTATTGTGCTGTTGTGCGGGAGCCACCCACAGGTCATCCTCCTGGCCACCTCCATCAATCTGGAGCTGCTTGGCTTGTCGTGCCCATTTTTCAGATGGGTAGACTGACACTCAAAGAAACCAATGAATTTTCCAAACTCAGAGAGCAAAAAGTGGGTGAGCCGCACCGGCCAGCATCCCCGACCAGCTCCTGTGCAGCCCGTTTCTTTCAGGTCTCTGATCCTGCCAAGTCCTGGCTCCCCCAGTCTCACCACTGCACTTTTGTCTCCCCAGTGATTTGGGGTCCAGCCTAGAGTCTCTTCCCTCAGAAAGCCCTCCCATCTGTCCCAGTTGGCTTTGGCACTTCCGCTTGCAGCATCTCCGTCCTGAACTTGGTGGTTGTCTGCTTGCTAGGGTGGGTGTTCATCTTGATCTTGCTGGTTGGAGGTTCCCCCAGGGCGGTCTCCGCCATGCCTGGCGCCCCACAGATATTTGTGGACTAAAATACTAAAACCAGGACTCTCAGAGCCTGAGTCCCTTCCACTGCCCAGCCAGGCATCAGCTCCCAATGTCTTGGGTTTCCTCTAGCCAAGGAAAACGAGTTGCTCTCCCTCTCCTTCTTCATGAAGGAAGCAACAAGATCAAGAATGTGGGGGCCCCTCAGGGGTGCACAAGAACGGTAAGTTCTCTCAGAGCAGAGGCCAGGCCTGTCCTGTTTGTCGGAGGGCTTGCCCCATCGTAGGCACTCATGACATGTGTGTCGGATGAAAGAATGGAAGTGCCATGTGGTCCAGGGGCTGAGAGGTGCGTTTTTGCTAAGGAGTTCGAAGGGAGCCGGTGACTGGGTCCGCGGGCCCAGAGGCTGCCTACGAGGACCCAGAGGGTGGCAGCAACCCCTCCGCCCCTCCCACCGCCAATTTCAGGCCTAGACACAGGGGAAGACTATGAGAAGTGGAACAGGGGAGGTGGAGTCAGGGGAGGAAGGACCTCAAGACAGGTATGATTGCATTTCGGCAATGTCCTCGGAAACCTCTGTGCTGTGCGCATTCAACGCAAAGAATTGCCTCGTGCCAGGAAGCTTTCTTTGAACGCTGCCTCTGACCACCTACACACCCGGCACTTTTTATTACCTGTTTAATTACTGCCTCATTATCCACCCTTTCCCCAGCCTTCCCAGGGCTTTCAGACCAAGAGCACTGAGGTGCGGCACTTGATGTCCTCAGTCGGAATCCATCCTGGCACGCTGAGGGCCTGTGTCCTTGGAACCTGCGTGAGAGCCTCTGCTTTTCTGCGTTGCCCCTTAGAGTTGGACTCAGAAAGGGCGAGCGCGCTCCTGCGAGTGAGGCCGTGCCTGTGGGCTTGCCTGCAACTGTGTGAGAACATTCTGGGCAAATCGTTTGCCTTCAGAAAAACCGCCAACCCCCCTCTCCTAAGTCCCGGCACACACACCTTTCTGAGGAGAACGCTAATGAGCGTGGCTGATTATTTCCGTGCGCCTTCAATCATTCGTTCACCCATTGGCCGGCCCATCCACCCATTCACCCACAGCTGAACGCCCAGCCACTCCCACTCAGTCCCTCCTCAAGAGTACAGGGCGCCCTTGCAGCCACCTGGCGGCTTCAGCCTCCGTGTGCTCTTTCTCCTGAAGCTGAGGCTCCCCTCTGGTTTACTGTTTGTCTCTCAGCGTCTCCTGCTGCCCGGGACACGCCTGGCCCTTCCTTGCACTTCAGATTACTCCACTGGAAACCAGGAGAGGTGGGGAGAGCACAGCGCCCTGCGTCAGGTCCTGCGCCCCCCGCAGGCACTGCTCTGGCTGCCCCTTCTCCCTCCCTTTTGCATCTCCCGCTCAGTCCTCCTGGAAAGCAGCTTCCCCCCTTCTGTGGGCTCCAGGAGCTCTGCACACAGCCGGGGAAGGGGAAGGGGAGAGGAAGAGTCTCTCTCAGCCTGGCCAGGGGGCTCGGTTGGTTGGAGTTTCCTCCCAGTACACCAAGGTCACTGGTTCGATCCATTCAGTCCGAAGGTCAGGGCACATTCAAGAATCAACCAATGAGTGCGTGAATACGAGGAACAACAAACTGATCTCTCTCTCGCAAGTAAATAAATAAAAATTGAAAGAAAAGGAGAGTCTTGTCAAGGCCGAGATCCCAGCATCACCTCCTCTGGGAGGCCTTCCTTCACTACCCTAACTGCTGCTCTGTCACCTCTGCCGGTTTATGTCCTCCACAGCATCTATCCTGACCTGACGTTATCTCCTAACGTGGGTCCGTTTATTTGATTTAGTGCCTGTCTTCCTACTAGAACGGGGGTCCGTGTCTGCTGTCTCTCAGTAAGAAGTCCAGTGCTTGGCACACAGCGCTGCTCAGGGAATAGCTGTTGAGTGAATAACTGAAGAGGGAATGAATGAATGAATGAATGAACACATGAGCCAGACCAGAAGAGCACTGCCCCAGGTCTGGAGAGTGGGGTGACTGCTCAGTCCCTGTGGTTTAGGGCCGGAGCTCTCGAGGCCAGGGATACAAGATTGGGCAGGGAGAAGCACAACAGTTACCCCTTCCTTTCAAAGGAAAGGACAGACTGGGGGCTACCTTCTCTGGTCTGAGCTCCCTTGCCCTGTCCCCTGGAACAAACAGTGGAGTTGGGGAGGAGGCACTCACTCCAGCCCCACCCACTTACCTGCTTAGTTAGTCCCTGTGACCTGCTTACCCCTGTGACATTGCCTGTCTGCCCCAAGCCTGGATTTCCAGGGCGGATGCAATGGGACCGTACCCACCTCAGCGAGTGTGCACACTGTTCGGCTCTGTAAGTGCCAGGATACAAGGAAGACTGCCCAGAAGTCTGGGGACGCTGAAAGGACGTTTTGGACAACTGCAGAGAAGGCAGGAATCCTGCATGGGAACCTGCCTGTCCTGCAGACCCTGGCACACAAATCTCACACTCTGGACATAACATTAGCCATTATGTGTCAGACCGTGACGAGTTAGGTTTTGCACACTGAGATCTTTGCAGTCCTCACGAAAGCCCTATGGTGGTTACATTACCCTGATTTTGCAAGGATTTTAAAAAATCGACCCGCAGAGAAGTGAAACAATTGCTTACCGTCACACAGCAAAGCAGAGGACTTGGGATTCCAACACAGGTGAGCTGACATCCGCAGCCGTGCTGCTAACCACTGAGCCACTGAGCTCTCAGAGGTCTGCAGCCAAGGGCGGTTCTCAGCGATCTCCGAGGACCGGTGGTTTGAAAGGTTCCGGATCCCTCTCCGCCTGTCGGGCGCGCAGAGAATCTCCAAATTCTCTAGTGCCGCAGGCGCGGGCGCCACAGCGGCGAGTCGGGTCAGTCTCTCACCAGTCCCGGCCACACGCTCGGAGCCACCATGCCCTCCTCTGCGCAGGGGACGAACCTACGAGGCGGAGCGCGAGAGCGGGAGTCGGCGTCAGCGCCCGCCACCGCACCCAGGCTTCTAGACCCTGCTCCAGTGCCCCCGGGATGCGAACACCGTGGCGCCCCGCGCCTCCGGTGTGCGAGGCAGGGAGGGAGACACTGTCCCACAGAGTTCCTCCAGTGCCTACGGGGCCGTGGCGAGCGTCACGCAAGACCCCGCAGGTACGCGCTCAAGTGCGCCTGGCTGCCCGGTGGAAGGACTCCTTTGAGAACGCTTTGAGCCCCTCGGGAGGACCTCGCGGGAGGAGGCTTGGGACTAGGTCCCGACTTGCCTCGCAGGGGCCCGGGAGCGCGGTGTCACCTGCCCTTCCTCCTCGCCCACCGCCCGCACCTCACACCTGGACCTGGACCCCCGGTTTAGTTGCTTAGCCTTTCGCTGAGCCCCGGTCCTCCGCCGGCCTCTGCCTGGAACAGGCATCGCAGGGTATCCACCTCCCTGCCTCCCGTGCTAAGTGGGAGAGGGCCAGGCAGCGAGGGGCCTAAAAGCAGTCTGCGTTCAGGGACACAGCTTCGTTCACCTGGCGACAGCGCAAACGCCCAAGTGCCAGGCAATCACTGCGTTCTGGAGAGCTCTTGTCCCTCGCACAGTCATGTCTTGAGGGTCAACGATGTACAAAGCGGGAGGGATGGAGGTGTTTTAGAAATGACCAACCTCGCCGCCCGCACCCGTGGGAACGCACACCTTTGCCCTCATCTCCCCCACCCCGCCCCCTTGCGCTTCAGGGATCTGCGCCCCGTCTCTCCCGGGGCCGGCGCCCGCTACTCTTGCGCGCGGCGCTGGGTTTCCAGTCCGAAGGCGCCGGCCAGGAGCGCGACAGAGCCTGGTGCCCTGCCTTCCGTCCCTCCACAAGCGCGGGGAGAGCCTCCAGAGCGGGGGTCTGGCGAGCCCCGAGGAAAATACGGTTCAAGGGCTCGTGAGACAAGGTCTCCACTCCGCCCGGCGACCGCCTTAATCCTTGACGGGGAGGAAGTTGCTGGAGCCGAAAGTGCTCCCCGCAGGTCCGAGTCAGTGCGCTCGCTACTTGAGTTCGGTCACAGCACAGCCCATTTAAGCCCACAGGTAGTTCCCCAACGTCATCAGCAAACCCCCGTCCCAGGTGTTTGCACCAAAGCCCCCTGCCCTTTCTTGTCTTCTCCTCTGTCCCTTCTCTCCTGGAAGTGGGCCCTCTAAGATTTCCAAACGTGGTTGGAAAATGGAGGTAAGAACACCCCACTTTACACATGCCAGGGTCCTGAGACACCCACCTCCTGGGCAGAGAGAAGGTCTGTTTCTCGAGGTGCTTGTCAGGGGAAGTATGGAGCAACTTTCTACCCATTTCTCCACTGGGCAGATGGAGGCCTTGGTGAGGCAGGGAAAGCAGTGTTGATCGCCAGAGGGAGCTGAGGACCCCTCACACTGTGTGTCTGCATGTGCCTGTCTCTGGGGAGACGGTTCAAATTTTCCACAGGGTCTCAAAGGAGTGCTTGTCCTCCTGAAGGTTTAACTCTACTGGTCTGTTCAGAGCTGACCCTTTGGGACAAAAGAGGGATCTCCTCAGAGTCCCCTCTGTTCCCTCAGACCGTGGGCTTCATCGCCTTACTGCCCACCCCCCACCCCTGGCCCCCTTTCACTCTGCTACCAAGAGGCAGAGGGTCTCTTCAAAGTCTGTAGGACGCCTGTCTAGTAAGGGGCGGCTTTTCCATTTCACACCCAGAAAACAGCTGGAGCTGGGAAGAGTCAAAGGGACAGGGAAGGACTGCCTTCCTGATTCTTTCCTGCTGGGGATCCTTGAGCTCAGCCCCCCTTCTTTTCCCCTCCTTTCCCCTTCACCCCACTCATCCTTTCCGCCGTTTCCCAGGGCCCAGGAATCACCCACACTCCCTCAGCACCTGGGCCTCACTCTGCTCCCATCACTGGGGAGAGCATGGCCCATATTTCCCTTCTTCCCTAAAGACTCATCTGTCCCCTTGTCCCTTCTCCCAGTCTCAAGAGTTTGTGGGCAGCCAGTAGCAGCTGTGTTGACTCCCATTCCTACTCCAAGCTCCTGCCCCCAACCGTTCTCAAGGATGCTGGGAGGGGGCTTATGGATTCTCTCAGAGACAGAGCTGGCGAATCTGTCCGTGGCAGTAGGGATGCCTAGGGGGCTGGGGTGGGGAGAGGCAGCAAAGTGCCCCACAGCAATTCCATTAGCGGTCAAGAGCCCAGCTTTAGATTCAGATTTAAATCCCAGTTCCGCTGCTTTTTGGCTGTGTCATGTAGACAAAGGGACTTCCTTCATGGGCCTCCGTTTTCTCATCTGTGAAACGGGGATAATGATAGTGCCCGCTCCATAGAATAACTGCAAGGGTTAAATGAGGTCATGCTCACTTAAGGTATTTTCTCAGTAACAGCAATAATGGCCTCCTTTCTGTGCCAGAGATGCTGCTATTTAAAGATTCTATTTCTTCATTTTCAGAGAGAGGGGAGGGGAGGGAAAACGAGAAGGGAAGAAACATCAGAAACATCGATGTGTGAGAGAAACTTTGATAAGTTGCCCCTTGCACGCCCCCCCAACTGGGGGCCTGACCCGCAACCCAGGCATGTGCCCTGACTGGGAATCGAACTTCAGACCGGCAACCTTTCTGTTCATAGGCTGGCACTCAATCCACTGATTGAGTCAGGGCAGATGCTGCTTTTTAAACATCATAGCCCAGCCTTAACGAATCAGAAATGACAAATTGGGGTTCGTGCCCTTCACTGTTTGGAAAAAGGGTCATGTTCATTCTTCTCTTCCCACCACAACTCCTCCCAGTCATGGTCCTTTCGAAAGCCCCAGGAGTGAAAAGGCCAGAGGAATTTGGAGTGCCCAGGGTTGGGTCTGCCTTTTCTGCCAGCTGGAGCAGGCCGTTGATGGGGTATGTGTGTGTGTGTTCTGGGTGTGTGGGCGGGTGAGTAGGGGGCAGTTTAGGGGAAGAGGTCCCTGCTACCCTCCATCTCCTGGCTCCAGGCCACCGCCTACTTAAAGCGGCAGCACCTTTCCCTCTGTTGACTCTCTCTGTAAGCTCACCCATACCCTGTGGAGTAGGGTCACCTTCCTGTTTTACAGTCTGGAAAATGAAAGCCCAGAGAAGTGACATCCCTTGCCCAAAGTCACGCTGCAAGCCAGAGGTCAGGGCTGGTATCTTCGTCCCTGCATCCAAGATACCCCTTGACTTCACGGAGGGGGTGGGGCCTGGCATTAGCACCCCCTTCCCGCACCCCCTCCCCTTCCGCTGCTTTCTGCCTGCCTCAAGAAGGAGGGGTCCTGGACTTAGCACCTGTTGTGGGAAACAGCCAGTGCACATTCTGAGCCGCATAATCCCAGGCTTGTGATTGGCAGGGAGGAAGGCAAAGAGGAGGGAGGGGAGAGGAGGGAGCAGAGGGGAAGGCAGGAGAGATGTTCTTGAATAACCCTAGACACCAGAGACAGAAGGAGAGACAGCCGCAAGCAGCTCTGGCACATAGTAGGTGCTTAATAAGTGGTAGTGGTTATTGTATTTTTATTGCTTCCTGCTTTCACTAGCTGCCTGCCAGCCTTTGCAACCCCCTCGTCAGGCTAGTCGTTGCTGAGGACACGTGACCTGACCTCGACTCTTCCACCCACCCGCCTGTCTGTCGTCTTTCCCTCCTTGGGGCCTGTGGGCACACAGCTGGCCTTGCCTCACTTCCCTGGTATTCCGAGAGCTGGGCTCCAGCACACAGATGCGAGGAGACTGGGGTGGACGCCCTGAGCCCAGGTGTGTGTGAGGGTGGGGTGGGGTGGTAGGGAGCAGGGACCCTGACTGCTGAACTAAGGGCTGAAGCGCAGTGGTGTAGTTTGCCAACCCCAGCCCTTGGGGAACCTACGGCATCCCCGCCCCACCCCCAACCTGGTGGAGCAAATTGACTTGAAAAGCCAAAAAGGTAGCTGCTGAAATAAAAGAAACAATTAAATCTATAGCCTTGGTCCAGACTTGGGCTGCCACCGGGAGACAGGGGCGTGCCCCAAGGAGCTGGGCTGTGGGTGTCCCTGGGAAGTGGCACCTTCGCTGTGTTTATTGCGTGCCATTTCAGGTCCCCGCGTCACCTCTGCAGATCCGTACAATACACCCTCCCTCAGTTCTCTCCCAAGTGCTGAAGGAGGCAGGTCCAGGCCAGGAAAGAGGAGCTGCCCGCCTGAGACACCCAGGGAAATGCAAATCATGCGGAGTTTACCGGGACAGAACCCTGGCTGGAAAGCCTGGTGGGCGCTTGTGTTCTTGCTGCCTGGGCCTTCCTTGGACACAGACCCGGCCTCCTCTCTCAGCCTTTTCCTCCCAACTGTTCTACCATGCCCAGCAGCAGAGAGACTCCTAGCTGCTTTCTACAAGTTGAGTTCCTTTCCGGGTCCAGCCGAGTTTCTCAAGGGGTGGTTAAGAACGCACTGGCTCAGAGAGAGGCGGAGCAGGGCGCTATCCCGGCCTGCAGTTGTGCGACCTTAGGCAAGTCCTTTTCCTTTCTGTGCCTCACTGTTTCCGTCTGTGAAATGGCAGTGATGATCTGTATCTCCCAGGAAGGTCTGCAGGTCTAGAGCTCACATGGGCAGGCGCTCCCTGCACTGCAGTCCTTACGCTTGTTTGGGACAGTGCGGGTTTTGTAGGGCTTGGAGGAACACGCAGCTCTTGCGGCCACACTGACCTCGTGTCCAACCCTGCTCAGATCACCAGTCCCCAGGTTTCTGGAGTTTCTCATCCCGCTGGGTCCTGGCGCTGCACAACTTGCCCTCACGTGTAGCGGATTTCAGAACTTGCCTCCTTTAAAACACTTCACTGGTCTGGATGCAGCGTTTGGTACGTTCTCCGTGCTGGGCAACAGCCACCTCTGTCTACCTCCAGTGCATTTTCATCGCCCCCAGATGCTTTTTCAGCTCTGTTCCCAGAGCGAAGTTGGGTCAGGCAGACAAGTTAAGCACCAGGACTCCACGCCCTTTCTACTCCTCTTTCCAATGCTTTTAAAAAGAGCTCAGTTTCCTCAATGATTTGCAGAGTTGATCTCAGACGAATAGGAGACCAAGGGGGTGGGAGTAAGAGAAGTTGGGGCCCCAGGAATCCGGGTGCGAGAGAGCAGGAAGTGGGGACGGTGGGACGGGGAGCTGGTGAAACAGACCCCAGACCCGGACACAGGGTCTTTCAGGGCCCCGCCCATCCTGATTTTAGGTACAATTCTCACTGTGCAGGAGTGAGGGCTCTGCACGTGTAATTTCACACAAACATTTAACCCCTTTAGGAGAGCCTCTTCTCAACAATCAGACGAAAGCTGAGGACTCTGGTCCGGGAAAGATGCAGATAGGCACTTTATTAGTTCCCTTGGGCTGTTGTAGCAAATGACGGAAAGCTTGGTGGCTTCCAAGAGCAGAAACCTTCTCTCTCGCAGCTCTGGGGACCAGACGTCTGAAATCAAGGCGTCCATCCGTGGGGCCCTGTTCCAGGAGGAGCCTTCCTTGCCATTTCTAGCTCCTGGTGGTTCTAGGCTTTGCTGGTGGCTCGTTACTCCCATCTCTGCCTTTGCCTGCACATGGCCTTGGTCTCTGAGTCTTCTCTTCTGCCTCTTGTAAGGACATGTCATTGGATTTAGGGCCTACCTGCAAAATCCAGGATTTTCTCATCCTGAGACCCTTTACTTAACTAAACTGTAAATATTCTTCTTCCTCCCTGTGTCCCCCCCCCCAAATAAGGTCACATTCACAGGTATGGGAAGGGGGGTTAGGATCTGGAAATATCTTTTTTTGGGGGGAGGCTACCATTTAACTTGGCCAGTTCCACCTACAACTTCAGGGGCTCCCAAACTCCTGTTCAGGCGAGGAATCTCTGACTGAATGCCAGGAAGGAAAGCTTTGATGTCACTGTTAGAAAGGCGGTGAGAAAGACAGTCATTCCCGAAGGACACACCCACGTGCATTTGGTAAAGAGGAGAAAATGCACCCACCATTCTGTCCCTGGGATATCCTCTACCCTTTTGAGGAAGGACATTCCAGAAGAGGAGACTAGAGACAGAACCTGGTTGCCTTGTTACAAAGAAGCCCTTGAAAAATGCAGCATCAGCCAGAATCCAAATTTGTGAAAATGGACCTACAGGAAATTTCATCCTGTCGGACAAACTTCATAAAGGCCCTGCGGGGGCCCTGCTGCTCAGAGCGGCCTTTAAAGAAAATTGCAGCTTTTAGTCAGACTCTGAGGGAAGTCTCTCACAGATCTCTACAGCCCTTCTGCGGCTTCTCCTCCTGAGGGTGGGATTGGGGGAGGGAAGGGCCAGCTCTTTTTCAGGGAAGGAGAGAGGTGCAGAGGAGTGGGGAGAGGCTATTCCCAGAGCCTGGGAACAGGATGGGCCCCAAAGACAGAAGTGACAGCTTCCTCAGCTGAGTCCCTGAGTCGCCACCTGTGTCCTTCCTGCAGATTGGATTTATAGAGTGCAACATTTTAATAAAAAACACACACACCTTCCCATTTTGGTACATTAAGAGATTTCTAACAAAACACTGTAATGTTGCTATAAATTTTTCTCCCAGCACCCTCGCAAGTAATAACTCAGCTCTGGCATTTTGCATTTAATGTTTATTTTGATGGCTACATTCCAGCCAGAGTGGGGGCTCAGGGTGGGGAGAGAGAAGGCAAAAATGCCTCCTCTTTCCTAGCCATTAACTGTGTGTTTTTAATAAAGTCCCCACAAATTGGGGAGCCAATACTTGGAAAGGAGGGAGGGAAGTCACGACACCTTATCAGGAAGTGCCAGCGGCCTCAGTTCTAGGAAGTAGCGGGGGTGAGGCCCTGGTGGGGTCCTGCCAATGTGATCCCCAGAGGGTTTCTGGAATGTCTCCTTTGCCCATGCCATGCATTCAGCCTGAAACGCCCTTCTCCCTTCTCCCTAGCAGCTTCTGAGGCGCAGCTCAAGTCTCATCTTCTGCAATTTTCCTCACACCCTGTCTCTACTGTAGCTATGGGTCTCTCCCCGAACAGCATCCATTCTGTCCATGTATCACCTGTAATGTAATCTTTGGCTGGAATGGGCTTGGGCAAAGACTGTTGAAGGAAGGAAGGAATGAATGAATGAATGAACAAATGAAGTAAGCAGAAGTAGTTGGAAAACCCTGCTTCACTATATCTGAGTTACCTCTGTGAAGGCAGGATTAATTATTTTCTTATTTAAAAAAGGATGTGAGGAGTTCCAAATCACACGGAAGGCAGTTCGCAACCCTTTTTCCATTGGAAGGTGCTGTACTCTAGGCATTTCACACCAGACACAGGTCGGCAGGGAGGTCGGTTAGGCCTTCTAGTCCATTCCTTTGCCGCTGGGTAAAAACGGAAGGTGGGATGCTACTGTGAACTGTCACGGATTTGGGGGTTGCTTCCTGGAGGCTGAGGTTAAGGGCCCTGATGCGTGGTGAAGGCTTAGCCTCCCCTTGTCTGGACTGTGGGGCCTCCTCGGGCCCCTCCTGCCACCAACATCTATAACACTTCTTAGGACTCCCAGCCCCATCTGCTCGTCTTCCCATGGGGCTGCTGACCGAAGCCTGGGCTCTGGGTTGACCTGTTCCTGAAACTTGCTCAAATCCTCAGTGGAGATAATGAACAGAAAAACAGTGTGTGAAGGGCAGAGTGCCTCGCAGGTGGTGGGTAGCACTTGACATGGTGTGTGATTCAGGGAATCCGAATCTCGTGGGCAGTGAGTAGGTCAGACGCTGGAGTCAGAATGATCGGGGCTGTGGCACCATTGGCACAAGAACTCAGTTTTCTCACCTGTAAACTGGGAACGACCTTGGTAATTGAGTCCTGGGAAGGAGGAGAGAGGATTATTTGAGAAAGTTCATGGGAAGTGCTTGGCATAGGTAAGAGTCCCACTCTCACTGTCCAGGGCGGAAGAGGACCCAGCTGTACATCAGTTACTTCCTGATCTCTGGTCAGGGGTCCCCTTCTTTCCCCTACTTGTACCTCATATTCTCCCCAGAAGGGAAGAACAGTTTCTTCCAAGCTGCTTTACTTCACCTTCTCAATGGGTGAAAATTGTTCTTTCATCAAAGGTTTGAATCCTGCCTTTGCCACTTATTTGCTGGTCGACCTCAGGTGAGTTACTTAACTTCTCTGTGCCTTTGTTTTTTTTTAAAGATTTTATTTATTTACTTTTAGAGAGAGGCAAAGGGAGGGGTAAAGAGGGGGAGAGAAACCTCAGTGTGATACCCCCAACGAGGGACCTGGCCTGCAACCTAGGCATGTGTCCTGACTGGGAATCAAACTGGCCACCTTTCAGTTTGCAGGCCACACCAGCAGGGCTGTCTTCTTCTTTGATAAATAGGGAAGATAATGCTGGCCTTGATACATTGCTGTGAGGACTGAAGGAAACGATGGGAAGGCCTGGTATCTAGCAGGCACTTGATGGATGTATTTTATTCCCTCCCTTCCCTCAAGTAGATGACAAGCAGATCCTGTCCTGCCGCTGCAGGTCCACTCCCAGGGCCTACACACAGACAGGCCTAACGGCTGCTGTGGATGGACAGATGGCAGGAAGCTGCAGTGCCCACGCCGGGCAGCTCTCGGGGACACCTCCGCACTCTTTCTGGCTCTGAGAGTCACATGTTTTCCCCCCTTTACAAACTCTCCGCATGGCCCTTGGCATTTGAAAGCTGAGATTAAAGAGTTCCAGGGCACAGCCAGGGATCAGGGCTGATCTCGGCTCTTTCCAAAGTGTTTCTGAGCCCTTTAGGCGGGGTCCCAGCCCCCACCCTGCAACCTCTCTAGCTTTAATGGGTGCTGAGCACTTTATACCCCGTGAAACCCGCGGCAAATGGTCCTGGTCTCTGATGTGCCGGCCTGGCTGGCAGCAGGGCGCTGGCACTCAGCCTCCACCTGAGGAAATGAAAGCCTGATGGGGCTGGAGGAAGGGGTGGTGCAGGAGCTTCCAGAAACAGCAAGGCAGATGGAGCAGCCAGGCCTTTCCCCTAGCTGGGCCACCCCCAGGCGTGCCTCCCTCTCCCTTCCCGAAGACCTGCTCCTGCTCTGCCAGCTCCTAGGAACCCCTCCTGGTCAAGCTGTGCATGTGGCCTATAGTAGTAATCACCAACAATGAGCACTATTTATTGAGCACCTACTATGAGCTGGACCCAGTTCTTGGCTTGTTCCATAGAGTCTCTCTCTTCTGGGCCACCCAGTCCAAGTTAGCTCCCTCCCCAGGAACTCATGCCACTCACCTTGCTTGAATTCTTCAGACCACTCATCCCTAACAGTGATGTCTGGTTTATTTATTTGTTTACTGGTCTGCTGTCTGTCACCCCATTATAACGCCAGGAACCTCGTGTGTTTCTTTATGCTCTATCCCCAGGGCCTGGAGAGGTGCTTGGCACGGAATAGATGCTCAGCAAAAATTTTATTTTTAGTTAGCACAAGTGGATAACCTTCAGAGCAGTCATATAGGAGGGTACTATGGTAGTCCCCGTTTCACAGATAAGAAAACTGAGGTGGAGGAGAAGCCAGGAGTCCTGTCGAAGGGTGCACTGCTGGGAAGGGCAGCCTGGGATTCCAGCCCTAGAATGCTGGCCTGAGATCTTTGCTGTTCTCCTATTCCACATGACCCCTCACCCCTTGCCTACTTGGCTTCTCTAAGGGTAAATATTTTGTTGCAAACAGAAGACCTTGTCAGAAATGAAGACTTGTGGCCCTTATGTTTGAAGTAATATTTCCCAAATAAATGTGTTTGCCATCCTACTATATCTTGTTTTCTTTCGTTTTCACAGAAATCAGTCTAGTTGCTATCATTATATGCCATTTTATGATGAAGAAATCAAAACTCAGAGAGGTTGAGCACTTGCCTAAAGACACACAGCGAGGAAGTGGCAGAGCTGGCATTTGAACCAGGGCCTGGCTGGAAAGGCTGCACACATCTTGTATCTCAGGCACATGGCCTGTCAGGGAATCTGAGTGTCTCCTCTGGGCTCACACAGCGAGGAGGTGGCAAAACCTGGACTAGAAGGTCCTGGGACGCGACTCCCCGTTCATTCCCCCAACTCAGCGCCACAGCCTGGAAACTGGGTGGGCAGCAAGAAGGAATGAGGGTTCTGACTGAATATATGGGGTGGACGGCCCAAGGGCCAGGGATTGGCAAAGCGTGATGGACCCTTTGTCAAGGAAATTCACAAGATCATCGTGTGTACATTTACCTGTGTGTATGCAAAACATTAAGGTCTGAGTATCCGTAGCCTCTTGCAGCTGCCCACCCCACCCTACCGTGGATCAGAGTTATGGTGGAGGGAGGGCTAGGGGCAGAGAAGCTGGAAAAGCTGGCCATATTTCCATGGGAAAGGCTGCAGAGACAGGGAAGTAGACAAAAGCACAGCAAGGGTGAAGGTACAGGAGGGGGTAGGAGAGTGAGGCTTTGAGGAGCTAGGATCAGGGAGAAGGGAGGCTTAGAGGAAGCTGCCAGGTCTAGGAGCGGGGTGGGTGGTGGGGAGCAGAGGGGAGAGTGAGAGTCGTGAAGGAGTTTTTGGTGTTATAGATTATGAATATAATGTCCCTTTCCTTGTGAGTCTGCAGTAAACATTTTATCGGAACTTCACATCACTTCTGGATACTGGCTGATGTTTCTTGAATGGAAGCTCTGTGTCTCGGGGGGCTATGAACTGGCTTGGCTTCTGAGGGTTAATGTGACTATGCATGTACATCCCCTACATGTGTGCACATGTCTGCATGTGTGTCCACATGCATGTAGGAAGTTGTTCTAACTGAAGGTGTGTGTGCGTGTGTGTGGAGGGGCACCAATAGCCTGTCCACCCCTGCTGTTCAGTCCCAGTTGTGAACACAGCCCCCACTCAGGAGTGGAGTCAGATCGTGGGGTGGGGGGCCATCTGGAGGGTTTGATTCAGGGCAACATCCCACCTTCGCTTTTGGGGAGCTAGCACTTGTTGTGGGGTAGAGTGGGATTTGGGGGACAGGCCCACAGGGGCAGAAAACACAAAAGGGTCCTTATAGGGACTGAGCTGAGAAAGGGACAGAGACCAGAGAGGAAAGGGGCCAGGCAAGAAGGTGG
Organism: Macrotus californicus; assembly: GCA_007922815.1. Lineage (NCBI taxonomy): Eukaryota > Metazoa > Chordata > Mammalia > Chiroptera > Phyllostomidae > Macrotus > Macrotus californicus. The sequence continues at coordinate 359,982 of VMDR010000068.1, forward strand.
TTGTCCTGAAGGCAGGAGTGGGAGACTCTAGAGGTGGCAAGGTGCCCCCGGGAATGTTGTTCTTACTTTTCCTCTGTCCCCCCAACCCACAACTTCCCAGAGCAAGTGGTGCTGGAGCCCTCTGGGAAATGACAGCCACGTGGCTTCTGCATCAAAGGTGATGGACACACAGAGAAAGTCTTGAACTTGGAACCAAGAAACTGGGTTCTCGCCCTGGCCCTGCTCACACTCGACAGGCTGTATAACCTTGGGCAAGTCACTTGGCCTCTCTGAGCCCAGCTTCCACGCAGTGACATCCACTCATGTGGGGCTGGGAGGCCGGTGTGGGATGGCGAGTGGGAAGGTGCTCCGTGATCTCAAGGGTGCTGGGGCCTGCGGGGTCTGGGTCTCTTACACTCACTGCTGGTTGTGACCCTGCCTCAGGCTCCCAGGGACTCCAGGTCTGGTGTTCAGGAGATTGGGTGACCTGTAGGATTGTCTCAACATTCCTCTCAGCCTTAATTTCACTGTATTTAAGCTTCCTGCATTTGACAAAGTCAGTCTGGCTCTTTTCGGAGGCTGGTCTGAGGGCCCACGCAAGCTTCTAGCCTGGGTGCTGTCCAGCTGCCCTGTGATCACGCTTCTAATGCCAGCGGGTGACCAACCGCAATGACCGCTGCCTGATACTGCTTTCAGGGTTGACTTTACAAGGCTGCCCCTGGTGTCTCCTCAGACCCAATTCTCGCATCTCACCTTCTCTAGGTCAGGTACCACGTCAGGTGTTCTCACCCATAAGGTCTTGTCGAAGGCACCAAAGTGCTCTTGGCAGTGGGCATCACAATTGCCACTTGCCGGGGAGGACACCAAGATTCATAGCACTCGGCTGGGAAGTGGCGGAGCCGGCGGGCTGGACTCCATGTCTTCTGTCTCCGGTCCTGTCTCAGCCCCAGCCCGAAATCCTATGTTGACTATGAAGTGAATTTGTCGAGTGCCTTACTCTTGGCAAACATAAATCACCCCCAGCTTCCGTCTCTGAGTGCGCTTGTTGAACTTGGCTTTCCTGGCTAGTGGATGCACACTGTTCTGAAACCCACACACCCAAGACAAGACCTGCCTTGGAACAAGTAGGTCCGTCACCTCTGCCTCACAGGGGCGTGGATAAAGGGACCTCCAAGCCTCGACCCTCCCTGCCTTTTCTCTACCCTCCCATCCCTTATCCTGCTTCTCCTTGGACTCTCCCTCTCTCCCAAATTCCCTCTCCACCCTGCCCTTTCATTTCAACCTGGCCTGCCCTGTCCCTCTCTCCCCCAGGCCAGCCTCTGGAGCCAGAGCCCTGGCCAGGATGAAAGCCACTGGCCAGGCCCATAAATCAGAGGCCTGTGCCCCTTAACCTTCTCCATTAACCTCTCACACTGGCAGGCATTAGGTGTTGCACTTGGCTGCCATAAATTACTTGCCAATGAATTTATGAGCACTCACTCCTTAGAGACTGGTGCCCTCCTGTCCTCCCCCACTTTCCCTCAGGGCTTTCCACAGATCGCAGCTGGCTGCCCGTGACTCCCGTCTGATGCTCTACACCTGACCCCCTATCACAGACAGGGACTAGAAGGCAGCAGGGACCAAGGGGAGGGGCAGGGTGGGTGTGGAAGTGACCCTTAACCCCACTATCCAGGGGCCATTTCCCTCCCCAGGGACCACAGCCTGCAGCTTCCGCACATTTACCTTGGAAGGAGCACTGATCCTGAATAATAATATCCACCATCATTTTTATTTCCACTGTGTGCCAGGATGCCTCTAGTTCTTTTAACAAGTCTGTGAGGTGTGGCTTATTACCCCATTTCACAGGTGAGGAAAAGGTGCTGTGAGGAGGCCCCCAGGCTGACAGTGACAGATGGCTATACTCGCCTTCCTTCAGACCACAGTCTGGGAAGGGAGGAGGCCACTGCACGGAGAGGAAACCAAGGCCGGCGGAGGTCGGCAAATCACACAGCTTGTTAGTTTATGAGGGGCAGGCCTGGGAACCACTGGTGTTAACAGTTAGCGGATTACTCCGCATAAGCCCAATTCTGCAAAAACAGTCCCACGTGCGGAAGCTCTGTAACAGAACCAGAAGCTCTGTCTCCTTCCCCTGTCGTGCTGCAAGTCAGTCTAGGACGGTCACCGCCATTCTGTGACAGTGATGATGCCGAAGACTGTGACGGTGATGACAGGCTTGTACCGGATGCTCCCGTGCCCCTGATATCATGCCAGGTGTTTTACGTGCAGAAGCCTGCTGAGTTTCCATGGCCACACAAGGTAGGTACTATTATTATGCCCATTTTACAAAAGAGAAAACTGAGGCAAGGAGGGGTCAACTCATTTGTTGAAGGTCACCCTGCTGGTGAGTGCCGGGCCCCAGAGTCAGACCCCAGCAGCGAGCCTGCAGAACACTGGCTGGTCATCACTTTACTTGACAGACTAATAACAAATGTGGTGACGTCGCAAGTAATCAGAGCAGCAGGAGCTGAAGAGGCACCTCCGGGGTCCACTGATGATCAGTCCACTGGTACCTTCTAGGGGTGGAGCAGGAAAGTTACCCGGGGGATGGGGCCTGCCTGGGTTTCCCGCTTCCCCTTTCCCTATGTAGCATCAGGGCTGGAGCTTCAAGCTTGCCCTAGATGAGCCCAGGTCCATGAGCCTGACCCTGGATGCTGCCTCAGCTCTGACGCCCCCACTTTCGAAGCCATGGTGGCCTCCACTGTGGCTCCATGAATGTGAGACAAGGACAGGAGAGCCAGTGTCTGGGATGATAGGGAACAGCTGCAAGGAGACCAGGAAGGATTGTGGAGAGGAAGCTGTTTTCTTGGGGCCCATCGGGACAGCAGGCTGAGGTGGGACATGGCAGTAGAAGTCTTAGAGGAGACTTCTGGGCCAGCTGCCACCAAGGGCCATATGCCTACCTGCCCCCAGAACTCTGGCATGTGCAAATGCCCCCTTGTGCAACTTGGCCAAAACTCCAAAACTAAATGTTCCTCTTGATTGTGCATAGCCCCGGCATAGAGGGGACTTGAAGGGCCAGCCAGAGGGCACGCTGCTACCTGCTGCCTTGAAACGGTGGACTCGGGCCCAGTAGCATGTGGAAGGGCAGAGTGTTGGAGCTTTACAGACTCAGTGCAGATCCCAGCCAGACTGGGCCAAATGGTGCCCCCGCCAAGATTCACATCCGTCTGGAACTTGTGAATGCGACCTTATTGGGAAAGAGGGTCTTCGCAGATGTACTTTGTTAAAATGGGTCAGGCTGGATTAGGGTGAGCTCTAATCCCATGGCTGGCATCTTTGTAAGAAGGGGAAAATTTGGGCCCAGACCCTCAGGGGAGAAGGCCCTGTGAGGATGGGGGCAGAGAATGAGCGAGGCTTGTCTGCAAGCCAAGGAATAGCAGAGACTGTCGGCTAACACAGAAGCTAGGAAAGGCCAAGGAGGGTTCTTCCCTTAGAGGGAGTCTGCGAAGAGAGAATGGCCCTGTGACGCCTTGAGTTTGGACCCCTGGCCTCCAGAACTCGGAAGCAATAGGTTTCCGTTGCTTTAAGTCATCCAGTGGGTGGGACTTGGCTATGGCAGCCTGGGAAAGTAATGCATGAGACCCATCACTTGGGAGCTGGGTTACCTCACATCGGTCACCAGCCTCTCTGAGCCTTGGGAAGCACCCCTATGGGAAGGAGGATGGCATGTAGTTTCTGGGGTGTTTTGAAGGTTAAATGAAATAACGGGCACGACCTGACGTGGTCCATCCACGCAGTGGAATCTGCCATCGGCCTGTTTAGTCTCAGCGACGCTTCACAGCTGGGCTCCCAGTGGCTGATGGAGGGGCTGACAGCCCCCTGTTACTTTTTAAAGTTAATTTTGAAAATTCCAAGTTAACAACTGGGCGAAGTTGATCATATTTACGCCATCTTTATTAAGAGGATCACAAGTCGTGTGTTCAACATTCCGAAGCAAAAGGAACAAAACAGACACACTGTTCACTCTGCACACCCAGATTCCAGGCTTGTACCAACTGAGCGAACACTCAGTGTGCACCGGATGCCAGCTGACTGCCTGGTGCCAATGGGAAATAAAGTCATGTATGTATCTACACACACATAAACTGATCTCTAACCTTGTATATAAAACCACATCTGTCTATCTCCTTGCGCATATTGGAGGCATGTCTGTTCCTAGCAGATAAATACCTACGTATCTCCTCAACAGTTCCATCCAGCAAATATTTACTTAGTGTTCACTCTCTGCAGGGTGTGTGTATGAGCGCGTGCAGTCCGAGCGGTACATGTTTGTACATAAATAAGATACACGCAGAACTGATTATACCAGAAGCCAACCCAATGCTATTTGCAGGGAGCATCACCATCGGAAAGCAGAGTATACTCCATTCCCCGGGCGGGATGCTGCCAAAGCCCCGAGGTGAACACTAGCACTCAGCTGCCAGAGAAGGCAGCACAGAGCATGGTGGGTGCAGGAGGGGAGGCCTGGGGTCCCCTCTAAGGTGAGCGGTGTGAGGTTCGGGGCTACTGGCCCCTTCAGTTCAGTGGCATCCAGGCTGCCAGCGTCTCACCTTGGAGGGGTGTGGACTAAAGCACCTTTAGGCAAGAGTTTCACTTGGGTACGTGGCTACCTATTCGTGCCTCCCACATGGAGCCCCCCATGATACAGGTGCACTGATGCTCCTTGGTGATGGCCCCCACCTCTCAGGCCTCCCCTGCGTCCCCAAAGCTCTACCTCCTCTTTTGTGACTCTCGTCCCCACGAAGGGGCTGGGACAGGTAAGGCTGAGTCAGGACTCGAGGGAGGGGGCTGTGCTCTTGCCTTCCCTCTCTTAGCTGAAGTGGTTCACTCCCCCCCACCTTCCCTACTAGACTCCGAAGCAGGTTTGCCGGGTCTGGCTGGCTGGCCTGACCCTAGAGCCCAGCACAGAGGCCCTAGGGGGTCCTTGATGAAAGCTGGGAACACGGCAGCTTGGAGAGATGTAGGGGCTTGTCCAAGGGCAGCAGGGCAATGGAGTGCGGTCTGTGTGCTCACAGCCCTGACTCAGCAGGCTCATGCTAAGGAAACGTAACACTTCTTTGCCCCCTTGGACCGCACTTACTGTCCAGGTCTGACCCCGCCCACCATCATGTGAGCTCCCGGGGAGGGACCCTTGTCTGGCTTGTTCACACCTAAGTTTCTAGGTACCAGCACACCAAGGCCACCAACTTGTATGCAACAGTTACCCAGCAGGTGTTTATTGAATGAATGACTTAGGGGCCTCGTACAGAGCTCCGGGCCTTAGAGGCTGCAAGGCCACAGAGGGACCGTGTTTTTGCCCAGGTGGACAGGAAATTATCCCTTGAAGCCCCTGGAGCCTGGCTGCATCTTCCAGGAGAGGGAAGGTGGGCAATCGTGAGGGGTAGGAGTCAGCTGCAGAGCTGAGTGTAAATGAGTGGGATTTGCCTATGACGAAGGGGCTCTAGTCAAGGACACGTCCTATAATAACTGAACATTTCTAAAAAGACTGAAGCTTAAACGCAGGAAGTGAGTCTATATGCAGGAGGGCAGTTCAGGGGTGGAGATTATTTCCGGGTGAGGTTGGGGATGAGGAAGGAAGGCAACAACCTTTCATTAAGCCCCATGGAGGCTGACTACTAGGGACTGAACGTACTTTGTCCTATTATAGGTAGGTAGCTGGGACGACCTCTATTTAACAGATGAGGAAACTGAGGTTCAGAGAGGTAAAGCAACTCGCTCCAGGTCACACAGCCAGGATGTAGCTATGCTGGTACGACCCAGCTCCCACCCTGGGCCTTAGGGAAAACTGCTGCTGGTGTGGCAACTAAATGTAGCATAGTGATTATTGCCTGCTCCCTGCCACCTGCTTTTTTCTTTTTTCTGTGAGGATTTTGCTTTTTCTCCCCAGCAGAAAGGATACATTTGGGTTTTTTTCCCTATGGCATACCATCCTGGAAGGGCATTGGGTTTGGCCTCTTCATCAGAGACAAGGGCTACATGAGAGACATGGGCTTCTGGCGATGCACCCCTCCCCCACAAGCCCACTCCTCCCGTCTTCTCCGGAGAGCTCCCTGATACCCCTGTGAGACAGAGGGACAGTCTGCATTGGTGGCCTCTAGTCCCTGTCAGCTGGCACAAAAGCAAATGTCTGCAAATTTAGGTGCTGGATAAACAAAAGGAACTTAAAGTGGATCCCTCATCACTAAGAACACATCTCTGTGGGCTAATCCACAGAGACCTATACAGGCGGATGGAGCCTGTCCCTGTGGGGCAGGGCGAGGCTGTCCCCAGGGGAGAGCCAAGCACCTGAGCAAACACATGGGTTTAGCTATTATAGGGTCTTGACTGGACACTTTTTCACAAACAAAGGCTGCTCAGCTTGGTAGCTAAGGGACCTCCTGTGTAAGGAGCTGGGTGCCCTTGGGACCCAGGTTACTTGGGCTCTCTCTTCTCCAGGCTTCTCATCTGTTGAATGGGGATAGCAGTACCCACCTCTTGTACTTGCTGTGACATTTTAGATGAAGCACTCAGTGCAGGACCTGGCACCCGGTACACTCCGAGTAAATGTTAGCTATTAAGACAATATTAGCATCGTCAACAGCTAATCGTCTGTGCAGGGCGATGGGGGGCTGATGAGTGGAGGTGTGTGTGGGGGTGTGTGAGTTCCACCTCGGCTGTGAGGATCCTGAGGCCTAGGGCAGACTCCGGAGGCACCGACCCAGTCCCCTGTTTTGCTGAGCCCTCCAGCAAGGGGCCTTTTCTTCCCACACAGGCTGCCTGCTGCCATCTCTGTCATTTGGGTTGGCCGCCCGTCCCTGCCCTGGCAAGGGCAAAGAGGAGGCCTGGCCAGGGGGCTCTGGTTCCAGGCAGCTGGCCCTGAGCAGGCCAAGGACTCTCTGTCCTGGGAGGGAGGCAGCCCTGGGTTGCAGCTGCTCCTCTGGGAGGGGCAGAAGAAGCCCTTCTCTGCCCTCTCAGCCCAGGGGTCAGCACCCCAGAGGGGCTCAACCCCAAGACCCTCCGTCCCCATCAAGCTGCTTCCTTCCCCTGTCCGTTTGCCCCAGGGACCTGAGAAAATGAGCCAAGTTCTGGGGAAGTGGAGCTCCAGCCAGGGGACCGGTCCCCTTGACCCCAATTACTTCTGCTTGGGGGTCTGTCCTCTTGAAGAGTCTCTCTCCTTTCCACCCTCCTGCTAAGGCCACAGGCCGGCCTTCCAGATCTCTCCCTTTCCCACACTCCTTCCTGCGTTCCCCTTCACACACCCATTCTTCTTAAAGGGGTTCTAAGAAGAACGAATTTCCTATGAACAGAACAATGCCCTATTAATCTTACGAGGGATTTGAACTTGGCAACATTTCAGCCTTTGACTTAAATATCATTTTGGCAATGAGGGAGAGAAAAAGAAGGCTGACTTTTGGACAATACGGAGTTTCCAATACCTTCTGAGCATGAGATGATCTCGAATATAAAATTAAATCCCCCTCTACCTCTTCCCCGCCCTCCCCCCTCCCTCACACAAAAGCTCACTTCCCACATACTTCATGGGGATATTTCAAGTTAAAGTTTTGTTTACCTTATAGAAAAGTTAATTAGTTCCTTTTGATCTCACAGGGAAAACCACACAGGAAATTTTTCTTCGGAAAGTGTACACACGAAGGCACGCTTTGCCCTCCTAACCAGAGATATTCATTAAAACAATTCGTTTCGATTTTTAATTTAAAGAAAACATTTGACATTTTCCCTATTTATTATTAAGAAAGTAGCTGTCCCTCGGGCGGAGCGTGAAGGGGTCGGCCGCCGTGTTTCTGCTGTGCTCGCGGCCAGCGGCCAGCGTTGGGCTCTCTCTAATCTGTCTGTAGTTTGTTTGTCTGCTTTGGGTAACAAGAGACTTCTGCAGAGAGGCAAACCTTCAAACATGCCAGATTTCAGTTGCCCAAATATTAAAAATCCAGGGTTTTGGAGAGGGAGACTTGTATGGTTTAAATAAAGATATTTAAGTTCTGAAACATAAATATTCAAGATCCTGAAAAAAACATATCATTGCATTAAAATCTGAAACAGACAGTGGGTGAGTCGAGGGGAGAAAATGTTTACTTTTTTTGAGGTTTATCTAATGAAATATAATAAATAGGACATCGTGCTCCTTTTTTTTTTCTAACCCCTCGAGATATTTCAGCAGTACTATAAGCTGCTTAGTAAAAGTCTGGAAAGGGAAACGCTTGGATTTTGAAAATGTGATTTTCAATCTTAAGCACATTTTCCACATCTTGTATTGTTACAGGATAAGGGACGCCGAGGATTCTGCAAACTGTGGAATTCATTTCCCGCACAGACCAAGCGAAAAAGAAATAGCATGGCTTCCCCAAGGTTGAAAGAACAAATGCAAAGATATTGCCGATGGAGCAGCCAAAAGCTGTGGTCCCGATTCCTGCAAGGAGACAAAAACCCAACCTTGCAGATAGCTGTGGCACAGACGAAGAGCCGAAAAGCCCGTGGAAGAGATGTTTTCACAAAAGAAAAACCGCAAGAACGTAACAGCTCGGCAGAGCGGTGTTGACATCAGTATGTCATTTCGAGGATATTTTGGGGTTGCGTATCCTTTTCCTGCCCCTGACACAAATATTTGGAGATTGGGACTGTCATTGTTGATAGAAATTAAATTGATGCTGCATTCAAAAGATATAAAAACCATGTTAACATATGGGACGACTTTGATGATGTTCTGTACAGCAAAAGTATAAGAATCTGATGACATTTTATTGTCACCAATTTTGTGTTTTCATCTGCACCAACCGTTGCCTTTAAAAACAGAACTCTTAATATAGATTCCTTTTTTTAAATGCGCATTTCTTTTTCCAAAGTTTTCACCTGAAGGTGATTTTTTTTTTTTTTAGTTTAAGTATATCCCATTCTCCCCTTTTCTTTTTTTTTTGGGGGGGGGATGGTGGAGGTGTGTGAATGTCCATTTGTGAAGTTAGAAAAGAGTGCATATATTTTCAACAGGGGTTTAAAGTTGCTGGCAGTGGGAGCAGATTTCTGCAAACGAACAGCCCCAGGGAAACCAGTTATTAATGCAAGTTTCCAAAGTCTTTTTTTTTCAAAAGCAGAGTCCAAAAACCTTTTAAAAATTGTCCTTCTATACCATAATTATTTGCACTTTCTAAGACACCTTTAATATTGTCTTCTAAAATGTTTATGCTTTTTGGAGTTGGAAATAATCTCCCTTTTTTCTTTTCCTTTAGTCCTTGAGGAAACCAGCTTAATGTAAACTTCAAGGGGAAGAAAGACTCATTTAACAAAATTGATGGAAAATAGAGGCTTCAAATGGATACCCAATTCCCTCTTTGAATTTGCCAAATAACAACTAAAAATCAAATACTTCCCATAAGGCTATCGATGGGATTCCTTCCAAATAAATAGGCATCTATTTTTATTTTCATCAAAACAAATCATTTTCTCTGGCTAGTAGTTTTGGAAGCTGGGGGCCCTCACCTCTCTAGGGCTCTCCGTTGGGAACTTGGAGATTTCATTAGACAAATATACATAATTTTCCTTTCCATGAATTCCCACCAAGTTGACACCCTTTCTCTAGGGGGGCAGTGGGCTGGGGGAGAGTTGGGACCCACGATGGACACTTCATTGGCCTGGATACAAGAGGGAAGGGGGCCAAAGAGCTGAGAGAAAGCCACACTCCAAAGGGAGGGAACGTTGGCAGACCGGTAAAAAGAGCAAGACAAGTAAATATTTTTCTAGCACCCTTCCAAGTTAAAAGCAACGAAGCCACCCCATTAAAGAAAGGAAAAAACAAAATTCGTCCCTACCTTTGTCAGATGCAAAGTAATGGGGAAACTTGTTTCCAGAGTGGTTACGACCTGCCCAGAGCTTCTTACCTTAAATCTATACATTTTGAACAAAAACAGCTTGGAGCAATTCTCTCCAAACAACCCCAAATGTTAACCATTCCATCTCAAGATCAGGTTTCTCCTTCAGCCTAGACGGTGATATCAGTTGGGTTTTTTTTCTTTCTTTTTCTTTTTTAAAAAAAAAATACATATTCTTATGTTTCCAATCCTCAAACGTACCTTTTTCATCTTCGTGAACGCTCCTTCTGGCCGCTGGATGGGATGGGAGCGGTCAGGAGCCCTCTTTTCAGAACAATTAGCCTCCCACTTGATCATTTTAAGACGGGATGATTTGTTATGGTCACTGAGTTGGGGTCCCCCCACAATATTGTTGCAGATACGTAAAGTTTACTGCGTGTTGTAAATATGTCAGCTTTGCCAGGGAGTTTGCTAATAAAGAACTCAGAGGTATTATTGATGGAAAAGATAATGTTTTCAATAAGACTTGCCGGGGCTGAAGTTTGAGACATTCCACACCCAGCAAAGCAAAGGCGTTTGAAACGCCGGCTTGCTGGCCGCGGTGCAGCAGTGTTGGGCCGGCGGCCGCAGGCCAGGCAGCTGCCCATCCTCCATGGTCGCTGTGACTCTCTTTTTCAGCACTGTTTTAAACGCCTGACTGGTTTTAAGAGCTCTGTCTTTTTAAAATGACCTTCTTGACCGTCAGTAATAGCCGAGCTTACCAGAGAGTCACCAGAGACCATTTTTCCCCCGTCCGATCCCTTTTGCGTTTGTGAACTCACCCTGTTGATGGGGGGTAGGGGGAAAGAAATCCAACTTTTACATTTGAATCTCACGTTCTCATTTTTAAATGGCAACTTCTGAATGGAAATTGGAATCCTTTTTCCTTCCCGCTCCTTTGTGGGTTATTCTTCGGCTTTCTTCCCGTACAAAGAATAAAAGAAATTGCAGAAATTTGGTCTCCGTCCACCACGTGGACCCGGTCTCGCAATCAGTCTCTTGCTCTTGGCTTTTGTCATATTGCCCCACATGACAGTTTCATCTGGTGCTAATGTGGCTGTCACATGGGCTGGCCTTCAGAATTCCATGCTCGTTTACCATTAATCAAATGCATCATTATGGATTGTGTATGCGTTTAGAGCAGACCCAAGCCCCGGCTCAATATTGAAGTGCATTTTTCATTCACGTTCAGCAACAAAACTCACATCTGCTGTGAAGATTAACGGCAAGGCCAAAGCAACATTCTTTGTTTGCCTGGTGCAGAAATCTACAACCCTAAATTACAGGTTGGTAAGCAACGTCCAGGTAGCGCTCGTTTTCCCACATAACTCTTATTACTGATGGGCCACCACAATCACCCCCTGCAAACTGCTGCTGGTGAGAGAGAGGAGAGGCCAAAGCTACAGGAGAGTACCATCTAGGCTTCCGAGGACCCTGGGGTTGGGGGAGGGTCCCTCCTTTTGACTGGGGGGATTTTAGTTTTAAATTGCATTTAGTCCAAATGGGGACTTGCCATTCTAATTTGGAAGAATGTGAAGTATTTGCTGGCTGAGGGTGGATGGTTGGGGGTGGGGGCTCAGGGGTGTCAGTTCCTGATGCCTTCAGGAACTGAGGACTGTGTTTTCCTGGGATCCATTCATCAGCTAGGACTCTACGGGAGCACTCTGAGTTCCAGAATTTTCCTTGGGAGGCCTGTCTCCTGTCAGTTGATGGGGACCTCAGTCTCCTGGGCACATAAAGAGGGTTTTCATTGGGAATTTCCAATGATCAAAGTCTTTCCCGAGGACGGGGACTGCATTTGAGGTAAAAAAAACCTTTCCTGAGCTGTCACATTAGTTCCAGGAGACCGGGCCTGGTGCCTGAGACCGGGCCAGCAGCACTGACCCCTCTCTCCCGGTGAGGCTGGAGAGACAGGTCTGACTTGGGGTCAGCTCACATTTTGATGTCTGATTGCCAAAAATCCCCATCGCAGATTGGGAACACAAGAAGAGTTTTGTCCCGAGTGGGGATGAGCAGTGGGATACAGGGACTGTGATGTTGGCTTGTTTTGTGGCATTGGTTTTCCCTCCCAACAGACAGCTGGGCCTGGATTTTGACTTGGTGGCCCCTCCTAGGGAGGGGGGGGCACTCTTGCCCTAGAAAATGTCTCTGTTGTGAAGCCTTCTTGGGTCACTCCACGGCTCATGAGATTAGAGAAGCCTGTTAAAAATAAACATCTTTTTAAAATATGCTGCTCATGATCCACCTTACTCTGTGGTTGGGGAGGCTCAGGAGAGGCTGAGAGGTAGGAGCTGCTCTGTGGGCTTGGTGCTCAGGTGCAGGGCTCTATCATGTGGCCGCCTAGGCATGTTTCGGGAACCCTCCTCCCTCAGAAGTCTCTGTTCCCATCCTGGAAGGTCTGGGCCACTTCCTCACAGAGGAGTTCCAGGGGCACCAGAGCACAGGTCTTCAGCCATGAGGGAGGGACAGGGCAAACAGTTGGTGCAGAAGCGGTGACCTGCAGAAGCAGCTTCAGACAGCTGAGTCAGGCAGCAGCTGTCAGTGGAAGGCTCAGTGGTGGGGGGTGCTGCACATGGATGGAGGAGTGTGTGAGCAGTCCAAGGGAGTTGGGGGGTGCTGCCCTATCCCCCTAGGGCAAGCCCCAGGCTCCATTTTTGTGCAGTGGGTCCCTCTTTCTCAGGGGAAGTGGCCCTGATGCTCTCAGCTAGGCAGTCTCTGGAATCTGGGATGGCAGCTCATGGCCAGCAGGTGTGACCTCAGAGAGGAGGACAGCTGGAGCAGCACTGCTTTCCCTCCCACCCATGACCTCTAGGGCTTGAATCAAGGTGGCTGGGGCCAGGCCTTGAGCCCAGGCTGAGCAGACGCCTGTGGGGCAGGGCTTTGGGGGTGCTGCCTTCTGAGGCCTTCAGCTGTTCTAGCTGGGACTGTGGCTTAGTCTCGGAATGACCTGGGACTTCACCAAGGGCCTGGGGTGCACTACACTCCCTGTGCACAGCCTTTGGGTACTCTCTTCCTAGGCTTTTCAATCCCACAATAGACTCAGGTGCTTCGAATGGTTTATAGCCCATCCAAAGTCAACCAGAACCTGGGTCTTTCTGAACCTTGAGCCCAACCTCTGTGAATGATGCTGCCATGTCACTAAGCTGATAAAAACGCAGGGCCTTGAGACCCAGAGTGGGTCTTCTCAGGCAAAGACCTGGGGGATGGTCCAACCCAGCTGCTTATGAAAGCACAGAGGTCTGGCCCACTCTGAGCAGGCTCACTTGGGTTTTCAGGGACATTGCTCTGGCTTCTTGACATTTTGATTTTTTTTAAAAATTAGGATTTGGGTCATTTTGGTTTGAGGTTCAACAAGTCAACATGGCTTGTCTGGCTTTTTGCCTGCCACCTGGTCTGCTTCAAGGACAGAGAAGAGTGTCTGTTTATCAAATATGTGCAGGTGAGGCTGCCCTGGGCGGGGTGGCGGCGGGGGGTTGTCATTTCATTTTTCTCGGCTTCTGTTCCTTTTCAAGGAAGCTGGTAAGTCTGATCTTCTCCTTCCTGGGCCGGTCATTTAAATAGGTGGACCCAGGACACTGCTCATTGGGTGACTGCAGCCCCTCAGTAGTGGAGATGTATCAACGAGCAGTATCTGACACGGAAGGATGCTCATGACATGTGCAAATTTAAACTCCCTGTCAATGACAAAAGCCACACATATCCCTGGTAAGAAAATGAAACTCTACCGAAGTATTTCTAGAGTGAATGAACTGTGTTAATATTTGCACGATGCTCAGGAGAACGGTGCCTGGCACACAGTGAACACTCTCGAAGTGCTTGTTAAATAATAATGGATGAGACCAGAGGGGACCTTTCCCCACTCTAGATCTGCTGTCTCCCTCTCCAGAAGCGACCAAATCAATAATCTCTTGCGTGTTCTTCTAGAAATTTTGTGTGCTTATGTAAGCATGTGGGCACAGCCAATTTTACCTTGCAAGGTGAAAAGAGAAGGTTATAAAACAGCTTTGAACAATATGATTCCATTTTCAAAGCAAACACACGAACCATGTGTAGAAAATCCTCTGGGGTGGTGTCTATCAGAGCAGGAACAGTGGTTCACTCTGAAAAGTGGGATCATGGGTGGATTTTCTTTTTCTTTTTGTCTCCCTTTGCTCTCTCCTTTTATAGTTCTAAACACAAATTAAAGAGAGCTGCATCTAACTAATAAATGAATGGATGCTACGTGGACCCTGGTGTTGTAAGAGGGCCAATGTCCCGGCAAGGGGCTCAGGACCCCCATCATGGGGGTTGCCCAGACTACCTCCCATTTGCTCCCTGGGATCTGTCACTCTCTTGCAGATCCTGAACTCTGATCTACATTTGGCTCTGCCAGGTGGCTCCAGGCCTCCCCTCGAGCCCCCTGAATGGATGATCCCACCAGGATAAAATGGTCAGGAGGGTCCTACACACGCTTCCCAGCTCTTGCTGTTTGCTTTGCTCCCTCCACACCCATATCCATCCAGCAGTCGTGGGGAGGAGACCCTCCTCTCTCTCCTGCCCCAGCCCTGGAGGGCCTGTCTGGTTGGACCTGACTCTTTATCAGGGAATGAGAGTGACACCCATTTGAAGTGAATCTACTTATGTGCCCATGAATCCCATGGCCTAGGGCCCTTGGCCCTGTCAGGCCATCCCCTCAGGGTGTGCCTTTGAGATGCGAGCAGGCAGATTCAGGCTGGCTCTCCAGCTCTGCAGCCTGCCCTCCTTGTAGCCCAGCCGGATTCCTGCAATGGCTGGCAGAGCAGGGGCCTGGAGGAGGATCCTGAACGGGCACAGCTGACTCTGCATGTGAGTCTGCAGTCAGACAGACTCCGGCTACGAGCTACTGCATTTTGCTGTGCAGAATGCATTCCCATGTATAGTGCTCACCCATGTTTTTGGCCCAAAGTTTCAGGACAAAAATCTTCATTTTAATTTTTTAATTCAATTTTTGTTTATTCATATTTAGAAACAAATCCAATGATCATATTCCGGGGTATTATTTTACATATGGATATCATTATTGCTTTCTAGAGTTGCACTTTTAATGCATGGGCATAAATAAAACACTTAAAAACATACAGATACAGAATTAGTACTACCCATGTATAATGCACACCCTTATTTTTCCCTCAGAAATTTGGGTAAAAAGTGTGCATTATACATGGCAAAATATGTAGGTGCTATTGCTTACCTGCTGTGGGACCTGGAGCAGGTCAGTTTCACCTGTCTGAGCCTCAGTTTCCTCATCTCTAAAATGGGGGCAGCGTGGCGCGTTCCTCGCAGTGCTAACATATCTTCATCCCTAACTCACCCCTTCAGTATGCATGTTTCCAAGGGCCTCCTGTGTGCCAAGCTTTACTGGTCCTCGTGCAGGCTGCAGGCTTGACAAATACCCACACAGGATGCAAGGTAGGGCAAAAGAAATGCTTCCCTGCGGAGAGAGCCTGGGAAAGCAGGCGAGGATAGGAGCTCTGATGTGGGGCTCGCAGTGGGCAGGGAAGCGTAGGCGTTTTCACAGCCGTTCCACACACATGACTTTGCCTATTTCTCACAATAGTCCTGGAATTAGACTTTTGCTGAGGGGAGGTGAGACTGAACTTATTTGTCAGCCTGGTTGAGCTGGATAGGAAGTGCAGGGGGAAATGCCCGACAATATGAACAATACCCAGAGTCCAATCCATCCTTCCCCTCTGCTCTCATCCGAGGGGAACTGGTTGCTTCAGCCTCAAGGCAGGGAGAGGTTGAACACCACCCCAAAAGCAGCTTTCCCTGGGTGACCTCTCTTCCACTTTTCCATTGTTGCTGTCCACAGGGCTGGAGAGGACAAGGTCTTCGGACAGACCAGCCTCCGACCGTGACTCTGCCACTTGCACACTGGGGATCTTGGTTAAGCCTCGGTTTCCTCATCAGGAGAATGGGCACAAGGGCAATGCCCACCTTGCCAAGCTGCTGTGAGGATTCCAGATAGTGCAAAGCACCCTCTTAATTCCTAGCACATGCCAGCATGTCTGAGGCAGGGCTGGGTCCTCCGCCAGTGGGGCCCAGTGTCTGGACTCAGGACATGGTTCTCCTTATTACAAAGCCACACAGCAGGTCCCAGCTCATCTGGGGCCCACGTGAAGCTTGGGGCTCTGGAGAAATTTCATCCTTTTATTTGCCTTTTGTCTTCCAGACCCTGGCTGAATGCGCCCACCCACCTGCTGCCCCACCAGACCCCCATCAGGAGAAGAGAGCAGTGAGTAGAGGCCAGGAGCAGAGGCGGGTTTGCAGGAGTGATTGGGACTCCAGCATTTCTGGGTGACGAGATCTTCTGGGTGACAGGGCCAGACACAAAACCTGCTCCGGTGCTCTCCTTCCCCCAACACTTCCCAAATCAAGAAGGCAACGCAGGGTTTGGTGTTTTTCCCTCCCTCCTCTCATCTGTAAAATTGAGACATTACAACTCTGAAATGGGCTTTGAGCCTGTAGAAATTAATCCGGTTTGGCAGGAGGTCTGCAAATAAACATATTGTTTCGATTGGTGTTGACATTTGGATTGTGAGAAGGTTTGAAAATGTAACTGCAGTTGGGATTTTCCAGCCCGTCCAAGTTTTTGCGTGGAGGGGGCTCAACAAGCATACTCTGGCGGCTGGGAGAAGGCCTGCTTCCCACCAGCCTTGGGCCCTGCTGGGCGAGGCTGCAGGCGTCGGGCTCTGAGCCTGTGCTAAGGGGGCAGCTTGTGCTCCTGGGGGCAGGCATTTCAGGATGCCAGGCCTCTCCAGGCAGCTGAGGCAACCAACCTCTCCAGGAGTGACCCAAAACATGTAGAGCACCTACTATGTGTCTAGCACCTTATAGGGCAACTTCATTTAGTCCTTGCACCAGTGGGCACAAAATATGTATGATTATCTCCATTTCACAGACTGGGAGGTTTAGAGACCAAGAATTTGAGAAGTGAAGTAACTTGTCCAAACCACACAGGAGTGAAGTGAGGACTTGAACTCGGCCCTTTCTGGCTCCTGATGGCTTGCCCTACACCACCTACTGTACGCCAGGAACTTTCTGGAAGGTTTTCTCATTGAGAGAATGGCTCTTTGTCCCAGGGAAAGGGTTGAGCTTGAACTGAGGTCACCTAAGTCGGCTTTGTGTTGGGTTGTCAAGATTGCTAGGTCCATCCTGTTTCTGGGACCCTTGTGGACTTAAGTCCCCCTTTGCCCTCCTGCCATCATGGAAGTGGGTCTTCCCCCGACCCCAACCTGGACTCTGTGCACTGGACCTCACCCTTCAGTGGCCTCTGAGGCCCCAAAGCCTGTCCCTCTCACTAGCTCCAGCCTCCCCAGGCAGGACCCAGCAGAGAAGCAGCCTGGTTCCCCATGGGAGGCGACAGCCCTGGCAAAGCCCCTATTCAGGGCACAGGTGCACACAGCTTTCAGGCCATGAATCCAGGAGGCTGGATGGATGGGAGGGGCAGGCACACCACTTTGGGGAAGGGCTTGGTACTTTCCGCACTGAGCGACTTCTATGTGTCCTGAGCCTCATCTTCCAGCCTCTCAGCTTCTGAGAGATGCAAAGACCAACTTCCAGTGGCTTCAATCACCGGGGCTCCCTTGTCTTGTCTCCTCCCGTCCTCTGCACCTGTGCATGCATGGCTGAACATGGCTGGGACACACACACCACCAAGCTGCCTGGTCCCACTTTCACCTCACCATCAGGAACCTCCTGTGGAACAGTAGTGCTGACTGATGATCCTCCAAGCCCGCGGCCAGATGACTATTTCACCAGGTGTCAAAGTTAGACCACGTATAGCAAGAATCCTCAGGCACGGGGCCTCAGTGCTATGGGGGATGTAAGCCCGCAGCACCTGCCCCTGCCCCTGCACTCTTTTTGCAGCCTAGAGCACAGGAAGTGGGGCTTGCAAGCTGGCAGCCCAGGTCCAGCCGCACGCCCTGGCTCCATGAGGGTGTGGGGACTTCATGCCTGACCACAGTTCTTCTAGCTGCCCTCTCTGCTCCATCCCTCCCCTCCTCAGGCTCTGGAGGTAAGAGGTCTCCTAGGGGAAGGACCACGTTCTCTGTTCCCATAGATGAGGGGAGTTTCTACCACAGACTGAGAGACCTTGCCCCTGCACCTTAGCACACGGGGATGTCCTTTTCTCTGCTCCCACCCCCCACTCCCCGTCCCCATTTGGCTTGACTTTGCCACTTTACTTCATATGTTCAAAGGCTCAAAGCCATGACCAGAAGTTTGGGGATGTTGGGTTTGGCCTGACACCATTCTGGGAGCAAATGTTTGGGCTTAGATTTGTCTGGAATTTTTTCTTTTCTTTTTTTCTATTTTTTTTGTGGGCTGGCTTTGCCTTCAGGAGGTGTGGACCTCTGACTAGATCCGAGGTTCTGGAAATCAAGAAGGTCTGTGTTATTTCAAGGCTCAGAAAATCACTGTGGTTTTGGGTCATGGTGGGGTTCGATTTGCATGCCGATAGCAGTGGTGGCCTGGGGTTTCAGACCTAGCCCTCTGCAAGGTCCCCATGGGGTTTGAGTGAGAGACACTCAGATCTGTCCCTGTGGATTGGGCTGGGCCTGGGCCAAGCCCAAGTGACAGGAAACCCAGGGAGGGGCGTGGCATGGTTCTGGGAAGTGAGAGGGGAATTCACTCTCCCTTCAAACATCTTATCACAGAGCATGCCTGGGTACAATTTCCAGGGACACATGGGAGGAGACTCAGGGGGAAAGCATGATGAAGGAGCAGAGCTGGGAGTCTGACGGCTGCAGAAGCCATGATGGGAGTGAGCAGCGAGGTCTGCACAGAGGCCTGCGTCTGCCCCACACCCACTGGGTGACTTGGGAGAGCCCCTTAACTTCTCCGAACTCCAGTTTCCTCATGCCTCTTCCCAAGGCACTTCTGAGAACTGAAGGAGATAGTGTTTGTAGAAACTCACAGAGGAGGTCAGAATGTGTGCGTTTTCATGCACTCCCCAAAGAGGCTATCCCTCGTTAATCATGTCCTTCCCAAGTGAGCACAGTGCTTAGCCCTTCTCCAAGCCTGATGGGACCTGGCCGCGTGGTGACTACTGTGAGTTTCAATGGTAAGCCGGTTGCCCTGAGCAGAGCTCTGAGGCAGAGTCCTGAACTGCCCTAGCTTGCCCCGGAAGGAGCTCTTCTCTCTGGGCGCAGTGGCCTCCCTGCTGTGGACACCAATCTCTGGTTACCTCCCGAGGGTGTTATTCCTGCCAAGGCCTGTCACCTCCTGCCTCTGAAAATGGCTCGTCCATTTCCATCTTGCCAGGCCTGGGGGACCCTGACTTCCCTCCCCAGTCACAAGGAGTGCCCACAGTCTCCGGGTTTTCAATTTTGGGATCAGCGTGCTGGAGCTTAAAGCCCTTGGTAGAGCGCCCTTGGGTTTCTAGCTGCAATTTATAATCCTCGGTGCCGTTGGTCCCATGACTGTTAGTCTAGAAACCTTGAATTTTGGTCTGTAAGTAATAATATTGGCCTTGATTCACCGACTGACTCGGCTTTCTGTTCCGGGTACTTACTGAACCCTCACTGTCGCCCTGGGGCACTATAGCACTACCTCTGTTAGACATGAGGAATGGAGGTTCCGAGAGGGTAAGCGACATACCCACACTCACACAGCTTGTAGTTGCGGGGCCGCGGCACAGAGCTGGCTCTCTGGCTCCGTGGAGAGCCATCTATTCTGCACAGACTGAAATGAAGGGCAGCTGGTGCTCGGAGGAACCCCCTCAGCCTCTGGCTCGGTCAGTGACTCCAAATCTCTCGGGAGTCCTTCTCCATCTGGAACAGGTTGGGTGAGGAACCCCCCGGCCAGAAACCCATCTCCAGCCTTGGAAGACATGAATGGCTGGCTGCTTTGCCAGGCTGGTCCTCACAGCCTGTCCAGAAGGTACAACCGGTCATGAAAGGTGAACTGTTGTGAGCAGAACCGCCTGGGGATGTGTTGGAGGCGCCTCTGATTAGCTGGCCATGGCCCCTTTCAATCCCCTGGTCTGTTCTGCCACCAAAACCGCGAGCCTCAGGACGACAGTCACCCCCCGCCCTTCCCTGGCAGGGTAGCCCCGGTCAATGCCCCAGTGTTCCACTGGCGTCGTCCTCGTCAGGGTTACTTTGCTCTCTTCAAAAAGGATCTGCTGCTACCCCATGGAGGCTTTACAGGCTCGGGGTTCGCTGGGTGGGAGCACAGAAGGCTTTTTGTGGCTGATTTGAAAAGGCCCTGCCACCTTTGAGGGTGATAAACAACCTTGGACGAGAGAGTCACGTTTGCATATGGAAGGACATGACTTACTTGTCGAAAACCATTTTTGTTTCCCCTCACCCTGTTGGGGCAGAGCAAAATGATGCAGAAAAGCTTCTGTCCCAGGCTCTCGTTCCCCTAGTTTCCTTCTTCTTCCTTCTTCCCTTTTGGGGGGCCAGCCACCGCCTCTGCTGCACTGAGATGTCCCGCCGAGACTGCCCTTAAGCAGCCCCTCGAATGCGCTGGTGTCTCTCAGTTTCAGGCTTTCGGTCAGCATCTCTCACTGAAGCGACTTGGCACCTGGTCTCTAGGCTTCTGCTCCTGCCTGCCTTGGGTCCTCATGGTGACCAGAATGATCTAGAACAATGCCAGCCTGATGCCCTTAGCTGCAGCTCCCTCCTGCCCCTCCATTTTCTGCTGTGGCCTCCTTCAGGCAGGTTTCTGCCTCAGCGCCTTTGTAAGCTCTGTTCCCTCTGCCTCGCGTGCTCTTTCCCCAGACACTCCCATGGCTCCGTCCTCATCTCTAGGTTTTCCCGAGGCCACTTTCTCAGTGAGATCTTGTCTTCCTAGCCTGTTTCAAATGAAAGCCCCCTGCTCCAGCAGGTTTCAAGGTCCTGCACCTAAATTGGTATTTATAATTTTTTGTTTTTTCTCTGCCCCTTCACTTGACAACTTGCCTGTTTGTATTTTGTTTATTATGTCTCTCCCACTACCATTAAGACGTAAACTTCATGAGGAAAGAGAATTGTCTTTTAAAAAAAATGTTTCATTCCCCAAATCCCAAACAGTGGCTGCACATAGTAGGAGCTAAATGTGTCTCTCCCAGGTTCTTGCTTCTTTCAGGGCTTCACGTTTCTCATAGGATAAAGAGCAGCCCCCTTAACACGCCCTCAGGACCCTGCCCTTCTGTCTGCTTCCCTGTGTGCTGATATTCAGACACAGGGCCTTTGCACTTGCTGCTGCATCTCCCTGATGTCCTATTGCTCCTCTCGGCCCCCTTGTCCTTCAGATCTCTTCTTGAATGTTTGACCCTGGGGTCGTGTGCGCTCATAGGACCTGAACTTTCTCTTGATATCACTTGCCTCCATAGTTGTACACCATCCGTGCCATTGCTGGTTTAGTATGTGTTTCTCCCGAAGGACTGTAAGCTCAGTGAGGGCAGGGCTGTGCTGGTCTTGGGAGCACGGCTGTGTTCCCAGCACAATGCCTGGGCCCTGATGCTCTTCACTGACTCAGTAAATGGCTGCCAAGGAAATGAGTGAAATAAAACACAGTTGGGGAAAGACAGGAGTAAGGGACGCATCAGAATAAAAGCCACGCAGCGTCTGTGGTACGTCAGAGCTGGGAGGTCATCTAGAGATGATCGAGTTTATAGCTAGGAGACCGCACTCCCCGAAATGTCCCCTGGGCTGCCGCCGCCTGTGTGCACGTGAACCTGCACGTGAGCATGTGCAAACGTGTGCAGGTACATGTGCACACATGTATGTGTATGGGGGGTTTGGGGAGGTGAAAGGAGTGGCAGAGGGACTAATCTCAGATCCCCTTTTCCACTTCACACAGAGCATCCCTCTTTTACCTGTTTACGTATTGGACTTCAGCTTCTGGTTTTGTTTGAAAAGAAATAGTTTCCAGGCAAAATCAAGTTCAGGAACTGCTGGCCTGATCAAAACCCTCCTCCCTGTTTTAGGAGTGGCTAAACCGAACCCCGGAGAGGTAGAGGCACTTGCCCCAGGTCGCAGGCTGAGGTCCAAACCCAAGTCTGGGACTGGTCCCTGATGCCCAGCCTGCTCTTTCTGGTTTGGGCTAGGCATCATGTCCTCTCAGCTGTGAGCAGGTGGCCGAGCACCTGGATGTCCTGGAGCTTATGGAAAAGCCCCAGGGATCACCGAGCTTTAATCCCATCATGTGAATCAGAAGTAATTTTACTTGCAAGAGACATGACTTCCTAGATGCACGCAGTAAAAATCATGACGGTGAGTGCACGTACCCGGGGGACATCTCAACACAGAAAGCTGACTTTCTTTTAAGTCTTTCGGTTCATGTTCATTGGCCAAGTTCATTCAGAGTATTGGCTGGAGGTGCTCCTAGTGGATGCACAGCAGCAGATATCAAAGGTTTTAGAAAACTCTGGGAACAGAACTTGAGAGGAAATAATTTTATCGGTTAGTTTTATGCTGTATGTGTAAGTGTGAATATGAAAGAAATGAAAAGACCATTTCTCATCTATTTTGATACTGAAACAAAGTACCCATGCCCACTAGGATCTCTATGAGGGAAGAAGAACCATTATTTTTCATTCTTTTTAAAAATATATTTTATTTATTTATGTTTAGACAGAAGAGAAGGGAAGGAGAAAGAAAGGGAGAGAAACATCAGTATGTGGTTTCTTCCCACGCACCCTCTACTGGGGACCTGGCCCGCGACCCAGGCACGTGTCCTGACTGGGAACTGAACCAGCGACCCTTTGGTTTGCGGGCCAGTGCTCAATCCACTGAGCCACACCAGCCAGGGCTCATTCTTTAAAATAAATCTTTAGTTTACTTTCTGATGATGAAAGTGATAGGTACTGATGAAGAAGTAAAACATGACAGAAACATACATGACTTAGAAAGTGAAAATGTTTCAATATGCTGTCCCCTCCCCGACCGCAGTTAAGATTAATTTGTTTCTAAGCCTACCGAGTGTCCGTGTCTATTCTAGGCACCGGGAGGACACCAGGGAACAAACACACGTGTCATTTGTGCCCTCATGGGACTCATAGTTGAATGGGGGTGAGATTTAAGAACCACACTCTCACAAAAATTCAGCTGCATTTTGCATTGAAAAGGAGAGAAATGAGAGTGTAAAACTGGGGAAAATTGCCTTGATAGAGAGGTCTGGCCAGACTCTGTTGGGGGTGGGGTCCAGATGGAGTTGGAACCGGCTAAGCGCGTGAAGATGGGAGAGTTCGAAGGAGGAAGAAGAAATGTCCATGCAAAGGCCCTGTGGTGGAAGGACAAGGTCACGGCTGTGGTCGTCACTGGCTCGTGGCGGCAGATACATCCGGGGTCTGTGAAGCCCGCGGTAGGAGTGTGGAGTTTTTGTCCTGAGAGCAGAGGAAGCTATAAACTGTTTTCAGCAAGTGTGGGTCTGATTAAATTTGTACTTGACACATATTCTTTCAGATTCGGTGCATGCTTCGTAGGATGACTTAAGCGGAAGAGGTATTTTATGGGCTTATGCGGCTGCAGCTTGATCTAGGGGCTCAAACAGTGTCCCCAGTTGCGCTCAGGCTTGTCATCTGTCCTGCTGACTCGATTTCCAGGCTCCACGTGGGTCCTGCAGCACCAGGGACTTACACATCGTCTTCCTACCCGCATCGCAATGAAAAATAGTGTCCCCACGGCCAGCGCGTCAGCTTCAGCCCTGCTCTGGCCAGCGTCAGCCCCAGAAGCAATCATTGTGATTAGGGGAATGCGATCCTCTGCTCGGCCAGGACCGAATCACGTGCTCCAGAGGTGGTGGTGGGTTCAACTCTGCCCAGGAGCACATGGCGAATCCATGTGACAGAAGTGGAAGGCTGGTTACCTCTGGGGCGGGGGGTTGGGATCGGCTAAAAGAGGGCCCAGGTTGTCTTCTGAAAGGGTCAGAAATGTCCTGTCTTGATCTGGGGTAGCTACGTGGGTGTGAATGTGTATAAAAATGTATGGAATTGACACTTAAAATGTAGACCCTTCACTGTATGTATGCTGTAACAGGGCTTTAAAAGGTCCTGGCTGGAGAGTGGGGAAGAGAGTGTTTCCAGAGAAAAATCGGGACACTGTTACCAAGAGAAGGGTGAATGATGTTCATTATAACGTGTTAATGTCATGTATGTATTTACATGTGATACACAGACGATCTTTACCATAGTGTGGATGTCATAGCATAACCTCCATGTAGCATCTTTTTCCCTTAACAAATCTTGGGCACTTCCCCATGATGTGACCACCACATTACGCCAGGGATTTAATTTCATTAGGCAAATGAGCTTGTCTCCTCTGCAGGCCTTGCTGGAAGGGACACTCCAGAAGTGTGCTGGGGACCAG
This sequence comes from Macrotus californicus, assembly GCA_007922815.1. Taxonomy (NCBI): domain Eukaryota; kingdom Metazoa; phylum Chordata; class Mammalia; order Chiroptera; family Phyllostomidae; genus Macrotus; species Macrotus californicus. The sequence goes on from VMDR010000068.1 coordinate 384,151, forward strand.
CCCCCTGGAATGACCCACAGCCTACAGAGGGGTGCTGCTTGCCGGGTCCAGGGCCACAGGCCTTGCTCTGCTCCGTGGCGCTGGCCTGCCCTTCTCTCCTCTGGGACCTCGTGTCTTTTCCTCCAGGCTTCCTGCTTTTCCTCGCGTCCCCTCTCAAATTCCCTCGCTCCTACTAGGTTGTTAAGGACTCCGTCCATGCTTGGGCAAACGATTTGCTTCTCTGTGCATTGCTTTGTCCTCCGTATATGGTAAGAGTCTCAGCAGAAGGGAGGATTAGAGTGCTCAGCACACAGTAGGAGTTTTATCTGGGCTGGTCATTACTCCAGTCTCTGGGAGTGTGGGAAAAATGGTGGGAGCCTTCCCAGCCGTGTTCATGGCATTCCTCCCTCTGGTTCTGGTCCACCTCAATGTCCTTCTCTTTCACCCCCTTTGTCTGGTTGCCTTTCCTTTTAATTTTTCTTCCCAGAACCCCTTTTCTTGACCATGAAGGCAGTGAATGCTTCAGCCTGTTCTCTGGGAGACTGCCCCCCAGCATGGTGCCCTGAGCTCAGGAATGCCTGTGGATAGACGCCCCTGGGACCCCCTCTGCTCCTCTACGGTCTGACAACCTTCAATCTCCGTTTGTCTTCCTCTGGCTTAGGAATCCCTTTACCTGTTAGCATCATTGGTGAGAAAGGTCCAGGCTTTGAAATTGGACCTGAGTTCAAACACAGCTCCAAGAAGCTTGCTCCTGAGATAATCTCGTTTTCCTCAGTTGGGAGATTTGGCCCGTGCTTCCCCTGGCAGGGTTAGGAGGGTTAAATGTGTTCAGATATGTGTGTCTAGCACACAGTAGGTCTTCAATACATTCTTGTTCTCTTTTTTTTCTGCCCCAGCAATGAGATTTACTTGGCAGCCTTGCTTGAGGTGTGCAGTCCAATTAATAGGGGCTGTATTAGTTTGCTAGGGCTGCCATAAAAATCACTATAAAGTGGGTGGCCCACACAAGAGAAATTAATTTTCTCATAATTCTGGAGTCTAGAGGTTTGAGGTCAAGGTGTCAGCAGGGTTGGCACCTTCTGCGGCCTCTCTCCTCAGCTTGTTCATGGTCGTCTTGTCTTCTTAGTGTCTTCACAAGAAGAGAGAGAGAGAGAGAGAGAGAGAGAGAGAGAGAGTGTTCTAATCTCTTCTTATAAGGACACCAGTTACTGGATTAGGGACTGCCCATGTAGCCTCATTTTACCTAAATCACCTCTTTAAAGGGCCTATCTCCAAATATAGCCACATTCTGCAGACTAGGAGTTAGAACTTCAGCCTAAGAATTTCTCAGGGATACAGTTCAGCCCATAACAAGGGCCTTGAACCAAAGCAATTTTTCTGCTTGCCATTCACTGTTATAGATTCCTAGCTGTGGGCCTTGAAGGATTTTTGAGCTTTTCCCCAAAAGGGGCTGGTCTCTAGGATGGAGCCTCCTCTTCTCAGCCAGCTCACAAGTAAGAGCAGAGATTAGCTGAAACCACTGGAATAGGCACCAGGGAGGGCAGAGTCTCAGGAGGGATGCTCCCTGGCGGGGCAGACATCTGGCCATGGCAGAGTGCTCCACGTGTCCCTGGATTATAGTGGGGTCTGGGGTTGATGGCGGTACAGCCATTTCCTGTGGGAGTCTCTTCAAATCCGACTTTGCCACGTCACAGGCTTCTGGGCTGCCAGGCCTGGGTGCAGGGCTTTGGGGCATGGATGGGCAGACTGTTTGGGGGAGACAGACTGTCAGACACCCCTGTGCATCGGGGCGAGATGGCATGAGCTTCGGGCTGATCTTGTTGGCAGCCACACCCTGCATCTCCCGAGGCTCCTCTCATCCCCTGCCTCGCCCACAGCCTGAGGCCCACTCCCAGACAGAAGATAGACTAAGTCTGAGCAAGGCCCGGGGCTGGCCCAGCTCTCTGGCCCTCACAGATGCTGCCGTGGGCACCTGACCCCCCTCTGACAGGTCCAGCAACTGACCTGCCCTGTGCCGAGGGCAAGAAACTTGAGTCTCTGCAAGTCCATTTCCTCTGGCTATAAAGTGTGCAATACACTTGGGCCCCAGGACAAAGAAGGTCTACTGCGCATGCACAGGTGTGTGCCAGGTTATGATGTGGTTGAAGCACACAGAGCTTATTTCACGAGAGAGGGGCTTGGGGTTGAGGACCGGGGTCAGACGCAAACACTTCGGAGATTATTGGGGCGCTCTGGAACATGAGGATTGACCAACACTCTTTGGGACAGATGACATGGGGAGACAAAGCCACACACCAGTGGGGCTCGCCTCTCTCAGTTGTGGGTAGGATCTGGGAAACTTAGGAATTTGCCTGAACAGAGGCCCAAGCATAGACTTTTAATCTGCAGTGATGTACATATGTATCCAGAATTCCTTTTTGATTCCGATGTTGTATAAATGAGCACCATTTGATTACGATCTTGTATAAATGAGCTTGTATAAGTGAAAGCACATGAGCTCTCTGATCATCAGACAAGAACAAAACCATTGGCAGGTTTTCCTCTTTGCCTTGGCCACCAGGAAGCTCTGGGTAGGATCAAGGTTTCAGTTGCTCTATCTTTTGGATCTCCAGTTTCTGACACAGTTCCCTCTTCCCTTCCCTTAGTTAATATTTGTCACTTAAATTACGTACAAGCTGTCACACTGCATGACTCACGCGGTTCAGAATCTGCAGTCGGTTAGGTACTGGGGTGTGTGGGTATGTTGTGCGGGTGGTAGGGAGTGATACTTCTGACATCCGTAGGGATGAAGAATGCTAACCAACAGAATTTGTAATCTGATTTTATTTAGTAGCCAAGTGCTGTTGAAGCGCTTTACAAATATGAATTTATTTAACCTTTATAACAACTCTAAGAGGTGTGTGTGGTTCTAGTTCCCATTTTGCAGAGGAAGAAACTGAGGCAGATGGAAATGCAATAACTAGGCCAGATCACGTGGCTATTAAGTGGCAGAGCCAAGACCTGAGGCCGGGTAGCCCGGCTCCGGAGCCCCTGCTCTAGGTCAGCGCCCTGGGACGCTGTGTGTGCTGCGTGACAGTGTAGCCACCAATCACGTGTGGCTACTGAGCACTGAAGACATGGCTAGTGTGACTGAGGAACCAAATTTTAAATGGAATTGAACGTTAGTTTTAATGGCTGCCTGTGGCCAGTGTGGCTGCTGTGTTGGACAGTGCCCCTCTGAACCAGGGGCTTCGTAGCCTCCCTGACCCTCCTGATGTTGGTGGGAAGGCAATCTGGGGCCCGGGAGTGGGGCCAATTACAATCTACATATCAAGAAGCTTAAAAAATTTCTCTCCCTCCTTTCCCTCCTTTTCCTTCTCCTGCGTCATAGCTAATGTTTCTCAGCACTTACCCTTTGCACTTACCCCTCAAACTTTGGGAGGTAGAGGAAAGAATCAGCACTCAAAGGAGGTAAGTGTCTTTGGGGAAGTCACGAAGCCAGTAAGTGGTAGAGTCAGAATTAGAATCAGAGTCTAAATGACTCTAATGCCAAATTGTTTCTCTGGGGTTTTGTTTGTTTGTTTGTTTTAAAGTAAAATGTGCTCTCCTCACTTCTTAGACTATAGGCTTGTCAGTTTCCAACAAAGTCAAGTTTCTGTTGTTGACTAAAGTCAGCATTTCTGAAGGAAGAGGAGAGGAAGACAGGGGTGGCGAGCAGAGGCGGTGATGTGCTGGGTCAGCACAGATGTGAACAGCTGGTGAGGACATGCATCACAGCAAAGGCTTGGTGTTTCCAAAGCGTCGCCAGCGTGGTACCCAGGGAGCCCAGGGCCAGCCCCATGTCCACCAAGAAAGGTCTCATGCTGGGAGAAGAGTCAGAATGAGACACTTCAGTTTCCTCATCTGTCTAATGGGGACAAGGATTGCACGAGACGGAATCTGAGAGCAGGCCTGGAGGACAAAAGGGAAGCGATCTCCCCTGTCTCAGAGCTGGTCCCTGGGGTAGAAGCTCCTGGGAGCCTTTGCAGGGGAGAAGTCTTCTGGGCACAGCACTGCCTCCGTCTCCACTGTGGGCGAAGGAAGGAAAACAGCTTGTTAGCTGAGGGGTCGGGGTGGGCGGCGGGGGCTGCAGCGCGTGGCTGTCAGCTGAGATCACCGCTTCACCCTTCCAGCTGCCTGGGGATATTGTGAAGTTGCAGAGACAGGGAGAGGAAGCTCAAGCTTGGGGGCCTCTTGGGGGGACAGGGGAGGAGAGCAGAGAAGGAGGACGTTAATGAAAAAAACATTCCTCGTTCAAGGTGACTGAAAGGGTTTGGGGCTGGTTGGGTCAGGGTCTGGCTTGGGCTGAAAGCAAGTCGCCCAGATGTGGAGGGGGCCAGGCTTGGGACAGGATGGAAGACAAGGCTAGCGCACGCCCGACTGACTGACCCATTCGGGGGCTGCTGACCCCCAAAGATGCCTGACTCTGGAGGGACACCTGAGAGGGGGCCAGCTGTGAGGTTCTGGAACCAGAAAATCATGATGGACCAGGAGTCTCCAGTCCATGGCCTTCTTCCTCTGGCTTTTGCAGATTGCACACCCTCCTTGCTGCCTGACTCCAGGCTACCTCTGACTCCAGGGGTGCCTGCTGGAGGTTTCCGGCCCGACCCAGAGCTGACGCATGCTAGGCCCAGCCTGAGGGATGGAAGAACCTGCCAAGATGGGAAGGCGAAGATGGGTTTCTTACGACAACTCCCTGCTTAGCTGCTAACTTGGCTACTAGACAATGTCTAGACTTGCAGAGTGCACAGTATCTGACAAGCATCTGAATGAGGGCCCTTCCCCGTCCAGCCACAGAGCTTGTCCTCACAGCAGACCCGTCAGATAGGCATGGTCCTTTCACAGTTGGGGACACTGATGTGCGGGAAGGTTGAGACTTCAAGCCGTTATGTTGAGAATGGAGCAGGGTTGAGACAGATTTCTGATCCTAGGGGAAGAAACCTCTCACAATTTATGCCCCCCTCTTCCCCACTTCTCCCAGAGACCTTGGAAGAGAGTTCCATCCTGGAGGGGCGGGGCAGAGCAGAGCAGAGGGGTGAAGAGCACCCGTGATTTGTCCCCAGGCCACTTTGACAAAGGGCAAAGGTCCTATTTCTTAGAACTGAGGCCCTGGGAAGCTAAAGGAATAGATCAAAGCCACATGGAACCAAGAACAGACCCGGCTGGTGCTGGGACCCCCGTTCCCTCTCCCAAGCTCAATTTCATCATAACCGGCCTCCTGGCCGTGTGCTTAAGGGCACACGGAGCCCACTACATTCCTTTGGGAAACGAGTTTTTGGGGGGGAGTGAAACTATGGTTGGCTATGCAGACAAATGCGTCTTTCCTCCCCTGTTAGCCCCACTGGGGCAGGGACCAAGCTACCCCTCTCCTGGCTCCATCAGTGTCTCCAGGTACTCGTCCACATCAGGAAGCTGCAGAAGATGCTGAAGGCCACAGGCTGGCTCAGAGGCGGACGCCCGCCTCCAGAAGTCCCTAGTTCAGCATCTGAAAGTCTTTACCGGCCAGATGGCAGCTCAGGACTTCACAGGCTCTGGAAGGGACCTTGGGAGTCATCTCATCTGACCTTTATGGCACAGATGGGTAAACTGAGGCCCAGAGAGGGGAAGGCACTGCCCATGGGGGAACTGCAGTCAGGCTCCTGACTCCTAGTCTGGGGAGGCTTCCAGAAGCCCACACTGCCTTTCTGGAGAAGAGCCTGTTGTGGATGGGCAGGGAGTGGAGAGTCAGGGGCCTGCTGAGAGGTTCTAGGAGGAACCAGCCCAAGGACTATTCCAAAGAGCCTCTGGGCTTCAGGCTTCTGAAGATGCAGGAAGCCCCTCCCTTTCCCAGGCCTTGTTTGGCTTGAGGGTGCCCGAGATGAGATGAGTGCACCTCTCCTCTCCTCTTCAGGGGAGAGAAGGTCTCTCCATCGGCTCTGAAAACGGGAGCGTTCTCCACCCAGGGACTTCTCACATCTCCACTGGGTTCCCGAGAAAACTGGATAGGACAGTTCTCAGGAGTGCCAGGCTGTAAAGTGTTCCCACGACCAGCAGCTCCAGAGGACAAGACACTCCCAAAGCCAAGCACCACTTTCTGGCCGTGGACTAAATGCCACACCCACCAGACACCTCCTCATGGGTCACCCAGAGTCCCCTGGAGAAACAGAGGAAACAGAGTAACATGGGGCGCAGGACCTTGCCCAGGCCCACAGCGCTGGGAAATGGAGGGGGCAGGGCCGGTGGCCAGCCCAGGTCTGTCCTTGATGTGACACCTCCAGCTTCTGTTGAAAACAGCGACCAAATCAACCCTTTAGAAAAGCCCTAACCATCCGTTTGCATTATTTTTGCCTACTTTAGACACTGTATTCTCCCTCCCTTTTTTTCTGTTTTAAATTGAAATTGTAAATCCCTGGCACCCCCCAAAAAAACAAAACCCAAACCAAAAAAGCCTCTCAAGTCCGGAGAGATATGATGGACCAGGACACCGGCCTCCTGCATGTCCCGGAGTCCAGGACTCCCACATTTCTGTTCAGAAGCAGAACGGCTTTTTTTTTTTCTCCCCCTTAGACAATGTGGTTCTAATATATATCAACAGAGCCAAAGAAAAGACCTTTTTTTTTTTTAAAGAAGTTAACTTCATTTCAAGAACTTGTGTGTTTCTCATTAGTAACGCTGTCTTTTGAAATCCAGCCGAGGGAGGCGATTCCAGTTGAAATCAAAACTGATATGCGAGGCTTTGACTCAAATGCCCCTCTGTCCCTCACTCGCCGCCTCCTTGGGGCTGATGGCTGCAGGGATGGGACAGGCAGGGCAGGCGGCCAGCTCTCTGGTCCTGATGCATGGTCTCACGTCTGTGGTGGGTGTCAGTGAGGCTGGGGAGTCCAGCAGGCAGGGGGTCTTTCAACTGGGCATACTTCTCACCTGATGAAGGGGGCTGAGCCTGGACTTGAGCCTTCAGACCTTGAAGGAGGGAAAGCAAGACCCCTTGGCTGGGCGACCTGGATGCAGGGGGGCCAGCCCGCTGGGGGCAGAGGGCTCCAGCCATGATCAGAGCCCCGAGTTGAACAAATCTTACATGAGAGGGCACGATCAACTAGTCCCAAGAGGAGCCACATTGACCCCCAATTGCTATGTTTTTTGAGCTGTTTTCAGTGGAAAACTCCCACTTTTTACTTTTTTGGGCCAGTTTTGGCATTTCTTCTCTGTGAGACCAGGCCTCCTGCAGAACGTTAGGAAAATAGAAAAATCTTCCCGTGGTCAGCCAAGAGGCCGCTCAGCCCTCCTGCCGGTGTGGCCACTTTGTCCAGACAGGTCATTTTCTGGATGGGGGAGGAAGTCCAGGGGTACTCATTCACTTCCTGCCCTTCTCTTCTGCCCACTGACCCCAAATTGGATTTTTGTTTTTCATGAACGTCTTGGTTTGGGGAGAGCTGATACGGCCTACTGTACGTGTCAAAGGGATTTATTTCAAGAATGACAGAAACCAACAGGATGGCTGCCCCCAGCCAGCCCCCTAATCAAATTTCCCCCATCCCTGAAGACCTAGCCATGTGCTTCCTTCGACGGGAAACCTTTCACCGCCCGCCGCTGCCTGGTGAACCCTGCTCCAGCCTCAGGGCTCAGCCTGAGCCACTCCCTTTACCATGAACTGGATGACAGTTTTGAAAAATCAAACTGCCCCTTCTAGCTTGTATTACTTACCTTTCCAGACATCCAGGCGTTTCCGTCTTATCTTCTTAGCTAGGAGGTGAGACTGTCTTGAGATGTGATAGCAGCGATGATTAAAATGGCTACTCAGACCTCGTTTCTGTTTTAACCTGGGTTCTTCTCTGACCTTTTAATGGTGACTCCCTTAGAAAAGTAAAAATTGTTCTCAAGAGATGACCCGAACAGTGAGAGTTGCTTTCTGCTTAAGGCCCCTGTGGGTCCTATTCTGATGCTTGGATTGGTTGGGCAGGCACCATATACTTGGCCTTTGCTGGAAGTTTTCTCAGGCATTACTTGGTTTAAAGAGTTTATGGACCTGTTCAGTTCTCCATGAGGGACCATGTCCTCCTCACATCTCCTGTCCCCAAATTAAGTTTGGGGAGACAGGAGGCAGTGTTTTGTGGAGGAGGGCTGAAACCCATCTCCATCCCGCAGCTGCAGGGGGGGGTCCTCTGAGCCTCAGTGTCCACATCTGTAAAAGGGGATCATTGAGGTGCCTTCCTCGCACGGCGGTGGTCTCGATGAAGTGAGCCCGCAGTAACATTGCACTTGCTTCCATTTGCTGAGCTTTGCTAGGCCAGGCATTATGCTGAGCACTTGACCCAGGAGTAAATGTGAGAGGCTCAGACATCAGCTACTCTGGAAGTCTCTCCTACCCTTCTTCCCACACCATTCCCCCTTGGGCTGGCTCCCTCTGGGATACACTCCGTGACTTCCCTTCACAGGCCCCACCCAATCTGTGCTTCCCGTGAGCGGCTGGCCTCACTCCTCACCACCAAAGCTCCCAAAGAGCCAGGGTGTTGTGTGCTTTCACTCCCACCACTGACCCTCGGCGCACCCTCACGGGTACTTCGTAAACATGAAGTCCTGTGTCCCTTGGATGAAATCGGAGCGCGCCTTATTTCCCCGAGAGCCCTGGATCAAAGACTACACCAGAAGCCACCGGGTGGGGACTTTATGTCCCTATTATGGATGTTGAGCCCTGCCGGAAGGTTCTTTCCCAGTTGAAACCCACGAGATCCTTGTGTCCTTGATCCTGCTGAGGGGTTAGCATTGGCAGGTCACCCCTCCTCTCCACGTGATTAACCTCATATCTCCTTTAGGAATGGGCTCCATGCTGCCTCCTCTGAGGAGCCTTTCCTGACTCTGTATAACCGTAGAGAGCTGAAAAAATCACAGGCAGGTTCTAGCCCATTGGACTGCCACTCCCTGGGGGCTCCAACTTCCCAGGGCCCAGGACAGACACAGTGACCAGTAAGTGCCGATCAAACGAATCCTGGCGAAACAAAGCCAACCCCAACTCACTCCCACATTGTCCTGAAGAGGCTGGCACACACCCTTGTGATTGACACAGCTAGTTTCTTTCTTAATTCATTCAAAAAATATTTGTTGAGCACCCAAGGAGGTGCCAGGCCCTATGCTGGGTGTGGGGAACCAGTGGTGAATCAAGCAGACCTGTTTCTATGTCCTGGCCACCTGGAGCTCCCTGTCCAGGCTAGTGGATTCACAGGCAAGGCCAAGATAAAACCAGGGGGTTGAATGGCACAAGCTTCCCCTCACCCCCAGACACAGCCTGGAAACCACCGTCCCCCAAGCTGACCACACATCTCCAAAGAAAAGGATGAAAATGATAGGCTGTCCGTCCACAGAGCTGCCTGGGTCCAGCAGCACCTGGGGGCCAGGGGAGCCGACAGGCAGGGACAGGACCATCCTGCTCCTCAGGTGGAGCTGACCCTCTGAGCCCAGGCAGGGAGGACTCAGTCCACCCAGAACCAGCTGGGGCTGTCCAGCTGTGGGCCGGCACCGCTGAAAGATCCTAATTAGCTCATTTCCCCAGCCCTGTGGGCTTTGAGCAGGCTCCGTTCACCTTTTGCCCTGCCCCATCTCGCTCAATTTAGCAGTTCAAGGTTCACCGTGGTGTCAGGGTGGGGACAGGGAAAATATCCCCTCACTCCCAAGCCATTAAATAAAACCATCCCACTGCCGCCACCTCCACCCTGGAGACTTTGGAGCCCTGCCCTCCCCAGCCTGGTTCTGGTGGCTGCACTGAGGGGGAGGCTGCATCGCAGGCCCGAGCCCCAGCTGCAAACTCCGGCTCTGCCATTTGACGAGCAGCTGTGTGGTTCTGAGCAAGGGACTCCTCCTCTCTGACCCCCAGTTTCTTCTATTTTAAGGGTACTAGCACTCACTGCACTTGGTGGCTATGAGGGCTCAGTGAGCTCAGGCCGGTGAGGCAAGGCACGCAAGGTCCGGACACAGCAAGCCCTCTGTCCTAGCCCCACACTCTGCTCAACTTTCCCCAGACTGTAAACCCCTTGGAGGCAGGCAGGGCGTTTGCCCCACTCACCACTGCACTTCCAGCATCTTTAGAGGTCCTGGACGCAGGATGAGCCTCCTCATTCCTTTCCTTAATCAGCAAGTATTTCTTGCGTCAGGCCCTGGGCCCAGGACATATGTGTTGAATGAATGAATGTTTCCTGCCTCCTCCCACCCCTCTGCAGGGCTGATCTCTGTGCCAAGCAAGTAAGACACTGTGGATGGAGCATAGGACATGGGGTCAAGAGGCTAGGAAAGAGCCAGAACTCTGAATCCTGGCAGCCTGCCTCTCTTAGGAAATGGGGATTAGTTTTTTTCTTCCCTGTCCCCACCCTATCTATGCCCAATGGACTCCCAACCGCAGGGGCTGATGGGTGAGCCATGAGCTCTCAACCAAACCCTGACCCTGGAGGAAGTCTAGAAATTAAACGGGAGTGAGGATTATGAAGAGCCCAGTATAGGGCCTGGCCAGGACAGAAGCCCATCATGGCAGCTCCCTCCTCTTCAGCCAATGCCATAGCAACTGGGTCCAAAAGTGTGATCCTCAGACCTAGGAGCGGGATGGAGACAGAATCTGGGCAGGAGGCACCCAGATCCACTGACTCAAACCCTGCATTTTCACTAGACCCCCGGGTGTTCGTGTGCCCACCCAAGTTTTAGAAACACTGCTCTACTGTATGCCCTTGAACTAGTCATGACTTCTCTGTGCCTTGTCTTCCACTAAGTTTTGGGGTGATGTTAATTAATAACTGTCCAGCCTTGGCATAAGCCGAACAAGATGAGGAAATCTAGTTCAGGTAACAGGAGTGGGCGGGCACATTATCACCAAGCAGAAATGAATAGAGGGTTTTCTGCTGGTCTCGGGCCACCGCTCTGACAGCCGCTGGAAGTCGATGATCCCAAGCCTGGCTGTGGGGTCATCTCCTCCATCCTGTGATGGGTTTAAAAATAGAGCTAAGGAAGCATTATGCATCTGGATGCGTAACATACCCTCTCTGGCTTCTCTTTATTACGGGGTCTGTGCAGGGGAGGTCAAGAATCACGCCCCATCCTGGGTTTACAGGACCTTTCCCTAATAAAGCTGAGGGCCAGGAGGCCACGCATTCCAGGGGAGCTAATTAAAACCACTGAGGGTTATTTGGAATAACAGACCGTTTAGTCAGTTTAGTTGGAAGCACTTGCCATGCTAATTCAAACAAGGTGATTACAGGCGATTAGCGAACCTAATGCCTTCAGTTCAAAACCAGCCATTACTAGGGATGCGCGAGCGGCCTCTGCTACTTCCTGTGGGTGGTGGAGGGGACTGACCTGAGACAGAAGTTCCTCAAAGTCAGTGCCAAGCAGGGCTCCTGGGTCCCCCCACACAGGTAAGATGCCCTTTCAGTGCAAACTTCTTCCCCAGGGTGGAGAAGATAGACCTTGCCTAGGAGGGTTAGAAATAAACCCCTCGAAGTCTCTGGGGGACCATCCGGGAACACCCTACAAGAACTGACCCTGCCTACTGCTTCAGCTCCATCCCTGTGGCCTCCTGAAGTCCGCGGCTGGGTCTTGTGTTCCCTGTATTCCTAAAGGGAAACGTTTATGCACACCTCCTAATAACAGTTTATTTAGCACATACCGTGTGCCAGGCACTGTGCTAAGCTATTGGTTGATATGTATCATCTCATTGAATTCATTTCAGTCAGCCCTGCTACTGTCCCCATTTGACCTGAGGCACAGAGAGAAGTCCACTGCTCCTGGCCACACTGCTGGAAAGTGGTGAAGCTGGGCCTTGGACACCAGTCTACCTAACTCTCATCACTGAAGGGTTTTATGAAGCCCACACCATGCAGTGGGCACTAACACTGCAATTCCGTCTTACAGCCAAGGGGATGGAAGCTCAGAGAACCAAGTGACTTGCCAAAGATCATCAGCTGGTGAGCGGCAGACCTGGGATGACCCTGACGTTGCTACTTCCAGCCGCGAGCTTCGAATTCTTCTGCCCTAGTGCTCTGGACAGAGCACAGATTGGCAGCCAAGCCCACGACTGGAGGAGGTCACCAGGGAGACTCATAGGGAAGGGCAGCCGAGACCAAGGAAATGTACAGGTGCGTGAAATAAGGAGATTTCAGCTGCCAGAGACTGAAACTCCTAAATCAGCTGGCTTCGCCTTATTGAATAAGGAATACTTGCTATTACCAGCACGTGGAGTCTTGAGGGCTGGTTGATTTAGAGACTCCAAGCATCGTCAAGAAGACAGGACTCTTCTTCCCTCCCTGCCTTCTACCCACCAGACATTACTGGCACCTTCTATATGCCAGGCAACTTCTTAAGCCCTGGGGTTACAGTGGTGAAAAAGCAAAGGCCTTGCCTTTCTTGGAGTTTACATTCTTGTGTGAAAGACTGATAACAAACATATGCTATGAAAGTATTGATATATATAGTGTATATACAATATACACACATGTATTACACATAATTATATGTAGTGTAAATACATCAACACAGTATGTATATATCTATTATGTATACGTATTGTATACATAATATATAAATAACATAATGTCAAGTAAGAGCTGTGCCAAGCACAAACAAGGGGACAGAGAGTGGTGGAAGGAAGAAAAGTCAGGGACATCCTTCTGACAAGCCAACGTGTGAACAGTTACCTGAATAAAGCAGAGAGATGAACTCAGTGGGATCCGGAGGCAGCGTCCTTGGCAGAGGAAACTGCATGTGCAAAGGCCCTGGGGTGGAGTAGAGCTTGGAGTGGAGTGTGAGACCTCCTTGTTGTGCATTCTCAGAGGGTGGGCATCTTCTCCAGATGGTGGCCAAAGTAGTTGCGGCAATTCCATGCACCACAAGCAGACACGATACTGGCTGGTGAATAAGGGAGATATCTCTTCCCTGTTTGCTTGCTTTTTTATAAATCAGTGAAGAAACCCTTCCCCAGAGCTCCTAGTAGGTTTCTCTTCAATCTTGCTCATCCAGACTGAGTCACAGGCTTATGTCTAAATCAGTCCCAGACAGGGGAATGGGACTCTAGTGCTTGGGTTGGACCAGGGAGGGTATACTCTTGTGGAGATGGGACCATGTTTCTTTGAGTTGTGGGAGGGAGGGGTGGACATCCCCCTAATAAAGTGGGGCTCTACCAGGAAGGAGGAAAGAGGTTATAAGTAGAAATCATGTGCACAAGCACAGGTCATGCCTTTAAAACGGAGTGACATGCCCTTCCCTTCACTGGCTGGAAGGTGGGTTTGCAGGTAGCTAACCAGTCTTGGCCATGAAGACAAGGGCAGCTGGCTAGAGATGGCAAAGCAAAAAGACAGAAGGAGACTGGGAATTGTCCAACCAACCCTGGAAGGCTTGCCCTGAGATGCTGGGGAGATGCGGAGGCAGAGAGTGAGACCGAGATAGAGATGGGAGAGTGGCTGTCCTGGCGTCTCTGGTTAGAAAGCAAGGTCTGTTCTGATCCAGCCCAGGGTCCTTACCCACGGTGCAGTGTGTTCCCACCATGCTGCTGGCCTGCAGGGGACCCTGGGAGCCTCCTGTTGGGGCTGAGGTGTTTGCAGATGAGGGCTAGGGTGACAGAGGTCAAGGTCTAAGCCATTGTCTCAGGCAGCCATGGCGGGCAGACCACCGGGTGTCAGTGATGCGATTCTGTCGTTTGCTCTGTGTTTGGACTCTACCACCTGTGTAACTGTGGCAACTTAGCTCACTCCTCTGGCCCTCGCTTTCCTCATTTGTAAACAGGGATAATAAATACTTAGGACTCTGAACTGAACAAATGATTAAAAATCCTCGTGTGGGGAGAGAGCAGGGGAGAGGAGAGGAGCTCCCGCAACGGCTGGCTTGGCACAGGGTGGGGGGCCAGAGCACACAGATGTACCCTGGACCCCCGGGTGGCCTTGGAAGGAGATGGTCTGTGTGGGGCCCCCCAACAGTGGGCTATTACTTGGGTCGTCAGTGGGTGTCATCCAACTTAGGAAATAAAAATACAGGACACCCAGTTAAATTTCAGATAATCAACAAATAATTTTTTAGCATAAGTATGTTTTATATAATATCTGAGATGTACTTAACACTAAAAATTATTTTTTGTTTATCTTAAATTCAAATTTCCTGAATTTATCTGTCAGCACTAGATCAGGGGAAGGTCAGTGTAAGGATCCCATTGGCTCAGGCTGATGAGCCTGACCCCAGGGGTGCCGCCTACTCAGGACTCTGATTATACCATCCAGAATTCGTCTCTTTCTGTCTTTTGCTCTGCTTTCCTCTCCTTTGCTTCATTCCCAGACGGTACAAGGGTGGCCACTTGCAGCTCCAGGCTTTCCCTCTAGTAGTTCAGCAAACCCAGTGGGAAACTGATGCCTCCTTCCCCAGCTTTCTAGCAAAAGGTTCAGGCAGGCCTGACTCTTACTGGCCCAGACGGAGGCGTGTGCCCTATTCTGAGCCAATCCCTGTGGCCTTGGGAGACAAAGTCTTCTGATTGGCCAGGCCTGGGTCATGTGCCCATACAGGGGCTGGAGAATAACCAGGCTAGCCCTGTGGGATCTGTAACCATCCTTGGCCCACATTTTCACACTGACTGGTACAGGGGACCTACAGTAACTTTTGAGCAGCTCAAAAAGCCCTGGAGTTATCCATTCCCAGGTCTACCACATTGTTGAAATGCCTTGGCATGGTGCCATGCCTTCAGTTTTAGACTTTCATCCTTTTTAAGATATAAACAGTCCTAGGAGAGGACTTCAGGCAGTCAATAACCATCGACACCTCTCTGAATGAAGGTTACGAGAACAAGATTTATAAAGGAAATGCATGAGGGAGAGAAGGGAGTACTGGGTGGGAAAGGAGGTGAGCTCAGGCCCCACCCATGGGGAAACTTATAGGACAGGGAGGCTGTGGCTGCCCCCTCCATCCAGCACTGCCCCAGAGGGCGAGCTCCTCACATGGCCCTGCTGCTCTCTCCTGTCCCGGAACCTGCCGATGAGGGCCGTGAGTGTGGAAAAAAGGAAGGTGGGCTTTGGAAGCATTCAGAACAGGACGAGAGTCCCGACTTGACCGCTTAAACACAATGTTATGCCTCAGGCAAGTGGCTTAACCTCTCAGCTTGAGTTTCTCACCTGTTAAATGGGGATCCTATTATCTCCCCGACAAGGTTAGTTTCAGGATTTGTGAATTAAATTTCAAGACCCCACACTTTGGCTTACCAACTTAGACTTCCCCAAAAGTATTTGGATTGCCTAGGATCTTTCTTTCATTAAAAAAAATATATTTTTTATTTATTTTTAGAGAGGGGAAGGGAAGGAGAAAGAGAGAGAGAAATATTGATGTGAGAAACAACGATTGGTTGCCTCTCCTACGAACCCTGACCGGTATAAAACCCGCAACTAGGGCATTGCCCTGGCCAGGAATCAAACCAGTGACCCTTTGCTTTGTGGGAACAACATCCAACCCACTGCGCTACACAGGCCGGGGTACTCAGGGTCTTTCTATGCTCTCATGCCACCCCACCTGAGGGTTTCCCCCATCTTGCCTGGGCCCCAGCCCTGCCTTCAGAGGCAGAAGCAGGTAGCCCATCAGATCCTTGAGGAGAGGCTTATATGGGTGAGGTCCTGACCTGGACTTCACCACCAGGTCCAGAAGGTATCTTGTACCTTTAGGCCCTCACCCCCATTCCAAGCACCCCCATTGGCCTGTCAAGGAGCTTGGGCCCACATGGAGCCCAGACAATAGCAGCTTTGTTCTTGGTGAAAGAATCTTAATTGACTGAAGAAGAAGAAAAAAATTTGAGCTCTTCCTTAAGAAGCTCATAATTTAATAGGTGAAATGTCGGGGAAAATCAATGCCAGGCTGTTTCCTGGCGGCCTCATTATGCTGTGTCCATTAAACAACTTCTATGCTTTGTTTATCGTTGTTCGTTTCCCCCCATCCTTATTTTACGTCCCCTTCTTATTTTTATAAAAGGACATTAAAAATTTTATGACGTTTAAAAAGGACACAGGCTGAGAAACCGAGTTATAGAAACCTACTGACTATCCCCAGCAAGGCTGGGCACAGCAGGATGAGCCCGGGGTCAGCACATTCTTAGCATTTTGCTGATTTTGAGGGGTTTTCTGAGGTACACGGGTCTGCTGGGTGATGGTCAGAGAGGTCCCTGGAGGGCCCCAAAGGAGAGAAGAGCAGGTGG
The DNA here is from genome assembly GCA_007922815.1 of Macrotus californicus. Classification (NCBI taxonomy): domain Eukaryota; kingdom Metazoa; phylum Chordata; class Mammalia; order Chiroptera; family Phyllostomidae; genus Macrotus; species Macrotus californicus. The sequence goes on from VMDR010000068.1 coordinate 400,316, forward strand.
TCCCTGCAACTGTCCTTTTTCCTTCAAGCAGGGAAACTCCAGGCTCTGTTGTCTGGCAGGACCTGGTAGGTCAAAAGAAGTGCTAGCCGGGATGTGGCCTCGCTTCCAGTCCTGTGATTGAGCAACTCAACACGCAAAGGATAGTCTTAGGAAGCGAGGCCTCTGGCTCCATCAGCTGGGTCCTGCTCACTCCCAGGCATGCTCTGGCCACAGCGTGGCCATGGGGAGACATCCGAATGTAAGAAATAACTCAGGTTCGAGATGAAGTTATCCCCAGGATCTCTGGCCTCGGTCACGAGGATGGACAGAAGTTAATCTCTCTGGAGTTTCTAGGTGAAGTGTCTCTCCCCTCCCCCTCCCACCCCAGCCCTGGAATTCTGCTGCATCGACTCAGACAGCAGGGGCTGGACCAGCTGTTGCCATCAGGAGAGAAAAGGGTCCTTTCCAGAGTCGTTGGAAGGTCTCTCAGCATAGGTTCCCCCAGAAGCAGATCCGGAGACAAGGAGTCAAATACCAGTAGTTCATGTGATAGATGATTCCAAGACTCACCAGCAGAGAAGTGGGGGCAGTGGGATGTGAAAGAGAGAGAGAAAAACAGAGAGAGAGAGAGAGAGAGAGAGATGGTGTTACCATTGTGGCCAACTGGGGCTTAATTCTTCTGAGAAATAGTTCTGGGGTCAAAGCTCCCTCTCTCTTCATCCCTCCCCCCATGTCTACCCTGGGCCAGGCTCCTGCCAGCACAAGGATGTGAGAATGGAGGGTGGAAGGGATGCAGCCCCAGGCCTCCCTGCACACTGAAAATGAGAAGAGGGAATTTCTACATGGGGGGGCCAGGGTGGCTACTGCCAGGCTGGACCAGGTTCAAGGGGAGGTGGAATGGACTCCACTTCCACAAGAGAGTTGCTGCAAAGCCGTATTGCAGAGGGTGCGGATTCAGGGAGGTCACTGGTCAGGGCCATGAATGCAATCACTGTAAACATGGGGTGTTTCAGGGATGAGTGGGGTACATGTAGTGCTTGGAAGGGCCGTGGCTGAAATGATGCTCTCCTGCTGTGTTTCTGAACAAGCCAGAGAGTTGTCAAGGCAAGACCCGGACGCCCATGGGTCATGAGACAGAATCCCGTTACCTGACAGACGTAGGGTCTGTTTGCTCAAAGCTTCCCTTAAGAAGTGAACATAGGGGCACACATTTCTCTCTCTCTCACACATGTACACGTACACATACATAACACTCAGACACACTGAAATGAGAAGGGGAGGCATGGCTGGCATGGCTGGCGGGCAGGAAGACCACTCCCATCTGGTCCCAGAGCCTCCTGGGGTCTGAGAGATAGCAGAACTGGGTTGGCGTCAGTGCCCACGGGGCAAGCCCCAGGATGCACTGCAGATACAAGGTAGGTGGACAATGAGTCCTGAGAGGAGAGGTCACCCTTCCCAGTGAAGGGTCCAGGATCTGAGAGCCAAATGCCCCCTTCACCAGCTCCCATGCCCATTCTACTCTCTAGGAGGTTGGACAGGCCCCAAACAAAGCAGTCTGATTGATGCTACCCAGAACCCGCCACCCACCACCAGGCATTTATTAGCAACCAGTTTGAGGTGACAGTGATGACAACCCCCGCCCCTCCAGCTTCATACATCACAAGGACTGTGTCCCAGCTTCTTGGCCATCGGAGTCCTGGCAGCTGCGGCCTAGGGCACATTTAGGGTGAGGCAGCTGCAAACTTCCCCTGTGGGTAGTGACTATGGCTTTTGATGGGTTTACTGTTTCTTGGGGTTTTGTATTATTGGGGTGACTCGGCCCCAGAATTCAGCACCTCTGACTTCGGCATGTGCTAGGGCAGAGCATAGGGTGCTCCAGGAGGCTGAGAGCCGTCTGTGGCCCAAGAACAGGCAGGTCCTTCTGCTGAAGTCAGATTTGCATGTCTGCCCCCAGGGGCTGGGTCCAAAGACCTCAGAGAAGGGACCCTTCAGGGCTATAAGGAGGAGGTGGTGGCTGGCAGCCATGGCCACGCGTGGCAGATCTGTGGGCCAACCCGAAGTTGTCTTCCTGCTTTTGTTCTTGCTCTTGGTGGTGGTGGGGTGATGGGGGATGAGCAAGCTTGTGAATATGCTTTCCTCCAGGGACAACTCAACTATGGCCAGTGGGCCAACTCTCGTATGTGGCCTATTTTTGTGAGTAAAGTCTGATTAGAATACATCCACGTCCACGGAGTGTGAATTACCCATGGCTGCTTTCCCGGTACAGCCACAGAGAGGGGTAGTTGCAACAGAAGCCTGACGGCCCACAAAACCAAAAAGTATGTGCTCTCCGGCCCTTGGCAGGAAAAGTCTGACACCCTTGCTTTACTTGGTAGCCTAAGAACAAGAATGTGGGCTTCAGAATGAGGAAGGCCTGAGACTGCACACCACTGCGCAGCCCTGTGACCTTGGGCAGGGCACTTAACCTCTCTGAGCCTCAGCGTTCCCATCTGTGAAATAGGGATAAGCACACCTACCTGATACAGTTGTGCAGAGGATTAGAGCATGCAGCTCAGGGCAGCATGTTTGATGTTGCTCTGTAAATGGCAGTGTTTATCCAGTGGTTTACTAAGAGCTTCCTTTGTCCGTGCTTCTCAGTGTGCCTGGTGATGAGAATCCCGGGTAGGGGGATGGATAAAAATACACAGGCCAAGCCCGACCACACACCTGCCAGTCAGCTATGCAGAACATGTGGTGAGCCAACCCGATAAAGAAGGTGAGGCCAGTGTACAGGTGGGTGTGGCTTAGGGTAACGCCCTCATCCCCATTTGCTTGGGACAAACAAAGGGGTGTCCCCGAGATGCATTACAACACAGAAAGTCCTGGGCAAACCAGATGAGTTGGTCACTCTGCGTGGCTCATCATAATAATTATCCAGTGAGGTGGTCTGGCAGGCAGAGACCCGGACCTGAGGTACAGCTCGGTTGAAGTGACTTGCCTCAAGTCCCAAACCACAAGAACCAGGGTTATGAGAACGTCACAGGCTTCATCTTAGGTGGTCTTACCTCCTCTATGCCTGTCTCTTCTCATCCCCTTGTTATGCATATTTCTCTAATTTGGGGGTCTCCCACCTTCGTTGGCCTCACCAAGATCAGCTCTCTCAGGAAGGGATGAGCTATCAGTTATGAACACCTTAGAGATAATTTCAGTCGGTGAGTTACCTTTCTGGGAGCTTGGCATATAAAGCCTCCTTTTAAGAGCGGGAGAAATAGCTTTTATGTTTTTGGTGGGAGATATATTTATGCAATTAGGTGTCAGGCACAGGAAAGAAGTGTCTAGACTCATGTGGAGCAATAACATCTATTTCTGCAAAGCCTACCTCAGGAGCCCCAGGAGAAACTCAGGGTGTCTGCTCACCCCAAGGGGAACCCCAGGCCCTGGACTGCCCTGGCCAGCCTTTGTCTTGACTCTCCTGAGGATGATGAAATCTTAGCTTTTGAGCCAAGAATATTGTTTTGAAAAAATGAAACGCCCAAAGAGTCGCTAGAGTTCCCAAACCTCATTTTAAAGGGATTATAGCAGCTGGCGTGTAAATCCTGTTTCTTATGGTGGGGGGCTTAGAGCAGGGCTCAAGCAGGGTCTGGGGTGGGGGGAAGATAGGGGGTCACTTCATTTCCTGGAGAGGAAAGTGCACGTTCTCCCCTCTGTGTGCCCGAGACTGGGCTCCCTGTCTCCACTGGGGAAAATGAAGTGGGCAGGAAAGGCCCTCGACATGGAGTCGGGATGGGGGTTCTCGTCCCAGCATTGCCATCCATTCACCATTGACCTTGGGGCTCCTCCTCTCGGCCTCCCTCTCCTGAATGACAAGGATTTGAAAATAAAGAAGAGTTTTGCCATCACCCTTCTTTTCTTACTCTTCAAGTAGGGGCCCCCCTCTGGGAGCTCCCCGATGTGGGAGGGCCTGACAGAGGGGTGAAAAGAGAATGAAGTCAAAATGCTCTGCCCAGCAAAGCAGGAAGCTTTCTGTGGACAGCTGCGTGTCCGAGAGATTTTTTTAAAAAACTTTAATTTTAAAAAGTGAGGCTTATTTGGGAAGGAATGCCGGATAGAATTGGGAAAGAGATTTGACACCTGTTAGGAAGTGGGACTAGGAGAGGAACAGGTGTGGAAGGAGGGTTTCCAGTAAGTTTCACCGCATGCCATGCACTGCAGTTCCCTCCAACCAGGTGCCTGGCAGGGAAGCTTCAGCAAAGGTTCACCAGCCGCCATGGCATGGAGGGGGTCAGACCAGCAGTTCTCTGGTGCAAGTGCCTAAGCAGACACAGAACTGGAAGCCCACTGGTAATTGCCTGCTCTTTCTAGACTGCTAAGACTGGTCCAGACTGGTGATGGTCTGAATGTAAGGGATGAATCACTAGTGATGTGGGAAATGATTTTGGGTGATATTCACCTGTGTGAATTAAGTCAATTTTATTCTTTGAAAAGGGTCTAGGGAGACAACAACACATGCATTGAACCTGCAGTTTTGGGGATATTATTGCTTAGGACAAGGTCCCAAAAGATCTTCATGTTAATAAACTGTGAGTCGATTCAAGAGAGACGTTAGGTAACGTGAGGTCCATGGCAGAAAGGCCGGCGGCAGCCACTGGTAGGACAGGATCCTGGTGGGTATCAGCAAGCCCCCCTCACAGGGTCTGGCTCTGTGTTCACTGCCTGCTCCCCCCACATGCCACGAGGTTAGAAGCCCCTTCCCCAAACACCCAGTCACTGTCCCAAGAGGAGAGAGAGCCGGAGAGGAAATGAAAAGAGTGAGCAAAGAAAACGAGTCGATGGTAAGAGAGTGTTGAAATGATGGGACTGGAATGAGTTTTCAATCAGGTTGAATAAAACTCAACTTCCCTCTTTCCCCTCTCCCTTCCTCTCTCCCTCCTTTCCTTCTGCCTCTGACCTGCTCACTGGATGCAGGCTCAGACGGGAATTTAGGGTGATTTTAGAGAAGTAAACTCCCTGTTCTCGGCAACCTTGCCCCACCTAGGAGAGTAGGTCTGGACGATCCTGACACACACATGTAATATTATTCACATTGAGATAAATTTCTGGTCAATAACATAGTCAGGCCCGTTCTTGGGCAGTCACAACACTGTGTACGCAAATGTCAGGTGCTGAGAAGTCCTGCGGTTAAAAAGAATACATTTGACCGTGAGATTTTCCCAAGGGCATTTGATTGTGGTGTGCTGCCTCCATAGAACATCTGTTACTGTGCAGCAGAACTAGCTCCTGAAGAACCCATCTGGGTCAGTGATGGACTGGAAGCTGGGGAAGGAGCCTTCCCTCCCGGTCGCTTATGCACTGATGACCCAGAAACCCCATGAGGCAGCTGGCTCCCAGGCCAGCCTCTCCTGGGTGGGCAGGCGGATGGGTTTTGCCGTGGGAGGCTTCTGGCCCAGATCTGTCCCTCACTCCATCCCTGCCTCCACCAGGGAGAAGTCAGAGTGACCTGCCAGCTGTGGGGAGGGGTTTTTAGAGCTCCCAGTTTCCAAATAATGTCTCCCCACTGCCCAGGCTTCCTCTTGCCTCGATTTTGGGATTAGAAAGAGGATGACAACAGCAACAGAAATACAAAACACTGAACAACAAAGACCCTGGACTGAACAATACCCCAAGCCACATCAGAAGAGCCCTTTCTCTGTTGGCTTTGTGCTTGTGCAGAGTCAGGATGTCTGGGTAGAGCTCCCAGCTCCGCATGATGGTCAAGGCCAATGCACTCTCTGGGGGCCTTGGTTTCCCCAACTCTTTCCTCCTTCTGGGTCACCCTCCCTGGGTGGTGTAAATGAGTGGGAGGTCAGGGAAGGTTCCACCATGAAATCTCAGCCCTGAGGTGGTTGGAAGCTCTTTATTTAAACATTTAAAATTCTGAACAACCTGAATACTGTATTAATGACAATTCATAAATTTCTGTCTGTTCGGCATTTTGACAGTTTATAAAGCAGTTATATAGTCATTGCTCAGAAGAGACCAGGAAGTTAATAATGCTTCCCTACTGCATCGACGAGGAAACAGAGGTACAGAGAGGGTAAGCAACTTATCTAAGGTCACACAGCCAGGGTATGGCAGAACTGGGATTTGAACCCAAGTCTCCTGATTTTAAACTGGGCATTATTATAGAGCAGAAGATACGGTCCCTAACTTTGAGAGTTTTTCATTCAGGTTAGAAACTGAGGTGTCTTCCATTCCATTTTCTGTTGTCTGTGGAGAAATTAATCTCCATGAGCATTACAGACAGTCTCTCACTCAGGAGATGGGAATTTAGAGAAAGGGGAAATCTGTGGGCTGGGGTGATTAAGGAAGCTTCTTAGAGGAGGTAGGCCCAGAGCTAGACCTTGAAGTATAATATACAAAACATAAGAAAAACGTCTAATGCATAAGTCACTTACACCATAGTATAAAATTCACTTGGTACCTTATCACTACATGCATGATGAAAGCAAAGCTTTCTAATTCATTCATTCAAGATAACATTTTGAGTCATTATGGTGTGGTAACCCTGGGCTAGGTGCTGATACCAGCATGCTTCCCTGGAATAGGTCCCTTAGGATCAGAAGTCCTCTACAGGGTGATGGGACAGGAGCCGCACCCAGTTCTCAGCCTGAGCTCTTGACCCACTTCTATCCAAGTGGCTGGCCTGCCCCACTGGGCAGCAGTGTCCAGCACTCAGATGAGGCCGAGGACTCAGCACTGAGCATGAGATTTTGGGAGGAGGGTTATGAAATCCAGAGACCCAGGATTTGAGCCTTGGGATGGGGAAGCCTGGAGTTGGAGTAGGAGAGAAGGGGTGTCTAAGTACCTGGCCCACCAAAAAGGCAGAAGAAGGAAGAGTTCTAGAGTAGAGATTAGTGAAAGGTCAAGAGGTCAAAAGGTGGAGCAGGATCCAGGGAAGGCTGAGCCTGCGGGTGCTGGGGAAAGAGCTATGAGGGCCCTTGGTCAGGCTGGACAATTAACAAATGAGTTGTGTTTCTAACTGTATTTTTTATCTCAATCTGTTCGTTTAGTGAGTGAAAGGAAGTATCGATAGTAGATGAGACCTTGCTTTGACAAATAGAATAGGCTTGCAATGGAGTGATGTGTGAAATCCTCATTAGGGGCTGTTTGTTCATCCCTCTGCTATTTTTCCGTGTAGGTTGTAAATGAGGCACTGGTGCCTGAATTTTCTCTCTTTGCTTCCTATAGTGAATCAGGAAAGCAGGGTCATCCTGATGTTTGCTCCCCGCCTGGCGGATTTCCCACGTGGCCTCTCTAACTCTGATGTCTCTGCAGGACTCTGTCTCCATGGCCACCTCCCTAGTCCGGGTCCCCTCACAGCACCTCAAACCATCCCCCTTTCTCCTCTTCAAGCTCTATCCAGCCCCTCCCCTTGCTCTCCAACACAGAACACGCACACACACACACACATACACACACGCGCACGTGCGCCTTGCTGTCCCTTAAATGTACCCAGCTTGGCCTCACCTCCAGGCCTTCACCCATACCGTTCCCTCCATCTGGGAAACTTTCTCCACACCCTCCTGGGGCTGATGCCTTTTCATGTAGGGTTAAGTTCAAAGGTCACTTACACGAAAAGGTCCTCAGAGACCACCCATCTCACGAAGCATGCCCCCACACATCACTTCTATCACCCACTTTATTTTCTTTAGGGTGTTCAACAATAGGACATTATTTATTTCTTACTTTTCTGAGATGTGATGTCTATTTTATTAAAGTAATATATGTATATGGCTTTAAAAGTCAAATAGTAAAGTTTATGCCAAAAAACAAAAAACACCCCAGCATTCCCCTGCTCCACGCCCCCTTTGCCTCTCAGAAGCAAGCATTTTTGGTTCTTTTTAGTTTTTCTTCTAGTAAATATTTTATTATAGCTCTCATTTTTAATTTAAAAGAGCTGTTTCTAAATGTGTTCCTTTTTATGGCTGCCTGTAGTTTCATGGATGAAATATCTCACCATATGTTATGAGGATGTAAATGATAATTTTTTGACATTTTCTTCTGCTTCGTGAATTATGCATTTCCCTCAATCTCCTTTCTCCTCCTCTTCCTCCTCTTCCTCTGTGTGGTGTGTTAGAGGCTCTCTCAGGCCCCTGGTCATTGTGGCTGTCTGTGTAGGAGGGGGCCCCTGTGAAGATGGGAGGCTGTGGATGAGCAGGGCTGGTGGAGGGTTACTGGAGAGGAACCCAGATGTTTAGTTGGGAGTTCCTCAGATTGGTCTCTCTAAGTCTCTTCTTTTGGCTGAAGGTCCCTACAGACATGGATCACCAATCTTCTACCTGGTTAGGAGGGTGGGAAAGAGTCGGGGTCCCTGGGTTCTGAGACTTGAGTGGGAAGAGGGAGCTGGGGGATCACTGTTCCAGCTGTGGACTTCCATTTCATCCTTCCACTTGCCTCCCTGAGCCCAGGGTTTGCCTGTTCAGTTTTTCCCGAGTGTCATTCCCATCTGCAGTCATATCTGGTGCACCTAATTCCCGGGCTTTCCGGGATTTGGTGGATCACATTGGCCTCTTTCTTCCAGGCACTCTTGGATTTCACTTCCTCCAGACTACCAAGTCAGTTACCACTAGTCTTCCACTTCCCATCTTCCAAAAATCTGTTGACCTTTGACTTCTGGTGGCCTCTCCTCTTCCTTTCTCATTGCCCTTGCTGTTTGGGTGGCATTTTAGGAAGGAGTGGAGATAAACTCACATATTTAAGTGCATGTTCTCTCTTTATAATGTTCTCGAATGCCTTCCTGCTGCTGGGCTTCGGGAAGGCAGGGAACTTGTCAGGTGGTTTGTGGCTTTGTCTCCATTCAAAGGGGCAAGGCAAGTCCTGGACAAAAAGCCAATGGAGGAGAGGGCATGGGGCTGTGTGAGAGATTCAGGGGGTGCAGTAGGCAGGAGGAGGCCCCCTCTTATTTAAAGCAGCATCTCTTTCATGGAGTTTCACTTCCTCATTCCTGTTCTTCATGTTTACTGAGCACGTCCTATGTACTTGGCATTGTGCAAGGCCTTAGAGAGACAGCAATGGACAGATATAGCCCTGTCTTCATGGAGTTAGTCTAAAGGATGAGTTGTTATAGTCAAATAGGCTGAGCACTTAGGGAAATAAACCAGACCTTACTATCTCTAGTGTACTGAAAAGTCCTGGTTAGTGTGGTACTTAATGGTCAGTGGAGGTTAACCTATGTTGTTAAGGAGGAGCCTGGCTAGAGAGTGGAGTATACTGGGCAGAGGAGAGAGCATGTGCAAAGCTTAGTGTATTAGTTAGTTATCGCTGCATAACAAATAACTCCCAAAGTTAGTGGCTTCAAACAACCACATTTATTCTCTCACAGTTTCTGTGGATCAGAAATCTGGACATGACTTAGCTTAGTGTTCTGGCTGGGGGTTTCTCACAGGCTGCAGTCAAGGGGCTGGTGGGGACTGCAGTCACCTTAAGCCTCAACTGGGAGTGGGTCTGCTTCTGACCTCACTCAATGCCAGACTGACTCAGTATCTCCAAGTCTGCGGGACTGAGGGTGGGCCTTTCCACAGAGCAGCTCACCACATAGCACGTGACTTCATCGGAGCAAGAAGGTGAGAGAACAAGACAGCAGCCACAACCTTTCGTAACCTCAGAAGTGACCCTTATCACTTCTGCTGGTCAGAGTGGTTAGAAGGGAGTCCCTGGGTCTGGCCCACTCACAAGGGGAGGGGATTCCACCAGCACGTGAGTCCCAGGAGGTAAAGGCTATCAAGGAAGCAAATTTGGGTTCTGCCTACCCTTAGCATGTGTTGGAAAGTTCACGATTCTGCATGGGTCAGGGTGGGGCAGGGGGAGGGGAATGAAGCAGGACTGGTGAGAAACGTCTCTCTCTCTCTGAGCATTAAAAAACGTGAGCCAATGTGGTTCCAACAGGGCCATGGGAGATGTCCTTCAACGGTGGCTCAAGGAGAAACAGCCTGACAGAAGGACCAGCTTTGGAGATACTCATTGTTCTTTGGAGGCTCCTGGCCACAAGTCCCCTTGCCCAGCCTAGATTAAAGCCCCATGTTGCTGCAATCCTGGGCCTCCAATGAAGAGATTTCCAACAATGCAAAACCACTAATGAAGCAATCCTGATGGAAGGCGTGGGTCTCCCTACATGGACCCTCCCCCCTCCTGAGTCTTGGCTTTGAAATCTCATCCAACAGGGGCTGAGGGAGGGACTGTGACTCTGGCTGTCTGGAAGACCCCTCCCCACAGTGCTGGAGTTATGGGACCAGCCAAGGGTGGGGTGTGCTCCCTGGATGAGGCTCAGCCCCTCCCTGACCTCCCGCTCTTGGCTGTGCTGCTGTGAAGCTCACTTTCTTGGCGGGGTTCCTCTGTTCCAAGCGTCAGATCCCACCATGGGAACCTCACTGGTTGGGGCCACCTTGCCAAACTGCACTAGCGGTTACCACACGCAGGCAGGCAGGGAGCAGCAGGGAGATCTGGGCTTCCTTCTCCTCAGAAGGAGCAGGAGGAGGGGCCATAGTCACTCTGTGGTGCCTGAGCTTGGCAAGAGGCCAAGGCAACCCCTTCCCACACCCGCCTGGCCCACCCAGCCTTGCCTGAGAACTGCCAGGCTGCTGGGTGTTATGATGAACCACAGGAAAGCTGGGCCCTGCACAAATGCCCCACCTCTGAGCTGTGAAGAAACAATGGATGGATGTCTCCATGAAGCATCTAAGCAGGGCCAATCACTGAAACAGGATGTGCCCTGACCTTGGACTCCAGGCTGGCTGTCCTCTCTGCCCCTGGGGACCTGGGGCATGCCAGGGGCAAAAAACAAGCAGTGTGGGTGGGCCCTGGTGAGCCCTCTCCTCATGAACTTCATGGCCGATACTAAGTGTAGGAGGGACACTGAGGTGTGGCTTATGACGAGGGATCTGTTGCAGATCTTCAGGGGGCTCATGTTTGATGCCACAGAAAAGGGGTTCATCCTTTCTGTGCACCAAGCCCTCAGGGAAAATGGCCTTTTGGTCAAGGAGCCAGCTGAGGATATTGTCCCAGAGTAGTTTTCTTGGCAAAGGACCATGGAAGGTTCTGGACCTTCTGAAAGATGCCCCATATATTCTCAGGTGCTTGGGGGTGGGGAATGAAAATGTGCTCACTATGAATGAAGCACATTACAGTCAGTATCACATTTAATCTTTCAAGAACGCTGTGAGATAAACATCACTATTGTCATCCTTTTATGAATGAGGACGCAGTGGCACAGACACGCTGAGGAAGATTCTTCAGGTTGCACTGAGAGTACCTGCCGTGCTGGGACTTGAGCCCGGGGCTGTCTGCCTGTATGGCCTATGCTCCTCTCCCCTGCCCTTGGGTGCCAGTCTCCCAGAACAGGAGCTGCGGGAGTTCTGCACCCTCCTCGTCTCTGCTGGGGGGTACTCCAGCCCCTGGTGCAATTCAGAGGAGGCGTACCTTGGCGAGAAAGAGACTGAGGTTCTGCTTTTCCGTTCTGATGGTGGGGACTTGGCTTGCAAATTGCCGGGATGATGCTATGGAGCTGAACTGAGGTCTCCTGAGACTCAGGGCAACTCTCTGGCTCGTCCCACCTCTCTGGAACTGTCTCTCTTCTACCCCCTACTGTAGCTTTGGGGCAATTCAGAAAGGACTCCAGGGTTCAAAATCTGCAGAGTCCCGAGGTGCAGCCCCCAAACGTAAGTTTCTCTGTGTCAATTTACCACCCCCCCACATACACACCCCCACCCACCCTTTTATGGCCCTTGTTAGCTTCCTGATCTTGTGCAAGTGACTTCATCTCCCCTAACCTCAGTTTTCACATCTATAAAATGGGGACCATAACAGTACCTGGTTCTCAGGGCTGTAACAAGATAAATGTGACAATGGGTCATTTTTATTTTCTGTCCTTTTTGCTCCAAATCAAGCCTAACTGTCACTATCATTCTCCATAAATTGTCATAGTTTGAGGCAGGGGATGATATAGGACACTGGGCCTTTAACTACCATCCCAAAACCTTAACCCAGGTCAGCTTCATCATAGGCCAACACCCAATATAGGACTTTGGAGGCATTCCTTATTTTCCCTGCCCATCATGATTTCTGGTAATAAGATTCAGATTTTTCTCTGAACAGCCATTAGTCCATGAGGTTCAGATAGACCTGACTTTGTCTGGATTCCAAGACTGGGTATGTGATCATCAGGTCTGCCCAATCAGAGCACTGCATTCTATGGCCAAGTGATTGGTTCAGGATGATCATGTGATCCAAGCTGGGCTAATGAGAGCGTTAGCTGAGCCTTTGTAAGATTTGTTCACCAATCTTTCCTCTGGGATGGCTAAACTGGTAGAATGTAAACTTGAAGGAGCTGACAGATGCCTTTGTACTTGGGAAGAACCTGCCTGAAACTGAGGCCATGAACTCTTGTGTTGTCTTCTTTCCCTCAGGAGGAACTCAGGTGAAGATAAGGAGAGAGACACAGATGGGCAGATTTGACAACTATGGCCCTAGACTATAGAACCTGTGCTCTGGTTCACTAAATTTGTTTAAATTTTGTTTTAAATTGTTCATTTAAAGTAATTTTAGAGTTACAGAAAAGCTATACAATGTACAGAATTCCTACATACCCTTCGCCAGGCTTTCCCTGATACTAATGTCTGACATAACCATTGAACGATGAGCCAGACAAAGAAGTTAGCACCGGTGCAACTGTAGTAGCTCAACTGCAGACTTTATTCGGATTTTACTGGGCTTTCCAGAAATGTCCTTTCTTTTCTGTTCCAGAATCGAATGGAAGACACCACCTTGCATTTGTCACGTCTCCTTAGTCCCCTCCAATCTATGACAGCAGCTCTCTGGTTCGCCTATTTTGGCAACTGTGGACTACTCCCCTCTGTGAATTCATCACGTTGACCCACCCATCAGTGCACATTTGGGTTGTTCATGGGGCTTCGCTATCGCGACCAGGGCTGCTATGCAACCACTTACTCACGTGTCCTGTTGTAGAGGTGCAGCAGTTTATCTTGGGTGAACACTCAGCAGTCAAACATTCTGGATCACGGATTTAAATGTTGAATATTCTGGATCACAGGTTTCAATGTTGAATATTCTGGATCACAGGTTTCAATGTTCACCTTTAGGAGATAAAGCCAGAGTGACTGCACCAACCTACACGCCTGCCATCAGCAGGAGTAGTCTATGACCCCTTCCCTACTTAGCATGGTTGGACTTAATGTCTGCCCATTGAATGGGTCTAGGTGGGCTTGGTTGCTCTCAGAACACACACACTTCTCCTCTCCAGGATCGTGGGTGAAGCTGTCTCCCTGTGGGCATGCCCTTTCCTTCCAACTCTCTACTTGGCTACCTCCTCTGCTCTTCAGGTACCAAGGATGCCTCTCTCCCCCACCTCCCCAGGGCTCCCCGCCACCCTCCATGTTCCATCTAACAGCTTGTCTTTTCTCTCTGACCACAGTGTCAGCTCCACGAGGGCTGTGATCGGATCACTCTTCCCCATGACCGTTCCCCAGCCAGGCACAGTGCCTGGGACCCAGTAGATGTTCAACACGTGTCTGTTAAGTGAATGAATGAGTGGATGGAGCTTGTCTGTACAGGATGCTTCCGACTGAGAATCACTCTGGCCTCACAGCCAGTAAAAGTAAAAGCTTCATCTGGTTTCCAAACCCCAGCCTCCTGTTTTCACCAGCAATAATTTGCTGCAAAGCCTGCCAGAGAAGGGCAGACCATTTGGGATGCATAAAGCAAAATGGAATCATGTGCAAGATCTTTGGGGTGGGCTGCGCTGCTCATCCCGAGTCCAGGGCATGCAACAAAGCTGGAGGAGGAGCTGGGATGGCAAGAGAGAGGAAGTGAGGGAGAGGAGCATTTGTCTCCTTGTTCACCTCTGTTTTCTCTATTTGAGAAATGAGGAGAGGGTGGAAAGTGTGGGGGTGCAGGCCCTGCAGATGGTCTAGGAATCCTCCCTTCCAATGGGAACTTCTATGGGGGTGGGTGGTCTCCTGGGTAGCCCTACTGATGGGGTGGGCTTGGACACTAGCTCCTTAGGACTGGAGGGCTACTGAAGGTTCTGGGAGAATCTGTGGGGTTCCATCAGTGTTGTTTGCTGGTCTTTTGGGGGAAAAAATGCTTACCCCTGTACTATTTGTTTCCCCTGATTATAAATAAAGTGCATGTGCATTGTAGAAAAGCTAGAAAAGCCAAAGAAAATCGTACAATCATGAAACTCCCTCCCATCACCCAGAGATCTCACTGGTTCTATGCTGCCATCTTTCCTTCTGGTCTTACGTTTTCCTTCCTCGCTCACTCAGAAGAGGCCAGAGAGTAGAGGGGTTAAGAATATGTATTTTGCAGACTGATAGCCATAAATTCAAATCCTGACTCTGCTTCTTGCTAGCTGCATGATTTATGGCAAATTTCTTAACCCCTCCAGGTTTAGTTTTCAATCTGTAAGATAGAACATTAGCCCACCAAGAAGGCTCACTTCTTGGAATGGTTGTGGGGATGCTGTGAGTTACGTGGTAGACACTGAGTCAATGTCAGCCACAGCAGTGTCAAACTCATTCAGTCATTCAACATTTATTGAGCACTTACTGTATGCCAAGCACCGTTCGAGGAGCTGACATACGGGGGTGAAAAAAATCAAGGGCGCTGCCTGCCCTGGGGGGAACTTACAGCCTCTTTGGTGTGAGGGTGGCAGGCAAACACAGTCCAAATAATATGCTAATGAACTTATGCTAATAAATATGCCAATAGTCCTGTGCTGTGATGAGCCTTTCTAAGGTGAACATAAGGAACAGGATGCTCTGAGGTTACAATTCAGCCCAGGCCTGAAGGACAATGAATGAGATGCTGTGAGGAGGGGGACTTGGGTGTGTTGAGTTGCTGGCAGCCAGCCTTGTGGCTGAATGGAGCTGAGCAAGGGGACAGGTCTATGCAAGGTCTCATCAGTGTCCTCGTAGGTTTTAATATGATTCACATGCAAACTGAATATAAATTATAACCAAGAGTGTCTGAAAAGAAGTCATAGTTTCCGACCATTTCATGCCCTGCTCTTCGCTCGCTTGGCATGGAAGCTAACTCCTGTACCAAGGGCTTGGAAACATCATTTTCAATTACTGTGTAGTACTCCCATGTAGAAGTATTGTGTATGGACGAAGGTATAATCATTTAGTTAATCAGGCCACCCCTGCATTGCTGGGGTTTGGGCTGTTTCCTTCTAAGGGCAGTCAGCAGCTGCTCTTTATGTTCCTGGTAGCTCTCCATTGGGACAAACCCTGGGGCCATCCACGAAAACACAGGACCCCACTAGACCTGAGGGAAAGGGTATGCCGAGCTACCTTCCTGCCCAGGCCAGCTGGGCCCAGGCTGGCCTCTGATGTCATGGAAAGTTGGCCAGCAGCTGCTGGCTCTCACCAGACCTGGCTGACCAGGCTGGCATCTGCCCCTTCACTGCAGTTTGGAGCCCAGCTCTCCAAAAGGATAGCAAGGGCCCAGGCAGGGCCTTCAGGGGGCTCACTGCTCCATATTCGGCCTTTCTATTTCATCTCTTTGTTCTATCTCCACAACCCTTGCCCCTTCCCCCAGTGCTAGCCCCCATGGGATGGGTGAGCTGGGGAGGAGTCTCTGGCCTGGTACGAATTATTTCCAAATGCCACTTGCTACCAGGAAAGTCAGGGACGGACACTGGCTCTTCTCCCACTGTTCTGAGGCTCATCATGCGGAGGAGCCAGGGGGCAAGGGCTGGGGCATGAGGGGAGGATTTCCCTGCAGGGATGAGTCTTTAGGGAAAGGTCTCAAAAGAAGAGATTGACATGGGACCTAGAGTGGGCCAGTGGGAGGGCCCCTCACCAGGAGAAATGTATGGGGTGCTCACATTTACGTTCTCTTTCCACTCTTAGGGCCATCCTGAGAATGTGCGTACCAGAAGGGCCGCTATGGGTCTGACACAAGGTAAGAACTTATATAGATTTGTGTGAATGAAAAAAGGAAATGAACCCTGGACTCAGAGTCACAGACTGGCAGAGCACGAAGGGTACTTGGAGGGTACCCGGTTCCTAGTCTTAACCTCTTGGGCCACTCACTTTTAGGAGGATCTAATAACAGGTTAGGGTTATTTTCTCTACAAACTTATTCCTATCCACACACACCCAAAGCTTTTACTGCAATTTGGAGGAATCCCAACCCCCTAGAGCCTCTCCATGGACCCGCCCCCCTTTTCACCCCAGTGCTTACAGCCCTGCACAGCTGTGATCCTGGCCTGCCACCAGCCAGCGGTGAGATCTTATCAACTAGACCTCTGCAAGTGTGAGTGAAGGTGGGACATGGAGAATCCCACGTGTCCCTGTGTCTGTCCCCTTGGGCCTGAGCACCTCCACAACATCAGCAAAGTGCCCACATTTGGGTTCAGGGTGTCACAGGCAGGCTGTGTGGCTTTGGGCTCACATCTTCTGATTTGTTGCATAGAATGAGCAGTCGTTCAAAGTTTCCTTCCACATTGAGAATGCATAAAATCGTTGTTTCCAAAAAGATATTCTTTTCCCGTCTGGCGGAGTCATTTTCCCCAGATCAACCAGCCACAAAAACAGCAGAGCGACAGTGTTTGACCATCCCTTTGGCTGGGAATGGGTGGGAGTGGGCAGGAGGCAGTGTGGCCAACGGTCTTCAGTAGCGACTGTCAAGTACTGATGACCTTGACTTTCAACTGCAGCACAAAGGAATTACCTGAGGGACAACATCAGTGTGGTAATCGGGTGGGCAAGCTAAGCTGTGGGGCTTCCTGTGGGAGTGTGAAATGTAAGATTAAGTCCAGAACATGAGACCCCTCAGTACCTGGGCTCCATGAATGAAATACCTGTTTCTCATGAATGGTCTCTTCTATTCCAACTCCAAGCTTTGGGAGGGCAGAAATTATGTCTGACTTGACTTTTTGACCCTGTGCAGGGTCTGGCACATAGTAGGGACTCAATAAATATTTGTGGAATAAATGAACCAACTGGGCAGTGGTGGCATAGACCCTGCTGGCCCGCCCCACCCTGAAATCCTCATTGATGAGAGGACAGAGGCAGCCCTAAACACAGGTGGCACCCACAGATGTTCATGCAGATACCACTCTCCCCGTAAACCCTTTTGACATGCCTGATGGCATTGGACGTGTGGAGGCATCCACTGGGCCACTGAGCGCTTTCCCATCCACCAGGCCCCCCGGAGGCCCCAGGGAGTCGGGCATTGTCCTGCCCAGAAAGCTTCCATTTGGGTCATTAATAATAGTGCATTTTATTAACGGAAAGCAGGCTTCAAAGACCTGTGGGTTTATGGGAAGAGCCTTGGATGGAAGTCATTATTCCTGCTGCCCCATCTCGCCCCTCGTTCTCTGCCTCCTCTGTCTTCCATTCAGCCCACGTTTGATCTCCTGCCTGTGCTTTCCTCTGCCAGCTCCCCACTTGGGGTCCAGGGGGAATGGGCTACTGTGCCCATGGTGGGAGGGGTAAGGAAACCTTTTGAACTGGCCTCTGGTTGGGGAAAAGTGGCAGGCATGGAGGGGCAGGCTTGCGGGGAGCTTCGCAAGGTGTCTGGGGATGTGGATGGAAGGCAGGGGGTGGTGGTGAGGATGCGATGGAGCGTTCTCAGCCAGGCCAGGTGAAGACAGGGCTCTGGTTTGCTTAAGCATATGCTTGAGAAAGGGCCAGAACCTTTTTGTTCCATCTCTAATAGATACAATAATTATTGCGATGGTTACTACCATTCACACTTACTGAGTGCTCACTATGTAGCAGGTCTGTGCTGGGCAGGGGCATGGCTTTATTTTATCTTCCCAATAGCTGTCCCCATTTTCTAGGTGAAGAAACAGAGGTGTCCGATATAGCCCGTCACTTCTTGACAGTCACACAGCTGACACCACTCCTCTGTGTGACCTGGGCAGCAATGACTCCACTGTCAGAAATTTTCCCCTCGTGTGTGAAATGGAGAGGCTGAACTAAGTGCACCCGGCTCTCAGTGTGAGTCACACGAGCTTTTATGTAGGTTTTGTCCGGGCAGACCATGTGGAGGTACTCAGTACCTTGTTCCGGCAACACAGCTCCTGGGCCCCCGAAAATGACGTGGAAGGGCATTCTTCAGGAGGTACAGCAGGCGGGAACCCCTGACGATAAGCCATGGCTTGAGGATGACTTCTGGTGCTCACTAATGATCCGCTGAATGTGGCCATTGGGGGCAGCCATCTATAAAGATAGCAGATTGCAGTCCCCCCAGAGGAGGACGGGGCCTTGTGTGTAAGCCAGAGATGGTGGACCAGGCTTGGAGAGAGAAAAGGAGGGAGACAGAGACAGATGAGAATATGGGGGAGATAGAAACAGACAGAGACATAAAGAGAAAGATAGAGACAGATTGCCATACAGAGAGAGAGAGAGAGAGAGGGAGAGAGAGAAAGGTGTCGGAGAAGGACAGAGGCAGAATGAGAGAGGGAGAAAGAGGGACAGAAAGGAAGACAGGAGAGGAAACCAGAGCAATGGAAAAGACACGGGACAGGAGTGAGGGCTGCCAGGGAGCCCCTGGTTGAGATGGGGCCGTGTCACCCTGCACCTGCTGTTCTGACCCAGCACAGCTCAGAGAGGTGCGGGGGTGAGTGCCTGGAAGGCCATCCAGAGATTCGAGGCCTCGGAAGGTGTTAGACGAGGAGAGAGAAACTTGTGGTTCTTGGGGTTAAACCAAAATTATGATTGTCCGCCTCAATTTCAGGAGCAAGCAAGATCGTCCAGAGCAGGCCTGTGCTCTTTCTGTGTTTTCTGGGAGCTGGAATGTTGCGGGTGTTAAGCAAACATACTCTCTCAAGTTCAATCAGGGAAGGAAGCTGGATGGGAGCTATTAAACAGAGCAGCTCTCGCAGCTGGAAAAATAAATCCACGGGCTGAGGCACTGCCCAGTGGTGGCAGCCGGGCTCCTAATCCAAGATGGCAGGGGGAGCCCTTCTGCTCTGTTAAAAAGGGAGCCCTAGGGTGGCCATTGAGCCCAGGTCTTCACTTGAAATCTCAAGGTCATGAACAGTCAGAATGAGACAGGCACTTGGAAATAAGGACAGCAGCTACCCTTATGGAGCACTGCTGAGGGGTCAGCCTCATTTGGTGCCTTACAAATATTCTCTTTTTCTTCAAAATAGCACGATGAGCTAGGTCTTATTACTTAACCTACTTATTGACTCCTATTTAACCTGTTCTTTCATGGGCTAGCCCCTGTCCTATTGACAGACCAGCTGAGTCCTGCCAACCACAGGTAGTAAAACGGCAACGCCAAGACCGAGATCCCAGGTCTCTCACCGTCACAGCCACTGTTGCCCCAGCAGGCGTGGCGAGACGCTGCAGGCACTTCCAGCAGGGAGGACCCTGGCTGTGGTCACAAAGCACCCCCAACCCCCAGCTCAGGGTGGAGATAAGGGACGAGGAGCCAGCTGGGGTTTTCTTTCCAGGGAACAACCTGGGAATGCAGCCTTGCCCTTTTGGGTTCTTCTCTTCTGTTGTAGACAACCCGTACTCCACGAAGCTTCTTTTGGGGAGCAAAGAGGGACTGGCAGGTGTGGCCCCAGAGCCTGAGAATGGGTGTTGGGGGAAATGATGAACAGCTACTGTTGTTGGCTCAGCATCCATTTCACTGGTGACACACTTTCCTTTTCCTGCAAGGGACCTCTCCCCCACTGCTCCATGTGATTCTGGAGGTGATATTCACCCCGAAAGGGTCCCCTGCCCTTCACATATGCTATCATGTCCCCCGTAAGAGTGTCTTTACCTCAAGTAACGGCATACGCAACTCAGAGTAACTTCAATCGTAAAGACGTTTAATAATCTCCCGTAAGAAAAACACATCTGGAAGCGAAAATGTCTGAGTTGGGTGAATGCCATCAAAGACCCAGGTTTTTACCATTCTCCTGGGATTCCTGTGCTAGATTTCTGTCTTTAGGCTTGTTGCCTCATGCTGGCAAGATGGCTCTGGTGGCTTTTGCATCATGAAAGTCTTCAAAAGCAAGGATGCGAAACTCTCCTTGCTGACCTGGCTTTTATCAGGGCGAGTAAAACTTCCCTGGGTTTTCTACCTGCACCACTTGCTAGCTAGCCGAGTTAAAGCTGCCCAGATGTAAAACCTGAATTCTTTGTTGTTGACATGGCTAGTTCTAGGTAAAACTCCTGTGGTATCTTGCCCGGTGGTGGAAGTGCCTACTCACGGAATTGGGTACAGAGCGGAGGGTTGTGAAGTGGTGAGTAAAGAAGCTTTAGGTCAGTGGCAGCCAATCACTCCAGACCTTACAAGCTGGGTTAAGAATCGAGCTTTAGCCTGTGAGCAGGGGAAGCCTGCGATGATTTGTATGATCAGTGTCACCCTTGTTGCGGCTGGAAGAGACCTGGGTGCTCCAGGGGAAAGGGCAGTGGCTGGGTGGTCCCTGATGGCTTCGATGCCCCTCTCACTCTTAGTCTTCTCCTTTACCACCCCCTCCAATCCCTAGGAGTCCAGGGGAAAGAGAACAAGAGCCAGTATAGGGGTACCGCCCCTGGAGCAGCACTTTACAGTTTGTAGGGTGCTTGCCCGTCTCTTCCCCGACTTGATCAGAGCAGGGAGGGGAAGGAGTCGTGCTCTCTGCCCATTTCACAGCTGAGAGACTGCGTCCCAGACCAGTGGAAGGGTGTGTGCTCAGTGCTCCTGCGTCAGGAGGGTGTGCCCTCGCAGAGCCGTGTCCCTCCCCCTGTTCTTGCGTCTTGAGGAGAGGGGCAGGAAGAAGGGACACTGGGGAGACACCCTGGTGGTTAACCAAGGCACATTGGGCACATCTCTGGAACAACGCACTTGCCCCCCAGAAGAGCAGCCCCACCCCCCACAGTATGACGAGGACATTCCTCTCCCTGGGTTGCGCCAGCCTCAAGGCAGAGAGGAAAGCAAGCGGGTTTACAAGCTGACGCGACAAGAGACACAGGCTCATAAAAACACCCCACTTGGTCCCCTGGCACGCTGCATTCCGCAGAGTCTCTCCTGTTGCTTTTTTTTTCTCTGCGCGTCTCCTGGCCTTTAATCTATTGGCTTTGCCAAGGTTCTCAGGCTCCTCTGTGACCTCCCGACTCTCCCAGGGCCTTCACTGGGACAGGGAACTCACCTACTTCCTTCTTTTCTCTTTCTGGCGTCCACCTCTCTGTCCATCACTTGTTCATACATTCACCTGTCCATCAGGGGGCCCTGGCCTGACAGGCCCCGGCCGCTGTGGTACGTCAGGACGCATAAAGAGAAGGTGAAGCCTGAGGGAGGGAGGGGCGGGCAGACGTGGTGGTGATGATGATGTCAGCAGAGACTTGGGACTCACCGCCTCAGGCTCTGTCTGCCCAGAAGTCCCTGGAACTGGAAAGGAAGGAGCTGGTTCAGACGGTCGAGGGGAGAGGTCTGAGGACCTGGATTCGATGGGATACCACAGCTTCTCCCCTGAGCTGGCAACCTTTTCTCTCAGGGAGAGGAGTTGGACTTCTAGAAGCCTAGTGCCTTAGGAAAGGCAGATACTGGCCTTAGGATATGCCTCCTAATCAGCCTTCTGTCCCAACCGCCTATACCGCCATCCATCCCCAGAGTGGTCCTCCTGAAACACAAGTCCGACGATACTCTGCCCCCTCCTCGATAAATTTCTGTGGCTCCCCAGTGCCTTTAGGATAAAGTGCAGGATTCTTTGCTTTGTCCCACGGTGACTTTTTGGTCTCCCCTTCCTCGGCATTCTTCCCAGAACCCTATGTTCCAGCTTATTACCATGGGCCTCCGTGCCTTCTCTCACTCTGCTTCCCTACGAAAGAAAGAAAGAAAACAAGAAAGAAAGAGAGAGAAAAAGAAAAAGAAAGAAGCTCTGGTTTGTAGCATTGGCCAATTGCTGTGGTGTAAGCCGTCCCACAATGGCTGATTTCAAGCTACTGATGACGTCACTGGAAGCAGAGCTGGGAAGAGATGAGAAGTATCGCTCCTTACAAGCCCTTCCTTCCCCACCTGAGGCAGCACAGTGCCCAGGTTAAGAGCGCCGTGCTCTCAGTTTCCCCCTCGGAACTGTGTGACCTTGGACAAGCTACGTAAGCTTTTTAAACCTCCATTTTCCCTTCTCTAAAGTGGGGAGAAGGATTGTATCCCCTTCACAGGACCATTATAACAATGAGAAGAGTTAGCACAATGCTGGACAGCTGCTCAGTGCTTGAGAAACTGGGACTATCGCCACCCCCCTATGAAATGCTTCCCCCATCTCTCATCTTCCGCTCACAGCCACCTCTTCCCTGAAGCGCGGTGCGTGGGGCTGTCTTCTGTGGTTTCCTCATGGAACAAAGTCACTCGTTTGCCCCACCGAAGCCTATTGCCCAGGCCTTTCTTTACCACTGAAGTCATTTTACCTGGCAGCACGATTCTGGGGCTGAGGACCCACTGGCTGGCCTGTGCCTAATTTCTCGCTGTGTCCTCTGTGTTCAGCAGAGCCAGGCACATAGTAGGTGCTCAAATCCATCTTTAAGGGAGATTAGTACTCTCGTGCAGGAAGCAGGTGTTTGTGTGGGGAGAGTGAAGAGGGGGTCAAGGGAGGCAGAGATGTGGGTGCACGTGTGTGCCACTGGTAGGGGGTCGCAGGGAGAGGACCTGGTGGCATCCATTGGATGGACTAGTGTGTGTGCATGATGAGCGGGGACATCTGGCCAGGTGGCCCTGATGCCTCATGGCTGAGAAGGCCACAGCTCTCCCAGCTCAGGGGAAGGAGCCAGCTCCCGGGGATGGGCTTGTCTGTAATAGCAAAGCCAGCGGGCTGGTTATTAGAGAGAAGCCGGCACAGGGCCGCGACTCAACGGAAAAATAAATCCACAACACGCCAGACGAGCCTGGTTCCAGGCTGGGTGAGTTAATAAAGTGGCTCTGAGGTGGTTTGGAGCCACTGTGGAGAGGCTAGGGAGGAATTTTCTCATTTCTCGTAAAACCTTAATCAGTGTTAGTCACTTCAAGTGATTACGAGGGCTTAAAATAGCCACCAGTGGCAAGCTTGAAGGACACATCTGAGGCCATTTCGTTTCCCCAGGGAGCGGAGCTGGGCCTGTGCGGTATGCACTGCTGTCTCCTCACTGGACCACGAGCGACCCTGAGCTCACTAAGGGCAGGGACAGGTCCAGCTGGTCAGCATGCCCCCACACCTGGCATGGTGCCCGGGACATGAGGGGCCCCACAAGCCTTTGTTGACTGCCACCAACTGGCTTCGGGGCCCCATCGGCTCAACTCCAGCCCCTGGTTCATTGCTCTCTCTTAACACGTCTCCACTGGTTTGGTTTTTTCATCTGGTTTTCCCACTAGAGTATCAGGGTTCTGTTCACTGCCATGTTCCCAGTGCCTTGAACAGTGCTCGGCATGCGGTGGGAACCAACGGGAGGGATGGTTGACATGGAAATCATCTTCGAAAAGCACCGTCAGGATTCTCAGGAGACCATTCCATGCGCCCACCCTCCAGACCCAGCTCCTCACCGAGGCCTGAGACCTGCTTCCAACCCATGTGTTTGTTCCTCCCCAGGCACACACCATGCTTCTCTCCCCACTCCCCAGCCCCACCCCCGTAACACCTGGATAAAACTTCCTCTGAGGGAAGGATCCTGGAGCAGTCATTGACACTGTAGTATGAATTTCAGGATGTGCATCACCTCTTCAGGTTATTTGTAGAAGCCACCGCTCTCCCCAGGGGAGGGCTGCTTCTGTAAAATTCATGCCGGGCTTCAGAGGGAAGGGGCAAGGGTTTGTTCCCAGGTTTGCCGCAGGGAGCTTAGTATGTGAAAATTAAGAAAACAGGTTTTATAGTCGGGCTGCCTAGTTTCAAGTCCTAGCTCTGCACCTTCCTACCTTTCTGACCTCGATGTTCCTCATCAGAAAACAGGGTGTGGTGAGAGGATTTTTCTCACTGAGGTATTGTGAAGAGCAAGGGATGGAACACAGAGGTGCACGATGAGTCCCCAGTAAATGTGATAACCCTTGTGATTCTTGCCTGTGGGATGTTGGAGATTCTCCTTCCCCCCTGAGCCTCAGTTTCACCTCAGGAGGCACATGCTGCAGTGAGGAAGAGCACAAGATGCAGATTGTCACTGGCCTGAGTTCACTTCCGGCACCTGAGAAGGCTTGGGCAGGCAAGTCAGAGTTGGGTCTTTAAGAATGCCTAGGCCCTGGCTGGTGTGGCTCGGTGGGTTGAGTGCCAGCCTGAGAAACAAAGGGTCGCCGGTTTGATTCCCAGTCAGGGCACATACCTGGGTTGCGGGCCAGGTCCCCAGTAGGGGGCGTGTGAGGGGCAACTGCACATTGATGTTTCTCTCCATTTCTCCCTCCCTTCCCCTCTCTCTAAAAATAAATAAATAAAATCTTAAAAAAAACAATTGCTAGGAGTTTAAAGGGCATTCCGGGCATGTGTCCAGCAAGTGCGAAGGCCCTGAAGCCCCCCAGAGCAAGTATGTTTGGGCATAGAGAGTATTTGGTTTGATTGGAGCCCAGGGTGTGTTGAATGGGTTGATGGGAGAGGAGGCAGGAGTGGGAACAGCACCAGAGTTTGGGCTTTATCCTCTAGGCCAGTGGTTCTCAGGCAGGGACAATTTTGCCCTCCTCCCATCCCTCCCACCCTGGGCCTCAAGGTGAAGGCTGCTGGCTTCGTGGGTAGGACTGTGTCTATGAGAATTCAAGGGGCCTTCAAGGCCTTTAATTCATGGCACCCCAGGAGCCCGTCTGGCCACATGTAACCCCTTCTTCTGTCAGCTGGCAGCTCCTGCCCATGTTCTTTCCACTGTCTGCTTTCTGGCTGGGCAGGGGCCAAGAGAGGACACTTGTGTGGTCAGGACATAGCCTGCAGGCAGCCATTCCTCCCCCCCAGCAGGGGAGATGGAGAGCTCTGGAGCCAGACTGTACAGGGTTGGGTCCCAGTTCAGCCCTTACTGCCTGTATGTGTGCTTTGGCAAGTGATTTAAGCTCTCGGTGCCTCGTTTTCCCCCTCCGGGAGCCATGCTTGCTTGGCAGGACTGTGTAAGGATGAAATGAGAAGATGAAGCGAGGGTAGGTTAAGATCCCGACCTGGATGCGAGTCCCAGCTCTTCCACTCACCAACGGTGTGACTTCAGGCAAATCACTTAACTTTCTGGGCCTCCTTTCCTTGTTTATAAATCTGGGGATATTGTAGTACTGCCTTCTTCTGAGGATTAACTGGGACAATGCACTTAAAAGAGCCCAGCCCAATGCCTGGCACACAGTGTGAGCTTCGCACAAGCTTCTTATATGATCCCAGGTCCTAGCATGAAGCCGGGCCCCTGAGAAGTGCTCTGGGGGGGGGGTGTTAATTCCTTCCACCCTGGCCGCAGTCAGGCACGGCCCCCGGGGAAGCCTTGGCCCCTGCTGGGACCTTTTTGTTTGTTCAGCCTGCCTCCTGTCCCACCCTCTGCCTGGGTTTCTGGTGGGGGGCAGCCACCCCAGGTCAGGGCAGGGCCTGCAGCAAGGCTGGCCTTCAGCTTTCAATTTCTGCAGCTCCCCCTTCCTTTCCTGAGCCCATTCCATCCCTATTAGCTTCCTGGCTGCCCCAGCTCTTCCTCTCCCCTTTGAAATCCCTGCCGCTGTCCCGGGTCCCTCCAGACGCTGCACAAAGGCCTCTTGGATTCCAGCATCAGCCCCAGAGGCCAGCTCAGTAATTCAATTACCGTGAAGAGGCTTTCTCCTTTCTTTTTCCCCCTCTTCCTCTCCCTTCCTTTCTTCCTTTTTTTTCCTTTTTCTTTTCTTTTTTAGATCAAAAACGAAAAGGCAGACATTGTGACCCCCAGAAGACGCAGGGACTGAAAATTTCCTTCTGGGATCCAGCCCCCGCTAATGAAATACCAAGAATTTTCTCCCCGCAGAGCACGTGTGTGTGGCATTTGATGTGTTCTTTGTTTGGGGCTTCTCCTCTGTGCCTCCTGATCGATGCTGGAGACCCTTGTAAGCTGCCTACCAGGAACATGACAGCTGTCCCTCCGTCTGCCCAGCCCAGCCCAGCCCAGCCTTGGGCCGCCTTCTGCTGGACCCAGGGCTAGAGGCTGTCCAAATAAGGCCTCACTCTATTTCTGAGCTTGAGGGTTATTCTTTGCAGATTTCACACATGTGAAATCTGTGGGTGTGGTCCTTGCCTGGAAGAGTAGGCGGTGGTGGTGGTGGGGAGGGGGGAATGGCGGGGTGGGGCCCTAGGACTGTTGGGCTGAGTCTGGGCCCCATCCTAGCCCTGCCCCTTTGTGCTGTGTGACAGAGGCAGGTCACTGGCCTTGCTTGCGTGTGGACCACCGTTCTGTCTGCAGTCCAGTGGATGTGAGCCTAATGCCTACCAGCTTGGTGCCCACGAGGTTCCTGCCTCTGCACTAGGGTCTGTGGACAGCAATGAGAAAACCCACATCCTGGACCTCCAGGCGTTTAGAGAGGATGGTCTTGGAAGCCCTTTCTGGCTCTGACATCTAGAAGCAGCCAAAACAGGCTCAGAAAAGACATACGAGCTGGTTAGGCAAGGGCTAACAGGAAACCAGGTGTCAGGGATAAAAGATTTTTGTTGCTTTTTTAGCGACTTTTCTGAAATAGTCTTAGAGGCGAAAGGACTCAGTATTCAGCTGCCCCAATTCCTCACCAATTAGGGAAGTCGCTCAAAAAGGCTCAAGTCCCCTTGCTCCTCTCACCTAACCAGGGAGAGAGAGCGGCCTCTAGGGGGCAGCACAGAGCATGGTGGGAGAGCTTCGCCTCTGAGGAAGTATCCCTCGCTGATCCCACTTCTACCCCCATAGGGCCTCACAGAGGGTGCCTAGTCCTGCTCCCCCCGGCAGACATGCGCAGATGGCGATCATGTTTCCGTAAGGCCTTTTCTAGTCTGAACTTCTCTACCATGCCCTGAGTCCTGACTCCTGCACTCAGGGTCCTCGAGTGGACCAAGAATGACTGGAAGAGGAAACTGACGGGCAGGGCAGGCTGGAGTGACACTAGCGAGCAGGAATGGACCCATGGGGTAGTTTGAACGTCCAAGGGAATGTTGGTGGCCCAGGTCAGAGCATCTCAGTTGGAAGCCCTTTGCCGATATGGAGGATGTGGCAGAGAGGAAAGGCTCCTGTTTCCACATGGGAGGGGTGTCCAGAGGACAAGGGGGCTTTGACTTTTCCCACCTCTGTGCTTATGTTTAAGCCCTTCCCTTCCCCCTGGAATGCCCTCCCAGAAGCTCTGCACACTCACACCTCGCCTGTTGGTCCCTGTCCGGCTCCAATGGTGCCTCTTCCGTGAAGGCTTCCCAGATCTCCCTGCTAGGAGCTGCTTTTTCCTCCTTTAGATTCTCACTGCATTTTGCCTGAAGTGTTTAAGAGATATTTAAGACTCCTTTTTGTTTGTGTGTGTTCTAGGTGTGTTTGTACAGGAAGACTGCGTTGCAAACTATTGGGATGGAATCAATTCCATTTTATGTACTTCTAAATTCTCCACAGCACCAAGCTCAGGGCTTGCCTTCTGTTTGTGGGATGAATCCGTGAGAGACACGTAGCAACAACCAGCCTCTGTAATAGGTGTCTTATGTACATCATCTCATTTCATCCTCACGCCACCTGAAAAACTAGGGACTCTTGTCTAACCACTCTACAGTTGGAGAAACCAAGGCTCAGAGAGGTTCTATCATTTTTCCGGTTGTAAAACTCACCTGTGGCCAAGCCCCGTTTCTCTGCTCCCTTCCCTGCCCCAGGGCAGCCTGCTCTTCATACGTGGCTCAAGCAGTGTTTGTCTTTTTTTTGTTGTTTCTTTTTTTAAATGTCTGGCACCCACTCCATTGGGGATGATTTAGAAATTTTTAATCCTTATATATTTACTTCAGTGTGTAGAAGGAAAAAATGTAATCACCGGAGTGAACCTGTTAGTGTATCAATGCTATTGCACAAAATGAGGCCGAAGGAGATAAATGAGTTTAGACAAATCGGAGGATTGGTGGCAGATGAATTTTAATTAAGCGTTAATTAAATAGTATCTGCGGTGAAAACGGCAGATGCGGTGCGAAGATGACTGACGTGGGTGGAACACTGGCATAAGTGACTCCACAGCCTACGGCGGTGCTTTTGAAAATGTCAGAAAAAATCACGAGGAATAATAGTTACATACTAAATGGAGAGGAACTGGACAATTGAGATAAGCCAGGAAAGAAACGTTAAGATCCCCCTCCATCCCACCGGGGGGCGCTGTGCACAGCTGTTAGCCTGGGGTGGGGGTTGTGTGGCTCAAGCGCAACCTGGACCCAAAGATGTCACTTGCCCGGCAACCTTGCAAGCACACTCGGCATCTGTCCTCTGCTGGTGCTGAGACCTTTGGCTCCATGACACCAGCCTGCCCAGTGACTAGAGAAGGCCAGGTGCAATGCTGCAGACGATGGAGTCAAGTCCCATTTCCCCACCCCCACCCCCACTTCAGGAGCTCAGTGTAGGCTCCAGGGGCTTCTTCCTTCTACCCCCACTTAGCGCTGCTACCCTCGTGGCTTTGTCGACTCTTGTGTGTGAGCTTAGTTACAGGTCTCTCCTCCCTCTCCCCACCCCTACAGCTCCTGCAGGGGCTGAGCCAGGCAGTGCATCGAGTAGGGCTCAGCACACAGTAGGCACTAAATGAATGAAAATACCCCATCAGTGCAGTCCTGGCTGGAGATCACTGCCTGCCAGATGGGTCCTGAAACCCAAGGACCTAGAGTAAGAAAACTTAGTCTTCACCCCCTTGCCCTGAAACAAATCATCTCTTGTTCTTATTGCAGTCTTCTTGTCTGTTACTTTCCTAAAAGTAATTACTGGATATCCGTCCATCTGCCTGTGTCTGTCTGAGTGTCTGTCTAGATCTAGAAGGAGGACAGTATTGCTCCTTTGGGACACCTGGGGTATGAGGACAAACAGAATAATTTGCTATAATGAGTAGCTGTTATGTTTCTGACCCAGGTTATTTGGTGCTTTTCTTGGCTTATCTCATTTAATTGCTCCATTTGTGCCGAGATGTAGAGTATTGTTATTCTTCCTCCTTCTACAGGGAGAAAACAAACTCGCAGAGAGGATAAAGACTTGTCCAAGGGCATTGTGCCCATCACGGGTGTGGTCCACTAAATATTTTTTTTGGTTGAACTTTGCAACACCTTGGAGGGTGGTACTTCCTTTAGAGTTACTTGTGGCCAAGTACTTGCTTTAGCTGATAAAGCATGAGCTCTTCCCCCGCTTCCACTGCTTAGGCAAGTGGTGGCATTTCAGATGGTGGAAACCCCTGTTAGAGTCTTGGTTCTGGAAGGAGGATATCGTGGAGCCGAGCCTCCCACCAGCTTGTAGTGAGCATGCTGCTTGAGTGAGCAACGGCCTTATTCTAAGCCCCTGAATCTCAGGGATGTTTGTTACTGCAGCACAACCTTCCTGAGTCAAACTTGTACATCGCGAGTGAGTGCGCAGAGCTGGAATTTGAATCTCAGTGTGTCTGGTTTTAAAGCTCCTTCTGTTCCCACTGTCCCCAGAGTCCTTGCGGCCATGTTTCGAGGGCATGTGGATTGTCCTACGGCGAGACCTCACACTGCGTCAATGACGCACACGTGAGAAAGTCTCCTCCTTTGCAAGCGCCGTTTTCTTGATCTCAGGCAAGGCTGCCACAAGCTCATTTTAGTACAGAGGGTTGAGTGAGTCACAGAAAACTCACAATCACAGTAATAAAAAAGACAACTAAAGTGTGCTTACTTTGCATCGCCTGTCGTGTTGAGCACTTTAGGTCCTTACAGCCCTCCTCAGCAGTGGGTACCATTATTTTATCTACTTCATGAAGGAAGAAAACAGATGTAGAGGGTTTGGTAACTTGTCCAAGTTGATACATCCTTGTATCATGGAAGCATCCTAACAGTCAAGGAAATATGAAAAGCGATAGATTACACACATTTTATTATCTTTTGAAAGGAAGCATGTTGGTATTTAGCACTGGGGAAGAGTCTGACTCCCTTCCCCCACCCCGCAAATTAAAGCTTTTCCCTGGATCATTTATAAGGACTCCTGTAGAGTGCCTGACTTTTATAAAACATTTTATTTCAAACTAATTTCAACACGATAGAAAAAGTTGCAAGGACAGAACAAAGAACCCTGTATACCCTTTCCTCAGGTTCACCCATGTTCACATCTGCTCACTCACGTTATCAGTCTCTCTCTATGCACATATGACTATTAGTTTTCCAAACCATGTGAGAGTAAGTTATAGACATTATTTCTTATCTAGATGCTAATCCAGAGTCACACATGACATTAAGTTGTGATGTCTCTTCGGACTCCTTTCATCTGGAATAATTCCTCAGCCTTTCATGGGTATTTTCTAGAGCAGCCCACTTATTTATAGACTGCCTGACAAGTTGGGCTTGTATGATGTTTCTGCCTGCACAGATCTGAGCCATGCGTGTTTGGCGAGAACATCCCTACAGTGAGGTTTTGCCCTTCTCAGCACACCACATCAGGAGGCACACAATCCTGTGTGTCCATTGTTGTGGGTGTTGGCTTCCTCTTCTTGACTGAGAGGCGTCTGCCAGCTCTCTCAGACATAGAGGTACCGCTTCTCCTGTGTAGCTACGGAGTGATTGTGGGGAGATACTTTGAGACTCTGAGCACCTGCAAAGCCTCAAGTTTTACACACTGGTTTTGGTATCTGTTGGTGAGCTTTAGTGAATCTTTAAAACCAGTGACTTTATTAAAGCTAAAGTAATTTCTTCCAAAGATAATTTCTCATGTAGAACCACTATGAACATCTAAGATATTGCCTCCACTCGGACCATTTTTGATGCACCGGACCAACGGAAGGTTCTTGCTGTTCCTTGACGGCTTGTCCAATGGCGGAGAGAAGACTGGAAAACTTGGAGTTGTTCCAAGTGTTCGGGGTACGCAAAGGCTGCTGCTTTTTGTAGGGACAGGTGGCAGAAGGAGGGAGAGGTTCACATCTGGTGTATTAATTTGCTAGGGCTGCCTTAAAATACCACCCACTGGGGGGCTCAAACAACAGAAATTGATTTTCTCAGAATTCTGGAGGCTGGAAGGCCAAGGTCAAGATGCCAGTAGGGTTTGTTTCCTCTGAGACTTGTCTGCTTGGCTTGCAGCTGGCCATCTTCTCACTGTGTGTGCTCACACGGCCTCTCCTCTGTGCTCTGTGTTCGTCTTATAAGAACATCAGTCACATTGGATTAGGGCCCACCCTTCGATCTCATTAATCTTAATTACCTTTTCAAAGGCCCTGTCTTCAAATACAGTCATATTGGAGTGGAGGTTAGGGTTTCAGTATGAGTGGGGGAGGGGACACAATTCATAACCCCTGGATAGGGGGAAAAATCAAGGAGACTAAAGAATGACCTAGAAGTGTACACGTTCCTCCCTACCACCGCTCTGGTCACGCACTCAGTGGGCCTGTTTAGAAATCATCATGAATGAGCAGCCCACACTGGAACAGACCTTCATGTTCCTTTCTCTGGATGATGTGTCCAACCCACTGGCAACCCCAGAGTCGTACAAATTCTCCCTGTCTCTTGATGCTGCTTGGCTGAAGCTTCATTCCTATCATTCTAGATTCAAAAACAGACATGAACAACGGAACACCGAGCTTCCCCCTGTGGGGTCTCCCAAGGAAGCGCTGCATTAATCTAGGGTCTGTGCCACAGACCACCCTCCAGCTTGTACAGGTATGTCCAGCAGAGCCAAGTAACTCTAGCAGTACTAAACCTGTAGGAACTAAGGCCTTAGACCTCATCATATTTCTTTATTAAATCTGGCCCTTGATTGTCTGCATACTTTGTCTACACCTTCTTGGCAACATTGGTCCATCTATAGAGACAAACCCCTCAGGCCCAGCCACAAAACCCTTTTCACTTCAGAAAGACCCCCCTTCTCCAAGCTCCGCTCTCAGAGGGCTCATCAGTGAAGCCTGTTGAGAGGGCTCTCCTCGTATGCTTAGCTCGTTGAGTCTAAAGGGCTCCCCAGCCCCCAGGACTGTTGCTTTAGAGTTTAGCTTTCTTCCCCGTGGCATCAGCGGCAGCTACCTCTGACCCTTTTTCCTGCCTCTACATTCTGTTCTTCTTCCCTATAGTCCTTCACTGAGTCTGACACATGAAGCCCAAAATCCACTTGGGCACAGTCCCAAGAGTTTTGTCTCTTCCAGACCCTCCAGGGTGGTGCCAAGTGGGAGGAGGTGGGACTCAATTCTCTGCTTTTCCTGCAACTCAGCAAACTGCACTTTATGAGTTTCAATCCACATGAAAGGGCCCCCAACTAAGTCTCTGGATTCATTTGGAATGTTGAGTTAATTTGGAAAACAAGTGGAAAAAAACAACATGGTTTCAGCCCAGCAAGGGATCATGACATTTTACCACGTCCTGTCACCCCTTTGCCTTTTCCTCTTCTCCTACTTCAGCGCCTCCTTTCAGACCAGTCCCGGGTAAATTGGGAAAGGCAGCAAAATCTTGTCCTGTTGTGATGGTCATGTTGTGTGTGTCACCATTCACCCAAGGGAGGGAAGAGAGCCCTGGACTGGGCACAAGACACCTGGGCTCTGGTCCTGCCCCTCACTGTTTACCTTCCCTAATCTTGTAGATGTCCTTGAGCTCTGGATGATGTCAAGGCCCCAGAGATGCTTTACTCATTGGCAATCTTCTCTTTTCAAGGACCTTCTCCTATACATTCTTTTTTTTTTTTTTTTAAGATTTTATTTATTTATTTTTAGACAGAGGGGAAGGGAGGGAGAAAGAGAGGGAAAGAAACATCAGTGTGTGGTTGCCTCTTACTTGGCCCCCACTGGGGACCTGGCCTGCAACCCAGGCATGTGCCCCGACTGGGAATCGAACTGGCGACCCTCTGATTCACAGCCCACGCTCAATCCACTGAGCTACACCAGCCAGGGCCTCCTATACATTCTTGTACCTCAGATCCATTTTCTTCATGGCTGCTGGAATGATCTGGAAACATAAATTGCCTTACCCTACCCCACTGTGCTTAAATCCCTTGGTGACTCCCAGGTGCTCTGAGGAAAGAGTCTGCAATCATCATCGTGGCTTTGGAGTCTCTATATGGCCCAGCCTCTGCCCATCTCTCCAGTTCCTTCCTGCCCACTCCCCTCCAGTAACACAGGCCCCTCCAGCTGCACTGCCATTGTATATGCTTTTTCTTTGTCCTAGACATGCTTCATCACCCCCTCTTTTTTGGACCTAGTGGACACCCACTTTTTCTTGAGCTTGCAGCTCAGGCTTTACTTCTTCCAAGAAGCCTTCCTGGACTAAGTCAAATCTCACCTTTGTTCACTCTCCTGACACCAAGTTTCTCTCCTTTGAAGTAGTTACCCACCCAGAAGTCATTCTACATTTGTGTGTGCATTGGTTTCATGAGCTTCTGTCTCTGGCAATGGACAATGAGGTCCAGAAGGCAGTGCCCAATATGTAGCTGAAACACAGTAGGCACCTGGGAATAATTGGTGAATGAACAAATGAATGAATACAGACAAGACATTAATTCCTCTTGTTTAAGTCATTGGCTGCAAATGACCTTACATAAATCTTCAGGAAAAACTGGATGTATCCTGCCCAAGCACACAGGTGTTCCAAAGGCAGGTGGCTATCTGCACTGCTGGGCAACAGCTGGGTCAGTGACATC
This sequence comes from Macrotus californicus, assembly GCA_007922815.1. NCBI lineage: Eukaryota > Metazoa > Chordata > Mammalia > Chiroptera > Phyllostomidae > Macrotus > Macrotus californicus. Next base: position 433,933 of record VMDR010000068.1, read on the forward strand.
TCCTGAGGACTTGGTACAAAGCGAAGGTGAGGACCAGCTCCTGCTCATCTGTTAAGTGGGCATCATGGCACCAGTCATGGGGCTGTGGGGGAGGCTAACCGAGAGATGATATGTATGAGGTTTTCCACAGTGCCCAGCATAAAACAAGTGCTCTACCCATTCCTCTCAGTTTCTTCTTCCTCACGTTAACTGCCAACTTACTCCTCTGGAGTAAGTTCATCTGGAGCTACGACTGTAGTCCTGAGTTTGCCTGCACATTCCTCCTTGCTTCTTCCTCACAGATTGTGTTAGCTGGGGCGGTCATTGGTCTTGCTGTTCTGACCCACACAGGCCACACCTCCCTGCATAGGAGTGAGCGTTAACTGGGAGCATCATCCCGGATGAACACGTGAGAGGTGGAAGTGAGGGACTTTGCAGGACAGCGTGACTGGTGACCCTGGTGCACACTGAAGAGTTTGAGCCTTTGCACATCTCTGAAGAGAGCAAGTGAGGCTTAAGAGAAAAGAATCTCCAGGGAGGCCATTCCCATGAAGGGAAGCATGAGCCTTGAACTTCAAGGCTGGCAGACCTGGATTCAAATTCTGCCTCTTTGCAGGAAACACATTTCTTGAACATTGCCTCTCCAAATAGTCTTGGGGACAGGACTAGGGGGCATATGACAGAAGATGCTGCCTCCAAAATGCATCCTATAAGGGCACGTCTCTCCTCCAATGTTCTCACCTGAGTTCACCGGGATCTCTCTCCTCTTCTGCTGCAGATACTGCTGGTCCCTCTCCCTCTACTTTCACCAGCCTTCCTTCCTACCCTCAGATCCATTCTCCAGGCAGCAGCCAGAACAATCATTTAAGACGTAAATCAGATCACATCTCTGCTCTGCTCAACCTTCCATTGCTTGTCGTCACACTGGGATACAACCCAAACCCCTCACGGTGACCTAATAGGTAATAAAACTTGGCCCCTGCCTTCCCCTTGACCTCCGCCTCCCCCTCCCCTTGCCCTTCAACCCCTCTCCCCCCTCCAGCCAGTCTCCCTTCTCTCTGCTCCTCAAACCTCAAGGCTCATTTGCCATTTGCTGTTTCCTCCTTCTGGAACCCACTTCCCCTTTCACCTGCCTGGTGCCTTCTGGTCGTCCAGGTGTCAGCTCAAATGACCCATTCTCAGAGAGGCCTTCCCTGACCCAGCATTTTAAAGAAATGTCTCCACCCAAGTCTGTTTTGTTTTCATAGTTATTACCAACTGCAATGATTCTCTCCATGTTGTTGGTGTTTTGTTTATTTCTCAGCTGGAATGTCAGATCCATGAGCACAGGACTTCCTGGTCTGGTCCACTCCCATATCCCCAGTGGCTGGAAAGGTCCCTGGCCCATAGTAGTTGCTCAACAAATGTTTGTTGGATGAATGAATGAATGAATGAATGAAGAAGGGGCAGGAGCAGACAATGAAACTCTGTCAGCAATGAACTAGTGAGGGCATGGTCGGCAGCTGTAACAGAGACCCCAAAATGCAGTGGCTTAAATGACATGGAATTTCATTCCTCTCTCACATAACAGTCCAGAGCTGGTGGAACAGCTTTAACGTCTCTGTCACGTGGCTCCCAGGTGACTGTTTCAATTCCAGCCATCTCTCACCTAAAGAGGTGGAGGGAAGGCAGAGGGCAAGGCTCCGAAACTCACTTTATACTCTGCTTGCATCCTATTGGCCAGAACTTAGTCACATGGTCAGACTGAGTTGCAAAGGACGCTGGGAAATGTCGCCATGTGTCTAGTTTCAATTCTATTACTATGGAAAAGAGGAGAACAGATGGGAGATAATGGCAACTCACATTCTCCCACTAGAGCTGTCCTCGTGGGCTAAAGCACCTCTTGCTGTCCTGGTTGATGCCAGAGTAGCCCCCCACGAAGGTTGGGGAAATGAATGAGAGGGTGGAGTCCAGAGAGAGCCCTCTCTGAACCTGATTGAGAAAACAAAACCTCAAATTGCCTAGTTCCCCATCAAATCCCAGTTGTGGGACCTTGAGTAAGTTGCTTAAACTCTCAGAACCTCAATCACTTCATCTAAAACATGGGGATAAAAACACTGCTGTGCTCATAAGGTTGTTTGAGGGTTAGTTTGTAGTATAAAGTGCTTAGAACGGTGCCTAACACATTGTAAGCACTCAATTAGTGAACACTACCAACATTATTACTTTAATATTATGATCAGTGAAACGGATGTGCAGCGGTACCTCGGTGGTACTGCGTCGTCAATGCGTTCGGACCTCATGATGAGTGCCGAAAGCGACGAGTATGAGCAAGCCACAGTGATGAAGCATTTTCTCGTGCGGGCGGCGTGGTGACTCACATGAGTCCCGAGCAAGCGCCGAGTGCTGAAACACTTGTTTCTCGTCAAAATGCCACGAGTACAGGACCTGATGAGTTCTGAAGCTGATGAGTACCGAGGTGTGACTGTACACTCTACCACTCTCTCTCTCTGATGATTTAGTGTCTCACAGGTGCCATTATATCCAGGGGGGTTTCCTCTGCAGGGGATGTCCTCGAGTGTCCTCATGGTGGGTACTGCCCAGAGAGTCCACCTCAGCCCCTGTTGGCAAAGGAGTCAGGGAGGGTCTTCTGGTCTCCCTGGGATGGCAGAGCACCTTGATTGCTGCCCCTCTCTGAAAAAATGGAACGTTCCTGGAAAAATGACCTTGGTTAGGTTGCTAGTGTCTAACAGCCATCAGCATCTGGCAGGGCCACCCCAGGTCCTGAATGAGCTGACTTCCTTCCTGCAGTCCCCGTCTCTCCCAGCCCTGGGCACAGCTGGGAGGGGCGGGAACCACACGACAAGGACCGGCAAGTAGCTCCTTGCTCACGCAAGAACTGCTTCACTGTGGACCCACCGGTCTACGCCAGGGGAGGGCGGGGGCTAAATTCTCTGAGTCTGAGCCAGGTGTCGGGCTCACGCGCTAACACCACCGTGTGGTTGTGCAGGTCCAGGGGCTCCAGTCACACTGAATTTCGTGTCGGTGGCACGTGGGGAGTAGAAACTGCTCTGGGAGTTGTGCCCCTGGATTTGTACAACCAAACTTTGGTTTCCTCACCGTGAAGTTAGTGCGGGACAGTAAACCAGACAGTGAACGCAAGGAGCCGAACATAGTAAATGCTCAGTTAATGGCAACCGTGGCTATTGTTTCTGTTGCTTTCCCTCTCTGGGGACCCCTGGGCAGTTTCCTTGTGTAGAAGTCCTGAGAGCTCATCTGCGTCTGCCCGGAACAATTGTCCCCATTTCGGAGCATTGTTCTTGAGATCTTTTAAGAGTAAACAAACCCTGCAGTGCATTTTCCTGGTGGAAAATACCAAGGATGGCCTCCAGTTTTTCTCTGAAGCTTCCCTCCCCGCCCTCTCCTGCGAAATCCCTACTGGGTACTGGTGATGTCTGAGCAGAGGGCCTATTTCACTGGCAGGGTCCCTCCAGGGAGCGGCTGTGGAGGAGAGGATGGTGCGGGGCAGAGGACCGAAGGGCTGTAACTATTCCTGACCTTGAATCTCTGGCTGCTGACTCCCTGGGCCTATTGGGAAGGGGAGGGAAGGAGAAGCTCTGTGACTGCCCCTTACCAGTGTCATTGTTGGGGTGACGGGGGTGTCTCAATGACAAGCGTACGGGATGGAGAGGAGAGGCCTCTCTTTGCTGGAAATGAATCCGTGGAAAATGCTGCAGTGAGGTTCCCGCCTCTGGAGCCACTGGGTCACCGCAGACCTCAGGCCGGGAGCAGCCGCCGGGCAGCCCACAGGGCGGGAGACGGGAACTGGCTGTGGGAACACACAGAGCTGACGGGATCAAACTGACTTATTGACACATTTCCATGGGAAGGCGTCCCTGAGTGAGAAGCTGGCTCCCAGAGCAGCGTGGGACCTTTCATGTGGTGCCAGGGCTGACACTGGCCCCTTCATGGACGTCAGGGCCCTGGGGTGATGGGGCGGGGTGGCAGAGGGTGAGATGGGAGAAGGCCTGATGGGTACCCCAGGAGGCCCCGGGCCCTGGCCAAGTGAGAAAAAAGCTGAGACTTCGACTTCTTTCTCACCTAAGGCTGGAGCAACCTGGGCCCTGGGTTCAAATCCTGATTCTGCCATTCACCTGCTATGTGACCTGAGACAAGCCATTTAGCCCTCCGAGCTTTCATGCCCTCAACCGTAAAACAAGAATGGGTCAAAAGTGAGGCCAGCAGGTGGGAAAATGCTAGCTACTGACTGTGCGGTGTGCCAGGCACTAACTGAATGCTGCTCTTTCGTTAAAATACATTACTTTATTGAAATAGATTACATAATCATTTCATTAAATCAAAACAACGCTGCACGGGAGGGATTATCAAGCCCATTTCGCAGATGAGGAACCTGAGGCTGCAGCCTAAGGAATCCCCAGGCAGTGAGAGGCACAGCCGGGTGCCAACCAGGGCCGTGCACCCCCAAACTCTGTGTTCTTTTTGCTGCATCGAGAAACCTCTCAAGTTAGCGTCCCTAATGGGAACATCCTTGATGTCGTGTCGGTAACTGGTCACGAACACCTGGAGTGCAGAGCACAGAGCATCCTGCAGCCCTGTCACTGCAGCCTCTGGACACCTCTGTGTGGCAGGTGCAAATGCCCCTGTTTTATGGGGCACACGGCACTGGGGCTCATAAAACCAGAGACGGGGCCCAAGCAGGAATGATGTGAGCAACACGCCTCCCACCGATGAGGCAGTGTCCAACCCTCTCTCTTTCCCCTGGACCCATGCCACGCCTGGGAGCCGTGCAGGTTTTGGACAATACCACCTGAAATTAGAGTGGACAGGCAGGATAGGGCTGCCCCTGGGCCTTCTCACTGGTCCTTACATAGCTGAGGGATGAGTCACACACCCCTGGGGGACTTCCCTAATTGCCCACAGGTCTGGGGGCTTGACAGAGTCCAGGCCTGAGCTCAGGGAGCTGGGAAGCACAGGGGCTGGGCTGGCTCACAGGAGCCCAGGGATGGCGGCCTGGGGCCCCTGGTGTACTGGTCAGCTGGGGAGACAGAGAACTGGCCTTGCGTCCCATTCTGCCACTTAGCAGCTGTGGGACCTTGGCGAACTGACTTCCCTCACTGAATCTTAGCTGCTGCTTCTGAGGAAAGGGGTAAGAATGGTGCACCCTTCACAGGGGTGTTGGAGGACCCCAAATGCGATAGTGCTCATCTGAGAGTCAAGGGCTCAGCAGATGGAAACAATATGTGCTGGCTGTTGTTGTGGCTGTTGTTGTTGTTGTCCTTGGCCCACTTTCCAGAATCTTCTGCCAGCTCAAAGCCACACACTAAAGAGTGGCGCCCAGGGCTGGTTTGATTAGTCAATGAAGCATGCCGGCCCATTTTGGGGGCCCTGAAGGTCCCTTGTCACCAGACTCAGTTCTTATTTGGTGACGTGTAGGATTTCTGGCCTTCGGGGTGCCCCCTGTAGAGATGTCTGATCCTGGGAAGGAGCAAACTACCTACTCGGTGGAGTTTTTGCTGGGTGGTCGAGGGATCGGGTGGGCAGCTTCCAGGGGAGGCCGTCAGGGGCTAGGGGGCCACGCTGGCTGCTGAGGCTCCTCTCCTCTCTGGCCTGAATCCCTTCCTTGGGGCAGCTGGGCAGAGTCTGGAGGGACTGGTGCCCTCTAAGCAGTAAACCCTGGGATGGCGATTTGGGGCCTGAGTTTTAAATTATCCAAACTTTGTGACCCTCTCCTTGGTGGGTCCACTGAGGGCCACTGACAGGACATGGCCATCCTTGCTGCTGAGGTGCAGTGGCCTATGAGACACTAGAGGACTCGGGCTGATTCACAGTGTGCTTCAGGTGAGATGAGGCCCCTCTCCAGGCCTCGACATTCCCCTTGGAGAAATGGGTAGAGGCTCTCGCTTTCTGGCCCCCTTTGCCTTCCTTGGGGAAACTAAGGAGGATGTGGAGGCTGACCTTGGCTGGTGAGGGTGCCTGAAGGGACCCAGGACAAGCTCCTGGTTTGATGGAGCCATGCTGGGTCCCTCAGGGCTCCCTGGACTGGGGGCCTTGCCCACACTTGCTGAGGGTGGTGAGCACACAGGGCGCCTCCACCTGAGCTCGGCGCAGCGGTCAGAGGGCCCCGCTCCCTGGGAAAGGAATGAAGATTAATTAAAGTTGTCAGGGCCTAAGTAAAATCACCAATGTCAATTTCCTCCCTCTGGTTCTTGCTGTCAGAATAAATTGGACAGTCATTACCTAATACTTAGCCTATTTTGCTAATATTTCATGGATGCCGAAGCGCTGATGGGAAACAGGGAAGGTGAGGTCCTTCAGAGTGGAAGGGAGAGGGAGCCATGGGGGGACCGGAGCGACCTGACCTTGGGCCACTGCCCGGGACTGAAGCCTCAGGAGGGAGCTCAGATGATAGTCCCTGGGGGTTAGGGGTTGAGCTCTGCCCACACAGATCATTGTTCTGACCCAAATGAGGCAGAAGAATGGCTGCTTCCGGAGCACCTCTCACCTACTGGCAACAACTCCCAGCGACCTCCTGGTGCCGCAGCAACGGGTCCCTTCATGGGCTTTGGTTCCAGGCCTGGCTCAAAGAGAGCCTCAGTTTCTTCATCTAAAAAATGAGAATCAATGGAGATGCTTCACTGGTCAAAGTGGAAAGTTCACACCTGCCCAGGTGCAGGCCTGTCCACTGGGGACACCCTGAAGACCAGAAATCCTCCAAATCCCCAAATGAGAACTGAGACTGGTGACAGTAGGCCTGCAGGGTGCTCCCTTGTGGGATTACACACCTCGGTGACTTCTCAAAGCAGCCCCTGGCACCGCCCTCCAGTGTGTGGCTTTGAGCTGGCAGAAGGTTCTGGAAACTGGGCCAAGAATAGTAACAACCACAGGAAGAGCCAGCACATATTGAGTGGCTATACCTACATATATGTGGATTTAAAGACTTCTCATTCGATGCTTACTTTTGGGAGGGCATTGGTTGGGAGGGGGCCAAAGAGAACCTTCTGGGTGCCAGAAATGTTCTATTTCTTGATCTGAAGGATGGATACATCAACATATACATACATAAGTAGACTTTGCTTTGTGTATGTTATGGTTTTAAGTTAAGAGTCCTATTTTTCACTAAAAATCCTGAAAAGCAAAAGGACTCCATTACCATTAGGATCTGGGTGTTGATTTAAAAAGTATGCTTTGTCCCTTTGAAGGAGGGAGGGCTCTCTGCTGGGCATGGCCCTGGGCCTGGTACGGCATGACAGTGTTCCCCAGACCCTCTCGTTTGAACCCTCCTGGTAAGCCCAGGAGGTAGGGGTTATCCTTACCATTTCAGGGGAGGTGATGCAGGACGGGGTTGGGAAGGCCAGAAATGCAGCCAGTTTGCACCCTGGCTGCCATCTCTCACCTCCCTGGCCTTGGGCAAGCCAGCTTCATCTGCATACCTGTGACACAAGGGGTGATGACAGGATCTGCCTTAGAGGGACAGCGTGAGGCACTGTGGGTGGGAATGTCAAATGGTGACGCTGCTATGCAAACAGTATGCTGGTTACTCAAGAAATTAGAAACAGAATTCCCATGTGATCCAGCAACTCCACTTTGGGTATATATCCAACAGAATTGAAAGCAGGGCCTCAGAGAGATATCTGTGTATCTGTGTGTACAAGAGATGTGATTAAGAATGTAAAGTGTCGCCCTGGCTGGTGTAGCTCAGTGGATTGAGTACCAGCCTGCAAACCAAAGGGTCGCTGGTTCAATTCCCAGTCAGGGCACATGCCTGAACTGCAGGCCAGGTTCCCCAGTGGGGGGTGTGGGAGAGGCAACCACACCTCAATGTTTCTCTCCCTCTCTTTCTCCCTCCCTTCCCGTCTGTCTAAAAACAAATAAATAAAAATAAATAAAACATTAAAAAAAAAAAGAATGTAAAGTGTCGATAAAGGGATGTTAAAACTGGCCATGTAGCTTCCCCTATGGCCAGTTCTCCCCTATGCCTGGGTTGCATATGCCTGGTTTCCCTTTGCCTGTGATTGGCCGGGGGTGGGGGGGGGGGGGTGGGGGTGGGGGTGGGTGGGGAGGAGTCAGTCTTCCCTGCATGGGTTGTGCCCACAGATGCCATTGAAACCTGAAACCCCTTGACCTGAAGCCCCTGGGAGTGCCCTGCCATTAGTGATGGAGTGGAAGGTTTTCTATAAAGCAGGGCTCTCTGTTCCCCTTTCCACTGGAGCCTGAAAGGATGCAGACTATAACCCTTTTCGAATTCACAGCCAGCCCTGAGGCCTTGTAAACCCCACCAGGTGAGACTCCAGGTCAGCAGAGGACAGGTGCCCTTCATCTACCCCACAGAGGTGGCCCAGGTCACTTCTGGATGGAATGGGAAGGTGCTGCTCATTTATTTCTTACACAAGCATTTTAGAGTTCTGACACGGGCTGGGCCTTGCACTGGGCTTCACAAAAGTTACAGACAACATATACCAGGGCATGGGGTTGAGGTGGCTGTCTATCACACATGAACAGCAAACTGCCCGCCGACCCTCTCTAGACACCCATGCTGCACCCTGGGAGTCCCCCAAAGCATAGCAGCTCTGGACCACTTCCCTCTCTCCACCCCATGTCACCGCCACAGGATAAAGAAGCTAGGTGCGGTTGGGGGAGGGAGTCGGGAAGGTAGACATCTCAGACTCCACTCACCCCAGCTTCGTGACTTGGCAGTGAGTGACTTTACTTTCTTAGCCTCTGTTTGCTGACCTGTAAAATGGGGATGCTGAGCTTGGGGCCCTGCCTATCTCAACATTGCCCAGAGTATAAGCTCCACCACACCAGGGCTTAGTGTTATTCACCGCCAAACCCCAGGGCTCAGAACACAGTGAAGAGTGGGGACTTAATATGTATTTGCTGAACTAATATGTGCCGTAAAGCCAAGCATGAGATGGACCCTGAATAGTCAAAACAATCTTGAGAAAGGACAATACTGAAGAACTCACACTTCCTGATTTCAAAGCCTACTACAAAGCTGCAGTAACCAAAACAGTGTGGTGCTGGCGTACAGACATACAGCCCCATGAAATAGAACAGAGAGCCCAGAAATAACCTTCACATACACAGATGATTGATTTTTGACAAGGGTGCCAAGACAATTAAATGGGGAAAGAACAGTCTTTTCAACAAATGGTGCTGGGAAATTGGACTCTTACCTCACACTATAAAAAAAATCAACACAGCGTGGATCAAGGACCTAAATGTGGGGCCTCAAACAGTAGAACTCTCGGAAGAAATCACAGGGCATGGACTTGGCAATGATTTCTTAGATGCGACGCCAAAGGCACAGGCAACAAAAGAAAAATAGACAAATGGCACTTAATAAAAATTCGTCGCCAAAAGACATCATTCACAGGGTAAAAAGGCTCCTCACAGAATAAGAGAAAATATTTGCAAATCATAGATCTGATATGGGATTCATATCCAGGATGTACAGAGAACTCCTAGAACACAACAACAGAAAACTCAATTCAAAACTGCAAATCGGCCCTGACTAATGTGGCTCAATGGATTGAGCGCTGACCTGTGAACCAAAAGGTCAGCGGTTCGATTCCCAGTCAGGCCGCGTGCCTGGGTGGTAGGCCAGGTCCCTGGTTGGAGGTGTGTTAGAAGCAACGGATGGATGTATTTCTTACACATCCATGTTTCTCTCCCTCTCTCCCTTCCTTCCCCTCTCTCTAAAAATCAATAAATAAAGTCTTTAAAAAAAAACAAAACAGAACTGTAAATCAAAACCACCATAAGAGGCCACTTCACACCCATTAGGATAGCTACTATTAAAAAAATAAATAAAACAAGGGTTGGTGAGGATGTGGAGCAATGAGAACCTTGCTCACTTTTGGTGGGAACGTAAAATGGTTCGCCTGCTGTGGAGAGCACTATGGAGGTTCCCCAAATAGTTAAAATGGAACTGCCGTATGACCCAGCAGTTCTACATCTGGGTTTACTCCCCCAGGAATTGGAGTCAGGGCGTCAAGGAGGTACTTGTATGGCCACGTTCATAGCAGCTTTGTTCCCAGCAGCTGAATTCTGGAAGCAACCCAGTGCCCATTGACTGAGGAACTGATAACCTGAACGTGGAACCTTGACGACAATATGCTAAGTGAAACAAGCCAGTCACCGAACAACGAATTCTGCATGATTCCACTCGTAGAAGGTACTTATAAAGTCATCGAGACGGAATAAAAGAATGGTGGTTGCCAGGGACGTGGGGGAAGGGTGAATGGGAAGTTACTGCTTATTAGGTATAAATCTTCAGATTTACAAGATGAAAGGAATTATGGGGGTGGATGGTGGCGATGACGGCATAACTGTGTGGACGTATTTCACCTCACCCAACCACACTCTTAAAAATAGCTAAGATGATCAGTTTTATGTTATGGGTATTTTAACACAATGAAGAAAAAAAATCCAATGCTGGAGAGTGTTTGTAAACCCTGAGACCAGGCGTATCTTGGAACTTTTGGTATTCTTCCTCTGGGGCTGGACCCTGGAAGGAAGCTTGGGGCCTCAGTCAGGAGGAACAGCTTAAGCAAGGACTAGAAGTGGGAAAGGGGGAGCCCACAGTGGCAGAAGTTCTGTTGTTTTCTTCTCCATCAGTATATGTGTCTAGAGCAGTACGGGGTCCCCTAGCTCAGTGACACCAGCCGGAAGGTCCGATCTTGGTGTGGACATGGACACCCCGTGGCTGCATCTGGGTGGCTCAGTTGACTGCTCTAAGTGCCCCAACGTTCCCAGAGCTTCACAGGATTGCTTAATCCGCGCCCCCCCCCCCCGCCCCCTCCCAATAAGCAGCCTTTACTCTGTGGGGACATGGTAGTGGCCCCGGGGTCTGAGCTAGGAATCAAAGCAAAAAGGCAGCATTTACCATAAACAGGCTGGTCCCCAGTGAATTCTGAGGCCCAGGGACAAGGAAACCCCGAGATCCTCAGGCACTCACAATAGAAGCCACCAGCACACAGGGCTGGCATCCCAGGCTCTGGACATGAGGTCCCTCCCAGCTCCTGTCTTGGAGGAGCCTCTGAGGAGCTGGGAGGGGCTGAGGACAATGGGGGGTGGAGACCAATGGCTGGAGGGGAAACAATGGGTCCCAACCAATTCAGGAGACTCCTCCTTTGTTCTAAATGTAATTGTAAAACTTTAAAAAAAAAATTTAAAGTATAATATTTTAAATACAAAAATAAAATAAAATAAGTCCTGGAGGTCTGGGGTGGAAGTAAATCCCACCAGGGAAGAGCAGTTCCAATCCCTCTGTTGGGTCCCATGGAAGCTCCCCCATCCCTGGGGGCAGTGGTGTGCTCATAAATGATAAACAACCACTCTGGAGGGGACGGCCCTGATTTGCTGATTTCTGTGGTGCAAATACTCCCGCCCCAGCCCAGTCTCAAGCTGCCAAGGTGGTGTGAGAGGGCACAGGGCTGGGAAGGGCCTGCCATGGTAGCACCCTGCCAGCGCAGGCCACCACCATGTAAACAAGCTTGTTCCTCAGGGGCACTGATAAGAGTGCAGATGCACTGAAACTTTGCACAGCAGTTTTGATGATTTATTACCTTTGTGTTCAGTATAGCTTATTTAACAGTGCGTGGATACATTTCATTTTTTACAACAGCTGGCGGAAGTCCTGAACACATAACAGCAAGGTCTCAGGGGCTAGAACAAATTTGTGTGAGTTGATGAGGCCCCACAGCGTAGCACCAAGTACAGGGGCTCGGCCTGCTGTTGCCTCCCTTCCAGCCTCTGGACGACCGTGGGCAGCACTTGGCCCCTGAGAGCTTCAACCCCATCTGTTTGTAGAACCTGGAGACAAGCGGGGATGCCCTTGAACTGCCCTTGAGTGAGATGTAGACATTGCTGAGGGGTGAGCAAGGGGAGAAGATGCCAGAGTTGCCAGGACTTGGGCGTCAGCCCTGATACCCCTGGGTACCCTGCTCCTCCCCCAGGTTCCTGCTAAGAGGGGGCTCTGCCCGACCTCAGGCTCCTTTGTGGGTTCAAACCCCGCTCCTGCAGCAGGATATTTGGCCAGAGTCTCCACTATCCTGGCCACCCAGCTGTGAGAAGTTCTCACAGAAGCAAAACCCCATGGCTTGACCACCATGGGAAACCTCTTGATAGCCCACGGTACCCCTGGTACCCCAGTCTGCCCGCGTGCCCCTTGCCTGCACGAACACCAATGCCTCACTTTTATTGAGCATTAACTCAGTGCCAGGCACTGGGTTCCCAGGTGTGTCCCTATGCCCTAGGAGCCATTGCTGAGGGACAACCCGAGGCACTCAAGGTGGCAAAGTCCCTTGCCCATGGCACTGAAGTATATGTTATCAACCAAAGCCTGTTATTGAAAGCAATCATTTTAGTTTATATTTCCAAAAGACAGTCCTTTTTTTTTTTTTTTTAAATTTTCCTGCAATTAATCTTGCCTGTGGAAATACCTGGATGGAGGTGGGAGGACAAGGAGAAGCCCTGGGGATGGGCAGAGGGACAGAAAAAGGCCTGTGGGCCAAAAAAAACAAGGAATGCATTTTGGTCTTTCTCCTTCTGCCTTCTCCCCACTGGGGACATGATTCCCTCTGGGGAGCTGGGGGCATTTTCCCAAGAGACCCCGGTGCTGGTTTCAGTGCTGATCCCCTCATTGCCCAATTATATGCCCTTGGGCTAGCCAGTCCACACGTCTGAGCCTCAGTTTCCTCATCTGTAAAGTGAGAGAGCGACTGTCCCCTGCTACACAGGGCGGCGAGGAAAATGAGAGCAAAGTGCGCACCAGCACGTGGCACGACGCCCGCTCATCACTGATTACCGTTGTCACTGGTTTTAGGGCCAGATGACCTGGGCCACGGTCACCATGGCCCCAGCTGCGCTCCCGCCCTGATGATCTGGGCCTGTTTCCACCCCCTTGCTGGCACTACTAGCAAACGACTCCTTCGTTCTTTTGTGAACAAGATTCAAATCCTCATTTGGGTGCATTTGTTGGAATCGTGAACGAAGCTCTATAGGGAGCAGCGGGCCCCCTTTCCCTCTGTTCCCAGGCTACTTGGTTGTTGACAGAGTAGGGACTCCTGTGAAATGCCCGTCCCTCACACTTTCCAAGCTCCCACAGGCTCCGGGCTCTGTGCTCGATCACTTGGAAAGGGCCTGACACACACGATCCAGGGTTGGAAGCAGATGGGAAAGGAAGCCGAAGATCAAGCGCTGGGCGAGGTGCTCCTGGGACCCCAGTCTGGCCCAGGGAGCCGGGTGAGCAGCCCACACCAGCCTGGGGCTTCTTGCCAGACACAAACCAGGCCTGAAAACGGGTGAGGATGGCCAGGCAGCCCGCTTGGCCAGGTGCCAAAGGGCCAGGGACTCTCTGGGAGCTGCCCCCGAATCTCCCTTGTCCCCAGCAGACACCCTGTCCTCTGCCTGTAAGGCCATGCCTTTCCCCCATAGGGGCCGGAGCAGTGATGGGAGCGCAGGGTGTGAGCACACCTCTCCTCCCTCACTGTGCAGGAGACACCCTCATCACCCAGTCACATTCTCTGATGTGGGCCCTTTGACACCTTCTGCAACATCAAAGGCTTAGCTTGAGTCACTCTCATAACCACCTCTGACAGGTGAGAGGAAGGCCCACTTCACAGACAGGAAGGTAGGTCCAGTGGCTCAGTTCTGGCTGCAGCCCCTCCACGTGATTGTGTCCTTGGACACACGGTCTAGTGCTCTTGCCAGCAGGCCATCACGGTTCCCATTGAAGTGACTGGGTGTGTGGCACTGGGTAGAAGGAAAATTCATTTTTGTCCTTCCACAGAGGCTGTGGCCACCCCAAGTCTGGCAGCTTTACAAAAACAGACTTGTAAATTCAACAACACCCTATAATCTTTTTTATGGGGCCTGCTGTGGTAATGGACATTCATCAGCTCTCCCAGGCTAAGTCTGGTGTGCCCTTTGAGTGAGGGGCGGAGGGGAACCAAGCCCCCCTACTCCCCACCCCCACTGGCTGAGTTCCAAGGGAGGGGCAGAGCCACAGATTTCTGAACAATGCCAGGACTCTCAGCCAGGGGGCGCTATGCAAGCAGGGCAGGAAAGGAAGCTACAGAGGAAGACCATGGATCAAAACCCCTCTCTGGACTCCAGCATTGGCATCGCAAGAGGGGAAGTATGTCTCTAATTCAAATGTCCAGGCCCCTCTCTAAACCTCCTGATTCAGAATCTCTGAAGGGGGCCCGAAGAACATGTGCATTTCCTAAGTGCCCTTGATGCCGCTAACATTTCATATCCACTGATTTATGAAGAGGCAGAGAATAAGGACAAGGAAGTAGGAGGTGAGTAACATATCTAGGTTATTCATTTATTCACTCAACAAACATTTGCCAAAATCTGGCTTGGATTTTAGACAGATGTCTCTGTGTGGGTAGGTAGGATCTGTCCATCCTTACCTGTACGGTGACCTTGGACTCTTCCCCTCCCCTTTCTGCCACATGGGAGAAGTGTCTGCAGTGCCTGCCAGCTCTCACACCTTACGATTCAGTCAGAGTGTAGGTACTAAACTAGGGTGACCTCTGATCAGTCCGCATCCTGGGCTGCTAGGGGCTGGGAAGGTCTTGGGGAGACCTCGGACCCAGGGCTCCAGCCCAAGGGCCTTTCACCCCCCTCCTCAGCTGCCATGAGTAGACAAAGTGTGGCGGCGCCGCCCTCCATGCAAGCAGAGCTTGGGAGGGCAAGCAAGGGGGTCTGAAGGGCCTCGCCTGGACGCCTAGGTTTTACTTTAATCTTGAGGCCCCCTAAATGGTAATATTGCTTGTGGGGTCCTGCTTTGGGTTTGGTTTAGTCAAGTTTGGGTTTTAACGAGTTGCTAAATGATCTATGTGATATTCCACATGTTTGCGAACTGTGTGTGTGTGTGTGTGTGTGTGTGTGTGTGAAAACTCCAAATCAATGCTTCTAAACTTTTAAAACATGTGTTACTTTCTTTGTCTGTAAAGTGGAACAATGGTAGTAGGACTGACCCCAAAGGCCCGTTGAGAGGATTAAACGGGACGACACATATAACACATTTAAACGGTGCCTGGGACACAGCAACTGCCCCATATTATTGCCATTTGCACGACACCCTTGCAAGCCTTGTCATGCCTGTGTGCTATCTGCATCACTACTTCCTTAAAACGTTTCCTCCAATCCTTTTGTCTTTTGTCTTTGTTCAGGGAAGGAAATGTATTTAAAGGGGAAATGTCAGATCACTGCTGTAAATGGATAAATGGTATCAATTGCATAAAGAGAATATAGCCGCAAAAATGGACCAAAGGAAAACGGAACGATGTTATTATTAAAGCCTGGGCAGATCCGCATGACAGCAGTAGTTACAAGAATGAGCACTGGATAAAATGACTTCACATTTTACAGGCACACTGGAACCCTGGTTTTGATATTGTACTTGAGTACTCATGTAAGGTGTAGCCACTAGGGAAAGGGTCATGGGCATAGGAGACCTCTCTCAACTGTCTTTGCAACTGCCTGTGAATCTGTAGTTGTTGAAAAATAAAAAGTAAAAAAAAAAATCCTAAGCACATATGGATGCCTGCTCCTAGCAGGAGGCTGGGGCTCTGTTTAAAGAGGGAGAAAGGAAGACATCGGTGTCAGAAAGCTCAACCTTATACCAGGGCCTCCTCCTTGAGTAATCAGAAGACTAGAAAGAAAATTCCAGAAAGAACCAAACTTTGTCATCATGGGAGTCGAGCTCACTAAACATGAAACCACCTCACATGGCAAGAGCGGTGTCTGTGTGTCCACTTTAGGAAATGCTGATCTTGTCTCTGCCACCCTGTGTGAGACACACAGCTCACAGATCTGCTGTGTGGCTGAGAGAGCGCCGGCTGATCCTCGAGAACCTTGGAGCCGCAGCACCAGCCTCACCCCCAGACTCACCCCAGGCAGTGCTAGCCTCGTTCGGGAGCCCCAGGGGCCACAGGCCATGCTCTCTCCTGGCACCTCCCATGGACTGGCATGGAGGGTCCCGAAATCAGCATGCCTGGGTCCTAGCTGCAGCTCTAACTGCAAAGTTACCACGTGGCTTTGGGCAAGTCCTTCCCCTTTCTGGGAACTCTACTGATAAAATGGGACTGGGGCTTCCTCGACGAAGAAATAGCGAGAGGGCACCAATCCTCTGGAAAGTCTAGGAAAACTGCTGTCTGTGCGTTGTTCGGGGAGAAAGTCTCGACCTCTGCTCTCTGTTTTAGGGCAACCAACCATCCAGGTTTGCCTGGATTGAGGGGTTTCCCGGGGCACAGGGCAGTCAGTGCTAAAACCAGCGCAGTCCCGGGCAGACTGGGACAGCTGGTCACCCTAGATACAGCAGCCAGGAGCCACATGCGGCCACTGAGCACTTGAAATGTGGCTAGTCCAAATTAGGAGAGCTGTAAGTGTAAAATACACAGCAGATGTTGAAAACTTAGTGTGAAAAAAAATGTAAAATTTCTCATTAATTTTTTGGCTTATGTGTTGAAATGACAATATTTGGATATATTGGGCTCAATAAAACGTTAACATTTAAATTATTCTTAAAATAAATCTGTTTCTTTTAAATTTGTTTAATGTGGCCATTGAAAAATTTTAAATTAAATATGTGGCTCAGAGTTGTGGCTCATATTCTATTTCTATTGGCCAGCAATGCTCCAGAGCAGCGATTTTCAGCTGGTGTGCCGCAAGAATTTCTAAACATGCAACACCTGACTCCCTAGTCAGGGGCACTGACCTCTTTTCCCTTAGTGAGATTGTCAAATTACAAAAAAAATGACAACAGCCAACACAATAGCCATCCAGTGTGAATGAATCAAAATTATACCAAGTTTTTTGTCAGATCAGCAAAAAATATCTATATTTTTTTATGTGCCACAGAATTTTAGTAATTAGGTTATGGGTGCCATGAGATGGGAAAGGTTGAAAAATCTCTGCTCTAGAACCTTCAGCAAATTCCCAAGGGATCTGCTCTGCAACTCATGAAATGCTCCAAAGTTTCTTGATAGAAGATTCCAAGATTCCTTCAAGTTAACGATGGAGTTAGTGCTTCTTTGGGCAGCCATTCGGACCTCTCTGTGGAAGGCACCTGTGTGCACACATGGGCCTGTATGGAGACCGCCACCAACTGTCCCCTCTCCTTTCCTGATGGCCTCCCTGCTCCTGTCCTTCGGTTGAAAGGCACTTCTGACAGCGCAGGGCTCCCTCCCTCCCTCTCTGTTTCATGTGATTTTCATTTGTCTAATTAAAGCTAATCTGATAAAGGCAGGAATAGCAGAGATTCGTAAAAACTCCAGTGAGCACAGGTCATGGCCCAGTCCAAAGAGGGGACCTTTGTCTCTCCACCCCCGGACAGTGGCCAGCTGGCAACAGGTCACCGAGGGAGTGGGCAGAGGAGCCACGATCAAGGAGGGAGGGGGCTGGATCTTCTGCGACAAGCTGGACTGACATCCCTATATTCATCATTTGCAAACAAGTCAGAAAGAAGCCAAAGAAAGAAGATAAAAAATGAGAAAATCCTGGAAATCGCAGGAGAAAAGCCCTGGGAGAATGAGGGCCAGGGAAGCAGGGCTCAGAGAGCTGATGGAGGCTTTGTACTATGGCCTCTTGTCCCTACACCCTTCTCTTCTGGCCAGTGGTAGTAGCATCTGGGAGAGAAAGGCCAAGGTTAGAGTCACTGCTCCAGGCGTAAGGAGGAGGGTCCCACGTGGCTCACACAGAGCCTGTAACCACGGACACTGGGTCCTCCCCGGCCTCAGACTTTCCCAGACCCATCTCTGGAGCCGACTGCTAAGGGCTCCCCACAAACACACTTCCTCTTCAAGAGTTAGGACCCCTGGAGCCATGCCTCTGACCACACAGGACATTGGGACACCCACCTAACCCACTCCCTCCCTCAGCATACTGGGAATTCAGAGATACCCTGGCCAGGGTCTGGGATATCTGAGCTTTTCTGTTTGCTTCAGCATTTCAGTATAAAATTCTCTAATTCCTCCTGGGGGAGGGAGGTAGCTCAGGGAGGAAAAATCCAAGATGCCGCTGACCAATGAGTTAACCAAACCAGAAGCATTTACTCAAGAGTTGGTGCATCACTGGGCCTCTGCTGGGAATTTTGATGGGGATGAGAAGAAGAAAGGAGGTCCAGTGGGAAGTGGGGAAGTGGAACTCACATACGAGCACAACGGGAGAAGAAGATGGGCACGGTCAATTGCCAAACTGAGCAGAGCACAGCCAGGGCTCTGGAGGTGAGGATGGGGGCAGGGTGGACATCCTGGGGGTGGGCTTGGGCTGGCTGCAGGAAATGAGGGCTAGGCCAATGGGAAGAGGGGCCTGGTCCAGGAGGCCTGCATTCTCCTGGGTCCTTACACCAGCTCTGCGAGCTTGGGCAACTCAGCATCCTCCTGGGGCCTCATCTTCCTCCCTTGGCAGGGGCGGCATCTTTACTGGCTGTGCTAGCATTTGAAGCACCAGAGAGGAACGGGTGAGATTTCTAGGTGGGAAGAAGCACTGGAGCCCTTCTGACGGCATCGAGAAAGCTGTCAGTGAGTGGAGGCTCCATGACCAGACATGCCGGGAACAGCTCTCCAAAGCTGGGGAAAGCGGCCGGGATCTTTTGCTCATTCCAGCCCATCTCAGGGCAAGGAAGGCCCGTGGCCTCCCTGGGGTCTCAAACAAGTGGCTGTATTGTGTGTGCCCAGCTGGGGTGCAGGCCAGGGCCAGTGTCGTGGGAACTGCCCCTGGCTTCAGAGGAGGGAAGGGAGATGTGGCCTCGGTGGCCTGGCCTGGCGCCTCCGTTCTTTACAACAGACTTTGGGTCACTTGCCCTGAGCTCCTCTCTGACTGTCTCCACCATCTTCTGAAGGCAAACGGGACCCCAAGTCAGAGCTGATCATGAGGGGGTCACGCGGAGAGAGTCAGATGTGCGTTCTAGGGAGTGTTGAAGAGGGCGTCTGCCATTTTAGTTTCATCCATATTGGAGCTCGATCCAGCTACAGGTCTTGTTACGCCCACGTGGATCCAACCTACAAAACTCTCCAGGAAGTTCACCGAAGTAAACAGTGGGCTTTATTTCTTGCTTTTTTTTTTCTTTCAGTCCACCAACCTGCAAGTAGATGTGAATTATCACTCATTTTATTTACTTGTTTAGCATCTGTGTCCCTTCCCCTCCCTCCTCCCCCCCCTCCACATTAGCATATACTCCTACTTGGTCCTGTTTACTGCTGTGTCCCTGACCCTGAACCAGGCCAGACACCTCTCTGCCTGGAGGTAAAGAAATGTGTGTTGAATGAATGAATGTGCGGCACGGATGTGCAGCCTCCAAGCCAGACAGCAGAACAGTGGGGTGGGGAAGGTGCTTGAGCAGAGCTGTTATTAGGGCATCAGCTGTCGGGCAAGGCCCCAGTGGGAAGCAGAGGACACACCTGGGCAGGTTAATTGACAGGAGTTGAACGAGGATCTGTTCATAAAGGCACAGTCAGAGTCAAGGGAAGGTGAAAGGGTGGAGAAACACGGGGCAGGGGAAGAGGAGGGCATTGCCCCCAGGCCTGGAGGGGCAAGGGGGCAGTTACTGGGACCTAGAAAGTCAGCTGTCCAGTGAGGGCAGCCCAACAGGAGCTGTGGCCTTTGGTAGCGGGGCTTTGCTGACCTTGCAGGGAAGGAGTCAGGAAATAAACGCCAACCTCCCTCTCCTTCTTCATTCTCTCCTTGCAGCACCCCTATTGGCTGAGTCCAATCAGAAGCCAAAGGCCAGGTGAGCCTGAAGAGGCTGTTCACACAGGTGGTGGGGAAAGGAGAGCTGGCCTAGTGTGGCCCAGACAGAAGCAAGAAGGGCGGAGAGGGGGTCTGGAAGGGCAAACGGAGAGCATCCAGCTCAGGCGGTGGAGGAGACCGTTCCCATCGCTATTACTGCACAACACACCTCCCCGAACTCCACGACCAGACACGACTGCGATCGGTTTAATACCTTTCACAGTCTCTGTGGGTCAGGAACCCAGGAAGGGCTCTGCAGGGTGTTCTGGCTTGAGGCTTCTCACGGTTATGGACACACAGCCGCTGGAGCTTGACTGGTAAGGGGCTGGGGGGCTGGGTGGGAGCTAGCCGGGTAGCTCCGTTTCTTCCAGAAAGCTCTGGCCTCCCATGCGTTCTCTCCATGTGAGCCAGTCTGGACTTGAGCACAGCGTGGCAGCTCCACTGAGGCAGGAGACCCAGCGTAGGACTCAGGGCTTCGGCCCAAGTGTTGGGTGAACCCAGCCGAGGCAGCATCCGCTGTCCTGACCCACGCTCTTGGAGGTCGTCTAGTGTCACCTCCCAGCAGTCCAGTGGCCAATCAGTCGCTAAGTCTGACTGGATTCCAGGGGGCCTCGTCCTCACCTCCTGATGGGAGAAATGTTGAAGAACCTGAAGGCATGCTTTAAGAGGCTTGAGAATGTGGGGCACTCAGGCTATAACTGAACATTGTTTGGGTGTTGGCCAAAGCTTAAAAAGTGGTGCTTGTAGCAGGCAGGACAGGATGAGAGCGGGGAGCGTCGTGAGGAAGTTGGATCTTCTGAATTTCTCCTCTTCGGGAGCTGAAAGACAGAGGCTCACAGAGGGAAAGTGACAGGTCAAAGTTCAGTCAGGGCACCTGGCTAGAGGAATAGAACACTTTCCTCGGTCTTGCGGTTCTGTGCTCGCTAATAAAGCAAACTGGGCAGGGGAGGCAGAGCCGGTCCCATGGACCTCTGGGCTGCTCACTCAGGGCTGGAGAACCAAGGCCAGTGGCTTTTGGCTCATTTTCCTCCGTCATTCCTCTCCCAGACTCCTGCAGCCTCCCTCCCTGGAAAGAAAGGCAATTTGGAGACTTTCAAAGCGAATGGCTTTCACTTTCAGGGAGCGGGCTGGGGAAGATTGCTTCCAGGTGGCCCCTGCAGGGCCCCGCCCAGCTTGGCTGGGGCAAAGGGTGGGACTGGAGGCGTGGGCAGTGGGCCCAGAGAGCCGAAGGAGCGGCTCCCACTGGCTCCAGCGCTGTCGGGCTGCCGGCTTCTTAATCAGGTCTCAGCTCAAGGGCCCCCTGCCCCTCGGAGGCCTTCCCTCATCACCTAAACTGAGTCAGCACCCCTGCCTGGTGGCATCCAATAGGACCAGCCTTACAGCCTGAGTTTGAGGCCCTGCTCTGGCTCACCTCTGGCCGCAGCCTACCCAGCAGGTGAGGGGTCCGTGGGCCTAGGTGCTGTGACCACCTGGAGACCACACCCTCCTGCCTAGGCCACACTCAGGGTCCTGAGAACTCTGGAGTCCCCTGCCAGAGGCACAGGGACTTCTTCCCTGGTCTGTCCTCTACGGACTAGCTTGTGTGCTGTTGTGAGCACCTTGAGGCCAGGCCCAAGGGGTGGTCCCAGGGCGCTGTGTGGTGTGTATGATGTGGGTGGGGGAGGAGGTGGACAGAGCTTCTATGTGTCCACATACTGCATGGGAGGCCCCTCAGGGGGTGGGGCTGAGAGAGAGAAGGGGGAGTGTGGGCTAGGACCTCCGTTTGTACTTGTGCCGGGCCCCACAAATACCAGGGGTGTCCCTGGCTTTTCATCACATTACTCTGCTTTATTTATTCCTAGTGTTTTGCACTATCTGGAATTTGTCATCCCCTTTTTTCTGACCCCACCCCCATGTGGAATACATATTCAGAAGGAGCAGGGCCTTGGGCTGCATGGGTGCTTCTCCATTGTGCTCCCTCTGCCTCCTGGGCAAGGGGTGCGGGTGGGAGACTGTCCCAGCAGGAATGAGCCTTAAAAAGTCTTGATCTCAAGCTACCCATTTTACAGATGTGTCCACTGAGGCCCAAAGGGGAGGAGGGATTTGTCCGAGGTGACCCAGGTGGTATGTGACGGGACAGGGCATGTTTCAAATTCTGATGCCAGCTTCTAAAACCGTGATGTTTATTTTTTGGCAAGTTGACCGAGCAGCTCTGCCCCAGCCCCAGCAAGTGACTGGGACCCCTCTAGGCAGGCAGAGTACAGAAGCCAGGCCCCATTTGTCCTGCTGCAGGGTGGCTGCAGGGTTGCCGGGATGTCTGTGTTCCCAGCAAGCCCCACGCTAGGAGGGAGAGGATGTCCTGGCAACGCTGGGCTTCACAGCTGCCAGTGCCAGGAACTCCTTCCAGAGCCCACCCGGTTGTCTCCACTGCCCTCACTCAGTCTCTTGTGGAAGAGCGCTGCCCTGTAGCTGAGACTGGCCGTCACCAAAGCCCCGGGCAGGCTAGGTGCCTTTGCTTAAGGTGTGGGTCAGAGCAGGCCTGACACCCCCAGGAGGGAAGGAAGGGCTGTGGTGAGACAGGAACGCCTCTCCCATGCCATCTGCTCACTACTCCCTGGGAAAGTCCCCACCCCTCTGATCCCTTCCCTCCCAGCTTCTGCTCCTTCAGCCCAAGAGCACAATGCAGGACAGAGCACGGTGCAGCACAGTCCCTTCATCTGTCCCTTGTCCGAGATCCTATAGCTGTCACTGCACATGGGCCAGGAAGTGTGCAGCCTGGGGTCCGAAGACCTGGGCTCCGGGCCTCCCTTTGCTATAAGCAAGTCACCAAAGTGTCTGTGACCTTAGGAACAGCAGCATCTTCTCTCACAAGGAGGAAGTGGAAGCCAGATGAGGTCATGAAGGCAAGGTGCCTTGAGAATGCACATGTGATGCCCGCCCCAGGGGCACCTTGGCAGCGACCCCGCTGACAGAACAGCACCCAACTCAGCTTCCTGCTCCAAATGGGCACCTCTTATGCATGGAAAAAATGTCAATAGTGTATTTTTAACTCAGAGTCAGAGGAACAGTATGGACGGGAAGAGGCGAAAGAGTGCAGGAGAGGAAGAAACAAGAGCAAAGCTGCAAACAGCTCAGATCCGGGCAGCTTCCTGTGTGCCAGCATGGCGGGCAGTGCTCTCTAACCCCTGGAGGGCACGGTTAAGTACCCACCTCACAGCTAGGGAAGCTGAGGCACGAAGAGGCCACAGAACCAGTAGGTGGCAGAGCCAGGACAGGTGTCCAGGACAAGCCCCAGTGGGCAGGAACAGCTGCGCAAGCCAGGCCAGGCCAGGGGTGACCCTCCCTCCCTGAGGGGGGCACAGAGAGGCCTCTGGGGACTTTTGCTAAATGAGTGGGAGAGGTCAGGCCCTGTTCTGGCCCCTAAGCTAAGTGAAGATTTAATCAGACTGACAAGATCTTCCAGGACTAAATGCTACTGCAAAGCAGGAATGAGCAAGCGGCTGGGTCCAACTCTTCCTGCTCAGCTGCTCTACGCTGGGCCCAGTGTTTGTGAGTGTTTCTCAGATTCTCCGGCTCACTAAGCCTTGACAGGGTTGGAGGCTGGGCTTGGCCTTCTGTCTCTGGCCTCCATCCCCCTCCCACACTGTTCTGCCTGGCTTGATACATACTTGGTGCTCACAGAATCCTGGGTGCCCACCATGGGATTGGCACCTGCCCTCAGAACAGGTTCTCCAGGGCAACTTCTTGCCTGGAAGCCCAGAGCAGGGGCTCACTGGAATCTCAGGGCCTCCCGCTGGCCTGCTTGCTGCCAGCCCCTCCCTCCAGCGTGACCCTCCCATTTCTGCCCCCCCCAACAATGGCCAACAGCATGCTCCCTCCTCTGAGCCCAGTGGGGGTTGGAGGTAGGTAGGGTGGGAATGGGGGATCCATCTGAGGAACTGTTTCTTGGGCAGTTAGGGTGTTTCTCGTCCTGGCCTCTGAGCTTCCCCACCAGAGGTGGGCTTAGCAAAACCTCGCTCCAATGCCAGCCCCGCTCAGACCAACCCTCCCAGCAGAAGCCACCACCTTCAACACCCACATCGCCCAGCACACCCTTTACTGGGGCTCTGAGGACTTGGATTTTTTTTAAATTGTGGTACAACATGCATAACATAAAATTGACATTTTTTAGCATTTTTAAGTGTGTGGTTCAGTAGTGCTAAGTATATTCATACTGCTGAGAAGCAGATCTCCAGAATTTTTCATCTGGCAAATCTGCAACTCTATACCCATTAAATAGCAACTCTCCGATTCCCCTACCCCCAGCCCCTGGCAACCACCATTCTGTGAACTTGACACCTCCAGGCACCGCATCTAAGTGGAATCGTGCAATATTCGTCCTTTTCAGACTGACATTTCACTTAGCATAATGTTTTCAAGGCTTACCCATCTAGCATGTGTCAGAATGTTCTTCCTTTTTAAAGCTGAATAACACTTCATTGTATGGACATGCCACATTGTGTTTACTGATTCATCCACTGCTGGACTTCCACCTGCCACCAGCGTGAGCCAGGCTGCGAAGACCTCACTTTCCAGAGAAACAAACCGTGCTGCACACTCCTTCAGAGTCGGGGGCCTTGTGCGCTTTTCTGAAACACTATTATCTCCATTCTGCCATGGAGGAAACGGGCTCCAGAGGTTATGTCACCTGCTCTAAATGCCACAGCCAGTAAGCAACAGAGCCTGACTTTGGATTCATTTCCGCACCAAACCCTGCTTTCTGGTACCTCCTGCCATGCAGGGTATTTGTTCTCACTTCTTATTCTGCTGCAGAGCTTTACGGGCTTCAGGGGCCCAACCTCAGGGCCAGAGCTTGCATGGGATGGGATAACGTGGTCATTAAGATGAAGAACTGAGTCTAGACTGCCCAAGTTTAAAAGTTGGCTCCTCTCATTTTTCAGCTGTGTGACTTTTGCCAAATTATTTAACCTCTCTGTGCCATGATTGGTGATGTTTGCCATGGGCTAAGGATAGGGTACAAATGCCTCCTATCTGCTTCACTGGACAAAAGGACTTCTCCCAGATTTTTGGTCTTGGAAGTAGTGATGTTCCTACAGAACTGCAGGGGCAGAGAAGCCCTGAGGAGGAGGCGTGACTGGCCCCACAGGAATTCGGTTTCCATCTGAGCAGGAGTGCCTTCCCTGGCTCACAGTCTATCCGCCTAGCAGCGGGGCTGGGTCCCTGGCTCCTCAGGCCAGCAGACCCCAGGTGGGGAGACCAGAGTAGATGAGAGGCTCCTCCCCACTCTTCCTCTGCACACCCTGCCTCCATGACTGTGCCTTGCGCTGTCGCTTACTATCCAGGGCCTGGCCACATTTCTGATGCTCTCGCAGGTTCTTCATGGTTCCTTCCTCCCCAGAGTTTCCAAGGTCCTCTGTTCTCTCTTCCTCTCCTCCTGGAGCCCCACTTTGTCAATGCAAGTCATCAACTGAGGTCCTGGGAGAGGTGGCAAAAGCTCTCCAGCTTAGTGGCCCTGAACCAGACCTCGGCTGACCCTGGGAGCTCAGATGGGTTTGCTGGCTGTGGGGTGGCGGGTTGGACGTGACAGGGGGCAAGTGTGGGAGGGGTCAGGCTGGCCCCAGCACTGCCCAGGGTGACAGGGAAGAGCAGTTAAAACGGCGTCTGTGAGTGTGTGCCACCGTGGGTGACGGCAAGGCTCTGGGTGGTTGTGGGTGATGAGGTGACCTTAGTGCAGCCCTTGAGTGGGTGATGGTTTGAAAAGATTGAACTGTGGTGGCTGCAAGGCAGGAAGGGTGACAGTGTAGGTGACCCTATGAGTGTCACTGTGAGTGACTGGCAGACTGGTGAGAATTTAAATGGATGACCTTGTGAATGGGGGTGATAATGTCAGTGACACCTTGATGGGTGACAAGGGAGAAGCTGAGACTCGAGGCTGGTGGCGGCGGGGAGAGTCACAGAGCGTGTGAGAGCTCGATGGGGTGGCAGACGCCGAGACTCCGGGCTGGTCGGAGCCACCGGTTGGGCCCCTGGACTTGTCTCTTGGGGACATTGTACATGCCGGAAAGAAAAGAACGAATGTGTTTTCTCTGCCTGTTGAAAATGATTCTGAGCGAAGGGCCTTGCCTCCTGGCCGGCGCGAGCCTGACTCCGCTGTGTCAGAAGATGATCTTTCACAGATGCTGAAAAGTTAGGAAGTGTAATTACGGGGAAATTGCGCTCCGGCAAACGAGTACAAGCCAAGGGCTGCCAGGCCCCATTCCTCACCTGAGCCCCCTGATTGTGGCCGACAGCCCCACATCTGCATGTGCTTTGCAGCCAAAAGAGGAAAGAAAGGGGGAAGCAGAAATGGTTCAGGGAGTTGAGGGGGAGGTGAGGGGACCTTTAGCTACCCTGCCAACTGCTCCCCCAGCTTCCTCGGGGAGGAGCTGAGGGCAGGCCGTGGCCTGGGGCACATTCCTGGACTCTGAGGGCCTTCTGGGGTTCCCTCACTGCCGGGGTGATGAGGAGGAGCTGGGGCCGGCTCTGGGGGAAGACAAGGAGGCCGAGGCTGCTTCCATCCCAACTTCCTCGTTTCACTGGCCGGGAAACTGAGGTCGGCCATACCGCCCAGGCCACACAGTGAGTTAATGGTTCGAGCAGGATGCCTCCCTCTACCATCTAACCAGCTAGGGCTCTTCTCAACCCCAGAGGTGGTGGGGGGCAGACAGGGGCTGACCGGGTGAGCAGCAGGATACCCAGGCCTCTGCCCAGACTCTCTTAAGGAGCCATCCAGCAGCCTCTGCATTCCTCAGATTCCTCTCTCTCACCTTCTCACTTTGGTTTCTACCCCTTGGCACCAACTCTTGGGGGCAGGGACCTCTCACCCCTCCTTTGCTGTGGAGACCACTGCACTGTCTCTCCACATTGGGCCCCTTCTCGTGTCCCTCCCTTCAGCTCCTGGGTCCCCAGAGAGTGGGGCAGCCCTTCCTTGTTTGAACCCTCCTTGACTAACTGAGGGGTACCCTGATGCCAGTACTCCCCGCTCTTCACTCCCTCCCCTGGTATATGGACACTCTCCTCTCTGCTGGGCACAGAGTTTGCTCCCCATCTCCATTCTTCTGGTAACAGGAGCCCTGCCCCCAGCTTCGGAGGTGAGCACAGGCTGGCCCAGGCTGGACCGATTGTCCCACCATCCTCTTGGCCCCAGCAACTGGGTGGACATGTGACCATCACAGGGCCTCTCAGCACTCTTCCTTGGTGAGGGCACTGGGAGCAGGAAGCTGGGTTCCCGTGGGACTTGGTAGACTGACACATGGCAGGCTCAAGAATCTTGGGAGGACTTTTCTTTATCTTGTGGAGAAGCCCATGCACCAGGGGGCAAGAATGAGGCACATGGAGAGAGGTAGGGGAGGGGCAGGGAGAAACAAGTATTGTTAGCATTTTTGAACTCTGGATTCAGTCCTATCACCCTCCCCACAGCTCCCTGTTATAATGGGCAGTTATTCCACTCCATTCTGTCCCGTCCCACTCCACTCTATTCCACTCCACTCCATTCCATCCCACTCCACTCCACTCTATTCCACTCCATTCCGTCCCATCCCACTCCATTTTGCTTTTAGTTCATTCAACTGGGTTTCTGTCACTTGCAGTTAAAGAACCCCAATTAACATAGCTGCCAAGCATCTGGAGCTTGGGTGTTGTGGGAGGTGGTGTTGATGGGTGAGTTGGCAGGACCGAGGCAGGACCAGTGCTGGCAAGAATGGTGGTCACCTCCTGGCTGGAAGGGGCTTGGTGGGGGTGATAGGACGGAGGAGGAATTTTCCAAAGAGTAAGTAGGCAAAAAGGAATTAAACAATAAAACTCTAAGACAGAAGGAAATGGACAACTTTTATGTCCAGCTGCAGATGCTGAGGGAAGGCTTGCCTGGGAAGGAGAGAAGCCCCCTGGAGGAAAGGGCATCTGTGGCATGGGGGCCTTCCGGGTAGTACTCAGTCTCGAAGGTGTGCTTTGACTGCTCATCTGGGAGGGGTCCTTGGGATGCTCCTCGGCAGCTGCAGAGGATGCTTCTGTACAGGGAAGGGAGGCATTGAGACACTACAGAGAAAGCCTGAGCAGAGAACAGCACCAACGTCATTGCCACCTAGCCCAGAGTCAAGCAGGAGCACACCAGAAGCAGCTTGAGAGTGGTGACACCACTGATGGAGGACGTGTCCTGGGGCAGATCCCTTGAGGGCCTGAATTCTAAGGAACTGCCTCCGTGACCTCCTGGCAGGTGGGGCTCCAGGTCTCAGGGACAACGAACAATGTGACGAAGAAGACACGGGCCAGCAGGATCTGACCGGGACCGCACTGGTTTCTGGCTGCCACAGCTAACAGTTCTTAAACTCCTAGTGAGGACGGATTGGCACTAACCTCAGCTGTGCACTTCCTTATAAGGAAGCTAGGGATGCTTCTTCATGTCACTTTGTAGGGCAGGCTTGCTTCGACTGAGGGAGCATGGTAACATGGGGGAAAGGATCAGAGTTTAGAGACACACAGATTTAAATTGGGGACCTAGATCTGCCACTTTCTAGCTCAGAGACCTTGAGCAAGTTACTTGATCCCTCTGTGCCTTGGTTTTCTCATCTATGAAATGGAAATAACATCTCGTCCGTGAGGCTGCTGTGGGATTAAACGAGATCACACATGTAATGTGAATTAAATGAAGCAAAGCCATGCACACTTGCTGGGGAAAGTTCTTGGCACTCCCCACACGCTCTCCTTTCCCCGTACTGGCTGTGGTCTAAGACAAACCCTTGAGTAATGAGAGCCACTTCGGGTGTCGTTAGGGCAAGTTACGATCACTTCTCAGCATTCAGCTGGAACTAGCCAAGCTGGTAGCTCCCTACACTTCCCCACCAGCACTCCAGGCAGAATTCTTCTTGAGAAAGCCAGACTTGCCGAAAGGACATAAGGCTTGGTGCCTGGAATAAAGTATAATGGGCTCGCCGAGTCTGGGCTATTATTACATGCCCATCATTTCTCACGTCGGCTGCCTGTGCACTGGCGAATCTTGGCGGGGGTGAGAGCCTGCCCTTCTTGCCCACCTGGCCCTGTTTCTCCCTGCTCCATTTCCTCTCACACACCTCAGCCCAGGTATGCCACGCCCTGCTCTGGACCTCCAAGAGCTCCCTCTTCACCTGGAACTAAGGACGGTTTTTTTGACGTGGTATTTCATGTTGTGCTACCCACCATCTGCTCCCACCCCCTTTCCAGCCTCTCTCCTACTGCTCTGCTTCTTGCTCCTAATTCTTTAGTCCAGTCGAGCTACTCTTTTCCAAGCATACCCTGTGCTTTCCCAGCTCTATGCCTTCGCTCAGGCTCCACCCACTGCCAGGTTTGCCCTTCTCCCCTCTGCTGTCTGTGGAAATCCTATTTCCCCTTGACAGCACCGGGCAAATCCCATCTCCTTCTTGAGGCCCCCGCTTTCTTCCTTAACCCCATGCACATCATTCTTTGCCCTGAGTCTCATCTTGGGAACTTCTTGAAGCCGGGCCTCAATACCAGCTCCTGGGAAAACATCCAGCCCCCAAGAAGAGTTCATCTCTCCCGCTCTGAGCCTGCAAATGCTGTCCCCAGTAGGTGCCCAGGATGAGTCATTTAAGGGTCCATGTGCTCTGCCAGGGCCCGAGGACTGGGACCACTGGCCCTTACCCACATATCGCTGTTTTGGGGGGGCGCTCTGACGCCAGTATTCCTCTTCCCTACACTTATCTAACGTGCCTGAGGTTAGAGCCATGGGGTCAAGGCCACCCCTCTGCCCCAGGCAGCCAGGGCACTTCTTATCTGTCTCCCCTCCTTGCTGGCACAGCTCCTCTGCTACCAGGCAGTTAACTTTGGGTAAGTTACCCCCCACTACACCCGCACTGTCTGAGACTTGATTTCCTCAACAGTCAGATGGGGAAGTTGGCCAAAGTCATCTCTCAAATCTTCATCACCCGAAGAATTCCCCCAGCAGGTTCTCGTGGACAGGCACCACTAAAAATGGTGGCTCTGTAGTTAACCACAGTGTAGTGCGTACTTGGAAGTTACTAAGAGAGTAGCTCTTAGAAGTTCTCACCACAAAAGAAGGAATGATAATTATGTGACACGATAGTTCAGCTAACCCTACGGCAGTACTCATTTTGCAATATATGAATATCGACACACGTACACCTTAAACGTACATGGTGTTGTTATTGTCAATTTTCTCTCAAGATAGCTAGAAAAAAACAATGGTGGAGAAGCACTCGGTGTACCCTAAGCACCTCAACAGCCAGCTGAAGCGGACGCGTATAACCCGGTTGATGAGGGTGTTGACGATGTCGTGAAGATTTATCGTGTTCACTGCTTAGGTCTTGCCATGCACTGGGTGCTTTGTATGCACTAGGTTGAATTCTTCCAATAAACCTTTGAGGGACTATTAAAACCCATTTTATAGATGAGGAAACTGAGGTTCAGAGAGGTGACATGACTTTCTCATTATCCTACCAGCAAGTGGCCCAGGAAGAAGTTGGAGCCGGGCCCACTGGGCTTCCTCCCATGCGCCTCTGGCACATTCCAGGCAGGCCCAAGTGGCCAGAGCAGGCCCCGCCTGGCTCCCCTTCTGCCGCCCCTCCTGCCCTCTGCGGCTGTTTCGCATCCTGCTGGATTCCTGAGGTGTCAGGCCTCATTAGAGCCCGCGCCCCAGCGAGCGCCGAGAGGCAGTTGACAGGTATACAATCTGACCGCGGCTCCCTTCAAATCATCAAGCTGTCTTCGGGCAGGAACGTGCCGGGAAGCCAGGCAGAGGCCCCTGGCTTGGCTGCATAATCTGATGCACATTAAAAACATCTTTCAGACGCTTTTGCCTGGCTGCACGCTCATTCTCACTCTCCTGGTTTCTCTTTTTCTCCATCCAACAAAAGCTGACTAAGTTAGCCAGACATGCGGGCTCTCCAGCCCAAGCAGGGTCCCGCTGACTGGTAGGCCACCCAGGAATGGCTGACATTCTCGTTTGGCTGGTATCTGGGTGAGAGCGCCTGTGACATTGGGCCATATCCAGGCACGTTTCAGTAGGGATCAGGAGCTCTTCCGCCCCCTCCAACTCTGGGGAATGGGTACAATTTTACCATGTCCATCAGTAGGAAGCGTGGACCAATAATAATCATGACTGGTCTTGAGAGAGTGTTCTATTTGAGTGTTGAATCCCTTTCTGTGTTTGGAGAGTTCCCCATGCCATGAGTCAGGAGGGGAAGCAGAGCCAGCCTTCCACCAAGAAGCTGAGAAAGCCAGATCCCAGCTTTCCCAAGGGCCCTTGTAACCAGGAAGGGGTCATGTGACCAGAGCCAGCCTATCTGATGCTCCCATGCAGCTTGATTCAGCCCAGGAGCAAGGGAGGGTCTGGCCCGATGGCTGCCAGATCCTGGATCCTGGGGTGGTGGAGCCTCAAGTGGCAGCAGCAGGCATTGGGTGCACAGGGCTTGGGTACATGGAAAGACTCACTGAGAAGGTTATGGAGCGTGGCTCGGGCTGTGAGTCTGGCTGCCAGTTCTCCCTTGCTCTGGCATTTTCTGACCCTATATTTCCAGCCCCCTGAGGACTTTATGAGCTGCTACTTTTCTGCTTAAAGCAGCACAAAGACAACTTCTATTGCTTATAGCTAAGGCTCTCTGGCTAGAACTCATAGGAAAGTTTGTTGAATTCTCATAAGAAGCCCTGAGATAGCTTTATATGGATGAGGAAACTGAGGCACAGAGTGATACACTAATACAAGGTCACACAGTGAGAACTGGCAGGTCTGTGGATGCCAGAGCAATGGGTCCTCAGCCCCTTTTAGAAAGTGCTTATGGTAGACTGAATGATGACCCCCCATGCTGTCCATGGCCTAATCCCCAGAACCTGTGCATATGTGACCTTACAAGGCAAAAGGGAATGTGCAGATATAACAAAGTTAAGGGTTTTGAGAAGGGGAGCTTTTTCGAGATTATCTGAATGGGCCTTATTGTAACTGCAAGAGTCTTTCTAAGAGAGAGATGTGCAGACAGAGGCAGAGGTCAGAGAGGCGAAAAGATGCTGGCTTTGAGGACGGCGGAGGAAGCAGCCTCTGGAAGGGGGGAAGGCAAGGAAGCAGAGTCTCCCCAAAAGGAAGCAGCCTCCTTGCCTCCTTGACGTTAGCCCGGTGAAACTGACTTTGGACTTCTGATCTCCCGAGCTGTAAGATAATAAACAGGTTTACATTGTTTTAAGACTCTGAGTCTCTGCTGATATGTTATGGCAGCAGTAGGAAACTCTATGGAGCCATGAAAAGGTTTACTGCAGCCCCTCCTTATTCAAGGGGGGCACTTCCCAAGACCCCAGTGGATGCCTGAAACCTTGGTTAATACCGAACCCTGTATATGCTAATTTTTCCTATACACACATATACCTATCATAAAGTTTGATTTACAGACTAGGCACTGAAGAAGACTAACAGCAACAAGTAATGACGAAACAGAACAACTATAACAATTCACTGTAATCAAAGTTACGTTTGGTCTCTTTCTCTCAAGATATCTTACTGTGCTGTCCTCACCTTTCCACTTAAAGGAAGCACTTTATGGCTTCTCTCTGGCACATCTGAACTGTTACCATGGCTATGTCTGTGCTTTGGGGCTGTTACTGAGGACAATAAGGTCTACTTGAACACAGGCACTGAGATCCTTCCGGATAGTCGACCCAGTAACTGAATGCCTACTAAGGGACTAACAGGCGGGTGTGGATTACAGAGCAAATGGGCTGGACAAAGGGATGATTCACGTGGGGCGGTGGGGGGGGTGGGTGGGCAGGGAGTGGAAATGGGACAGGACAGTACATTTCATCGTGCTCCTCGGAACAATGGGCGGTTTAAAACTTACGAATTTTTAATACCTGTACTCTTCTATTTAGTATCTTTGAACTGTAGATGACAGTAGGTGACTGAAACCACGGAAAGAAAAGCCATGGATAAGGGGTGACTCCTGTGTGTCCCCTGTCATCATTGCTGAAGGAAGCCTAGCAAGAGAATGAGCTGCAGCAGAGCCCACCACTGCACGCCAGGGCCTAGCACAGGGCTGCTGCTCGACGTACCTGATCTGCCAGCCAGGGGAGGTGAGGCTAGCAACGCACTGTTGTAGCTGTGGCTTGGGCCCCGAACCCGTGGGCTCTGTGGTGTACCACCCCATGGTGAGGAACGGCCAAGATAGAACAAGTGGATCGTATACATGGAGACTGGGGCGGTGGCTGGAGGAAGTGTGCCTGGGAACAGCTAAGGTGGTGGACATATCTCGTGATCCCATTTCTTTTGTCTTTATATCTGGGAAAACAGCATGCACTTCAGGCATGTGTTAAAGGGCCTGGGTGGCATTCTATCTGCTCTGCCATGCCCAGGAGCACCAAGGTCTGGCGAACTCCTATTCATCCTTCAAAACTGAGCTGGCTAAATGCAACATGCTACCCAGAATTGCATGCTGGATTGAGATCACTGGGGAAATCCAAACAAAGACTGTAGTTTGGTTAATAGGATCCTACCAATGTTGATTTCTTGGTTTTGACAAATGTAGCACTGTATGTAAGAGATTAACAGGGGAAGCTGGAGGAAGAGTATATAGGAATGCTCTGTACTACCTTTGCAATTTTTCTATAAGTGTAAAATTGATCCAAAATAAAACGTTTATTTAAAATAAGACAATTAATCTGGCCAAGGCATCGCCATGAATGGAAGCCCCCAGGGCAGGCAGGTGCCCCCATCATGTACCCCTCTGTGCCGTGTTCTTTTCCCTGATTGGCTGAGATCATCCTACCATGTGATGATGATCTTTCCTTTTAGACCAGAAGCTCGTGAGGAAAGGATATGCCTGCATTTCTGTGCCTGCCACAGAGCATTTACGATGCGCCAGTCTCTATATATACTTTATATACTAAACACTTCATGTGCTTCCCACATAGCAGCTCCTTTAGTCTCCACAGCAGCCTGGGAAGTTAGGTACTATTTTTATCCCCACATCATAGGTGAGCAAACTGAAGCACAGAGAAGTCAGAAGTCACAATGGTAGAAAAGGGCAAGCCAGGACCAGGACGTGAGGAGCTCCGGCCACCTGGCTCCAGAATTGGCATCTGAAACCCTTTGTTGTGGGAAGCCGCATGGCCTGGGAGCTCGGCATACCTTTGGCATCAGGTTAGCATCCCAGCTCTGGCACATGCCAGCTGTGTGACCCTGGGCAGGTGACTCAGCCTCTCTGAACTCACATCCCTCACCTGTGAAATGAGGGGAATTGAAACTACTTCACAAGGAGAAAAGGAGACACATAAAGTGCCACACACACGGCATCCATGGTGATGACGGTCACTGGTGACCGCGGGGCAAAAGACAAAGGCAGTAAATGGTAACCATGTGATGATACACTAAGTGCGGTGCTGATGATGATGGTGACGATGTCTGCATGCTTGCTGACTGAGCGAACAGTGCGGAGGAAAAGAGAACTATTACCAGTTTCTGGAAGAATCCAGACATGAGAGCTTGGGTATTGGAAGAAGAGTAAGTGGCAGCATCAGGAAGGGCCATCAGTCCAGGGGCCAGAGAGGAAAGAGGGAGGGAGGACCTCAGATGCAAGGTGACATAGCCAGTGGAGAGTGGGGTAGAGAAAATGAACCCAGGCTCAGGCCAGAACCAGACTCTTCCGCTTCTTCAAGAAGGTGGACATTTCCACACGGCCTCTTGCACTGATCCAGGCCTGAAAAAAGCCAAGCAAGTCAGGCAGAGGCCCTGAGCAACCAACCCTGCCTCTCTCCCTGCTACAAAGGGCTTGGTCTGCTGTTTGTTCCACAATTAGAAATGGGCTCTTGTCCCTGACTGAGCGGGAAGCTTTTGTTTGGCAGGAGGAGGAAGAGCCAAGCGACTCCAGAGAGGAGCCCCCCACCCCAATGCCACATGCTCTGCATTTCTCCTACAGCGCCTGCCAGAGCCCAGGTGGGCGTGGGGGACTTGGAAGCCCTCGCCACCCAGCGAGCAAGGCTCCAGAGGCCTGGCACCACCGGCAGAGGTGGCGGCTGTCAGCGCCGAGGAGGAGAGCATTCCGAGGCACAAGAATAGCCCGACCACAAGACAGGGAGGCGCTGGCTCTGAAGCGTGGCCCTCCTCCTAGGAGCAGAGAAGACCACATGTTGGGAGGCCCCGAGGTTTCTGGGAACTGCTAAGAGCAGAGACCGTTCCCCAGGTAGATGGATTTCCCTTGAAGAGTCCCAAAGCCCTGTACATGGGTGGGCACCTTCTTGAAGGAGGCCTGTGTCTACGCTGGCTTGTGTTGGGTTAGAGACCCCCTCTTCTGCAGCTGATGTAGATGACAAGAAAGTGCCATTCACATGACCGCCCACCAGAAGATAGTGCACGCTTGTGTTGTTTATGTGAGACCCTGGGCCACAGAAAGAATCGACAGAACCTGGATCCCACTGTGAACCATGGAAAACATGGGGACTTCAGCCCTGTCCCTGGTCACACATCCTTGTGCATTTAATTTTTCTTTGTTTAACAACAAGTGAGTGCCTCTGTGTCAGGAGGGAGTGGAATGACAAACAGGACAGGCCCTCGCTCTCACAGAGTTTACAACTAGGAGGGAGAAAAGAGAAAATGCACCAGGAAATAAGGAAAGATAGGAGATGCTTTCAGGTAGTGGTAAGTGGTACAAAGACCGTATGGGATGGAGAGGCCCTGGCCTGGGGGCAGAGGGCAGCTATTTCCATCTGGTGGTCTGAGAGGCTTCTCATAGGAGGTGACATCGGAGTGGATGCCTCAGAGGTGAGAAGCAGCCAGCCAGGCAATGTCTGGGAGAACGGTGTTTCGAGCACAAACCCTTCAAACTGCAAAGGCCCTAAGGAAGGAGTGAGCAGGGAAGAGCAGAGTGGCTGGACTGGAGTGTGCACAGGGGAAAGGCACCAGATGGCTTGGCGGGATTGCAGTGGCTGGGTTGTGTAGAGACGGAGCATCCTAAGTCAGGGAGGGCACCTGGACTAGACTGTCAATGGACTGGGAGGCCACTAGAAAGCTGTAAAGAGGCATGGTATGATCTGGCTTTTGTTCTCAAAAGCCCACTCTAGCAGGGGGAGGAAAGTGGATGGCAGAGGGGCAGTGGGAGGAAGCACAGAGACCTACCAGCGCTATTTCAGTTCCAGCTAGAGACGATGATGGCTCGGCCAAGGGAGGGAGAGCAGTGGGCAGAATCAGGCCATATTCTGGAAGGTTGTGCTGCAGGGAGCTGCGGATGGACCAGATATAAGATGTGATAGGAAGTAGAGGATGAAGATTTGAGGCCTGAGCAGCTGGAAGAATGATAATATCCTTTTGCAGCAGTGGGGTTGGGGGTCAGAGAGTGCCACCTTCAACAGGAAGCTGGGTGTCAGGGACGGGGATGGGGGGGTGGGGGGGAGGTTTGGGCCAGACTCACGTTCTCACAGAACATTCAGGAAGCTGTTTCAGGGTTAAGGAGCTGCTGCAGGGTATGGGGAGATTATAGGAGGAATCAAATCTCAATTCAAACCCAATGGCCCCTCCTTTACCTACTTTGTAGATAAAACGTTTTTCACGGAATCAGAAGAAAATGCGACAGTTTAGCCCAGTGGTTAAGACTGCAGCTGCTGACGCCCGTGTTCATAGCGACCGGATTCACAGTGGCCAAAGGTGGAGACCACCCAAACGTCCACCAGCAGATGAACGGATAAATGAAAGGTAGTATCTCCATTCAACGAAATGTTATTCACCCATGAAGGGCGATGACATTCTGCTATATGCTACAACATAGATAGAACATGGAAACATTGTGCTAAATGGAATAAGCCAAATATTTGCCCCCACAAGGAGAAATATTCTATGATTCCGCCTATATGAGGTACCCCCAAATAGGCAAACTCATAAAGACATAAAGGAGAACAGATGTTATCAGGGTGTGGGAAAGTGAGAG
The DNA here is from genome assembly GCA_007922815.1 of Macrotus californicus. NCBI lineage: Eukaryota > Metazoa > Chordata > Mammalia > Chiroptera > Phyllostomidae > Macrotus > Macrotus californicus. The sequence continues at coordinate 470,583 of VMDR010000068.1, forward strand.
GGGGAATTATTTAATGGGTCTAGAGTTTTTGTTTGGGGTGATTAGTAAAAAGTTTGAATACAGGTAGCGGTGATGGTTACTCCTGGTCCTCTGGGTACTTGGCCCCAGGGCCAGGCAAAGCTGCATCCCTAAAAGTGTCCCCAGGTGGCATTTCACCCAAATTCACTTCCACCTGGAAGTGTCTTGTCTGAGTCAGCTCAAGCTGCCATAACAGACTAGCATAGACTGGGTGACTTAAACAATAGTCATTTATTTCTCTCACAGTTCTGGAGACTGGAAGTCCAAGGTCAAGGTGCCAATCAACTCGGTTCCTGGTGAGAGCCCTCTTCCTGGCTTGCAGACCTCTCTGTGTCTTCACGTAGCAGAGACAGGACTTGTGGGCTCTCGGGTGTCTCCTTGCACAAAAACACTAATCCTATCAAATCATGGCTCCTGCCCTTAGGATCTTATTTAACTTTAACTACTCCCTTACTCCAACACTGGGGGTTGGGGCTTTAACATGGGAATCTGGGGGCTGGGAAACACAATGCAGTCCATAGCAGACCTCAGCCTTGGTACGGCCTAACCCAGCATGTGCTCCTATCCCCAGATCAGCATCTCCCTCCTTCTCTCTTCCACTGGTGGCAGTTCTGTGCTCCCCGCCATTCAGAGGTGCATCCTCCCTGGCCCTCATCCCCATCCTCCACCTGTCACCTGCCGTCAGAGAGGCCTCCTGAAACACCAATCAGACCGGACCATTCCTTTTCACCCTCATCCACCATGCCCATCAGCTCCCATTGCCCACCAAATGACCTTCACCTGGTATTCAAGGCCATCCCACGGAATAGCCCAGACCTGTTTTTCTGTCATTCTCCTGTCCTCTAGTCAACGTTAAACTACTTTTTCCACCCCCTGTCTTTGCTCAAGCCATCCCTTCTGCATACAATGCTCTACCACCTTCTATCTAGAGGATTTACATTCTCCCAAGTCAAGTTCAAGTTTAATAGCCTCTGAGATACCTTCTCTGATTCTTCTGGCTGGAAGAGAGCTCCTCCTCCTTGACCTTTTCTGTTTCTTGCCTTAGTTGATGACACCTTTGATGATACGTGGCACAAGTCCAGCTGGTATTGGTATAAGTGCCAGAGGGGAACTGATTAACTTGTGTATCTGCCAAGGGCAGGCTTGAGGCAGGTCCCCACAGTGAAGACATCAGGACTCTCTGGTCTTGCATCACTTGGCCTTCCACTTCCCCGGGGCCTGCTTCACTCATTCCTACTACAGATGGAGCACCTCTGTGCCATGGGAGCACAAAGAGCACATGGGTATGGTCAGCGGCAGGCTCCCGCTGTCCCAATTTAATGGCATCACATGAAAGAGAACATCTGCCTACAATCCTAGGGAATCATTCTGGTTGGCCAGGTATGGATTGTGTGCCATCCCAGATCAGTCACTGAGACCAGGAGAATAGGGCACTGTGATATCCAGGCAAAAATCATTTAACCACCTGGTGGGCCAGAAAAAATGGGATATGGTGATTGGCACCTTGCCAGCAATGCTATCAGGGAGAGGCAGGTTCCCAAAGAAAGGGGTGTATGGCAAATGAGAAATGAGTGTCCATTACACCACTTGTCCTCATAGTTTTTGTATTTATAATCCCTTTTACACATGTCTATATGCATCTCACATGCCAGACTTGAACCCCTTGGGGACAAGGGAATGTGCCTTATTTTTCTCTATAGTCCCACACTTGGCTTAGGGTCTGACCCCCTAAGTGCTCCATAAACGCTACTAGCCACACAGAGAGTTGACTTCTTCCCCCTACATTGACCTTTCAAGTAATCCTTGGTGGAGAGGGGACACAGAGCAGGGGGATTGTGTTCTTCAGATGGCACCACGTGCTTCCCTAGGAGTCCTGAGCTATCTCCCCAGGGCCTCCTCCCACTCCTCCCCATGAAGGACAATGAATCAGGCTTCTGTACTGTCTCATCTCTACTTTGATCTGTTTCACATGCATTGAGGTTCCCTATAGAAAATAATTTTAAGAGAGTGTCTATGGCTTTTTAAACATTTGGAAACCACTGTGCTTGGGGAAGGGAGTTCCATGGACTGTTGGTTCTTTGAGCTGTCCCTCATTCAAGGGATCCATAATCAAAGGAACTTTGGGGAAACTTTGTTCACTATAGTCCATTCTTGGACATAAATAATGTATTTTAACATAGCAAGGGCTCTGAGAAGTCCTACATCTTGGATTTGTTTACCTCGCTGATTCCCAAGATAATTTCCTCATAAAGCCCTTTTGTCGAGTAGTACCAACAAGTACCCTGAAGAACTAGCATCCCGTGGAAACCAAACCAGGAACGCCTGGGCTGGAACCCTTAAAGCTGCTTCTGGCCTTGTCATTCTTGGACCCATAGGAGGAGTCGCTGAAGGACCTGGGGACATAGAGCCTGCAAAAGGGGACCCATGGTCATGGTTGCCAAATCCCTGAAAAGCTGTCATTGGCAGAGATGGCTGTTTTAACTTATTGGGGAAACTATGAGCTGGGTAAGCTTTCTCCTTTCCATCATTTTCCAGCAAAAGGGCCTAAAATCTTAAAAAAGGTGCGTATTCTTTGTTTCAGCAATTCCATTGCTGAAACTTTATCTGACGGAAATAACGGCACAAACGCACAAAGAGGGAGTGAACGAAGGCGCTCATCAGCTATGCTCATTATCTTGAAAACTGAAAACCGTCGCCAGGGTGAAAGACTGGCACACAAGGTGCAGCACATCCATGCCATGGAAGGGAGCAGCCACTAACCACCACTAACCATGGGACATGACAAAGGAGACATACAGGAGGACCGGGTGTGGGGCAGGCTACAGAACAGGACGTGAACCCACTTTCATATTACTGCTTCTCCAACGAGCCGGGCTGAAGGACCACTTGTGATTCCCAATCTGTTACAAGCCGATACTTCTGTAAAACACAATACATAAAAATGTAGGGCCATGTCATGTCACTGTGAATGTTCCTAAATGCTTACTCTCATTTTTCATAGGTATTTCTCCCTGCCCCCGGAACACACAGTTTCCAGACCACACTTGGAATTGCTCTGTTTCATGTCTTATATAAAAGCCTGGGGAGAAATGCAATACAAGTTCAAGAGTGTTTTTCTCTAAATACTGAGTGAGGGGCGATAACTCATTTTTTTTTCTTACGCGTATCTCAGCACTGCTACAAGGACTGCATTCCTGAGTCATAAGATGAGCTGCAACTGTCTGAGGTGGAACGAATGAGCAGTGATAGAAGGCTTTGGTTCCCTTCGGAGTCTAGAGCATCGTCCCTGGCCCCCATCCCTGCTGTCCCGGTCACTCCATCTCCATCCCTGAGCACTGCACTCTCTGGCCGTCCTTTTCCCAGCCAGGCCAGCCTTGTCCATGGAACATGGAGCAGCACATCCGCGTGTCACCTGCACAGTGCAGCCCAGCCAGGCCACAGCCAGTCCACCAGACATGGCGTCAGCGCATCCCCACCAGAGGCTGAGCCGCGGAGGAGGCATCCTGAATCCAGGCCCCTGCCAAGGCCCCGGGCACCGTCTGCCGGCTCCTCAGCTCCGGCTCCTCAGCTCTGGCTCCAACTAGTTTTCCCAGGGACCTCCACCCTGCTGGCCGACAGCCGGAGGAGGAGGAGGAAGGAAAAGCAGGGGCCGCACAGTTGTGGTTAGCCCAGGGGGAGGGGCAGTAAAAGCTTTCTCTCCACCATCCTTGCAGGGTGGAGGCAGCGCTGTCCCCTAGGACAGGAGTCTGGCTTTGTTGTTGTTGTTTCCTAAAGAGAAGAAAGGGCAGAGATTTGTTTCCAGACGCCAAAAATTGAGAAGAATGTAAACCCCCGCTGGGATGACCAGGCCTTCCCCTCAGTGGTACCCAAGGACCAAGGATGCCTGAGGGCTGAGGGCTATGGCAAACAGAGCCGGCTGCCCAGAGTGCCACTCATTCTGGCCCCAAAAGAGGGCTGGGTGACCTTGGGTGACTGTTGGTCTCTTTGTGCCTCCTCAACATCAGGCACACCCTGATGGGGCACAGATCTGAGGGTTCAGACTGTTTTCGGAGTTTTGCACCGACCCAGGAGGACGAGTGTTGTCTGTTTTACTAATGAGGAAACTGAGGCTCGACCCCTGCTTCAGTGCACGTTGTCCCGTCTGCTCCAGCCCCTCCCAGCGCCATGACCCTGACCCGGGACCTGTGCTGCCCCGGGCTCTGAGGGGCTTGCTACGGGCCTGGATCACTCTCTGCTCATGCTTAGCTCGGCTAAGCCAACCCAGTCCTCCTTCAGAGGTGCTTCAGGGTGCTGCCGGGCCAAGGGTCAGGTGTGGGACTAGAAGCCAGGTAACGGTCAGGTGTGGGACTAGAAGCCAGGTAACGGGGAGAGCCTGAGGCTGGGCCATCCCATCTGCTCCCAACTTGGGAAAACAAGTGGAATCCTAGAGTTCTGGCTTGGTTACCGGAGTAACCTGGAATTGGGGTCAACGTCTTGAAGACATTAACAAATCAAGTGAAGAAAAGTATTTTGTAAAATAGGATTTGCAGAGCGAGCCCATATTTTTAAATATGTGCATTTCACTGTCTATGTGTGAATCTATATAGCCATATGGACCCAGAGTTGGGTCAAACTTTGCAATTAAAAGCATGACCCCCCCATCTGAAGATGGCCCTAACTTCGGACACCAGCCATAAGTTTTGGGGTCTTCAGGGCTCCCCTCCCTTCAGGCCAGCTGGCTACAAACTAAAAGGTCCCCATAGATTCCCTCAGGTTTGATTATTCACTAGAAAGACTCACAGAACTTAGGAAAGCACTGTCATTACAATTACTGTCTTATTATGGCAAAAGGGGACAAACTAGAAGAGACACATGGGGCTAAGTCTGGGGGAGTCCAGACACAAAGCCACCATGGTCCCCAGGACCATGTCACCCTCCTGGCATCAACATATGACAAAGAGTGCTGCCAACCAGGATCCTCACCAGAGCTTTGGCGTCCAAAGTTTTCACTGAGGCGCCATTACCTGATATGAGTGATTGAACGATATGCCCCTCCCCTCGCAGAGGCTGGGCTGACCGCAGGCGGCTCAAAGCCCCAACCCTCTGATCACAGGGCTGGTCTTTCAGGTGTGGCCAGCCACCACCCTGAGCCATCCTGTTGGCATACGCTACCAGGTGTGGTCCTAGGGGACACCAGGAACGTTAAGGACATTCTTATTACCCAGAAAATTACAATGGCTTAGAGGTTGCCTCCCAGGAATTGGTGACTTAGGTCTGCCAAATGCTTTATTACACAAAATATATATGACATAGAAAAATAAACTGAAAGAGATCCCTCAGAGTGTGAATAGTGGTTCTCTCAGGATGCTGAAGTTCAGGTTGTGGCAGGCACCATGTGATAGGTTCACCAGAACCCATCCCTCTTTTCCTGACACCGAGTTAAACTACATTTCCCAGCTTCCCTTGCAGTCAGATATGGCCATGTAACAGAATTCTGGCCAATGAAATGTGAGCAGAAATAATGCTTGCCATTTCCAAACCTAACCCATAAAACCTGCTTCACAATCTTTACCTTTTTTTTTCCCCACCCACTGGTTAGAGACAAAGCACCCAGAGCCCCAGGATGATGGAGCCACAAGATACAAGGGTCCTGAGTCCCTGAATCATCAACAGGAAGGCTACATAGCAAACATTGTCAATGGACTTTTGCCTGAGCAGAAATAATCTGTTATGTTAAGCAGCTGAAATTTGGAGGTTGTTTATTAACAGCAGGTGGTCCATCCTAATGAGTGCACTAGTGATTTTCTTCTTTCCCCCTTATGCTAATTTTCTTAACATTCTTAATAAATACTTATTACTTTTGTAAGAAGAAAAAGCAAACATCAAAGTTATGTCTTTAATAACAACATACAAAAAATTAAATTAGATGGTTAGAGAGGAGGGCGCCTGAATAATTTAAAAGTGTTTTTGAAGAAAATTTTAATAGGAACATGTGATAGCATAGGAAAAAAAAAAACAGCTTTGTTCTTCTGGATCCCTGAACCCCGAGTGGCTCCCCCCCCTCTCTCGATGACCCACCCGGCAAGCCTTGAAGTCGCTTTTCCCATGGAGCACCACCAGGACTAAGGACATGCTCCCCCCATGGACTTACTCCCAGCCTGCTGCCTGGGTTGTAGCCCCTACAGCTGTGTCTGCTCCTACCCCGTCTCCTCCTCCTGGGTCACTGTCCTGCCCCGCATCCCTGAGCATCCATGCTGGTAGGTACCTTAGAGATCATAAAACCTTAGCCTTTGTTATATTTACTGTATGGGTGGACCGAAGCTCAGGACACAGGAGGGAACTCAGGCCAGGACCCCAGGCTTCACTCCTTCCATGGTGTTTCTCCCAAGGAGGGTCCTTGGGTAGAAAGATCAGTCTGGGATCCATCGGATTTCTCATCAACCCTTCATTACCCTGACGTTTTCACCACGAAGGTGCTTGGTGCCTCCTGCTGAATCTGCTGTGGTTTCATGAGGAGCCAGACCCAGGTCTGGGGCCAGTCTCCACCCTCCACCCCTAAGACCCTGCAGGACTTCCCCAGGGTCTGGGGCCCTAGGGTCTATTTCCTGAGAATATGCTTTCAGTTCAGTTCTAAAGACACCTTGCTAAGGACTCCCCCTTTCCCATTTCTCATCCATGAGGTGGTTTGTCCTGCACATACTTTTTATTATCAGTAAACAGGATCTATATTAGTTGGGGCTCTCCAGAGAAATAGAACCAATAGGTTGTTGGGGGAGAGACAGAGATTTTAAGAAATTGACTCATCAGATTATGGGGGCTGACAAGTTCAAAATCTGCAGGGTACATCATTATGCTCCAGACCTAGGGACTAGCCATTGTTGCAATTCAGGTGTGAAAGCCATCTACTAGCTTCCTCTTGTTTGAGGAAAGTCAGTCTTTTGTTCTATTCAAGCCTCCAGCTGATTGGATAGGCCCACCCACCTTAGGGAGGGCAATCTGCTTTACTCAAAGTCCCCTGATTTAGGTGTTAATCTCATCCAAAAAACCCTGTACAGAAACAGCAGGAAGAATATTTGACCAAATATCTGGGCATCGTGGCCAGTCAAGTTGACACATACAACGAACTATCACAGGATCCTTGAAAGCCCAGCCTTTAGGTCAGTTTTTCTTGACAGGTAAGATCTCACACCCCAGGAGCACCTCAGGCCATGCTAGCGACATGTAGCCGCCACCTGCCAAGTGCTACAATTCACTCCTCACAGCCTCGGTATCATCACTCCCGCTTTCCTGAGCAGGTGCCCAAAGTCTAGCAGAGCTTCATGCCGCATCCAAGATTACGTAGCTGGATGGAGAGGAAACTGGATCTGAACTCAGATGTGGGGCCCAAACACACGCACTTTCCATTATGCACCCTGGTCTCTCCGAGCGAACACAAGAGACGTTTCCAACAAGGCACGGCACTGTTCTGGGCGTTGGCAGGTATTGACTCATTAAACCCCACAACAGCCCTGTGACAGCACCACCTCCAACACCCCCACTTAACAAAGGAGAAAGAGAAAGTGCAGTGGGAGGGGGTGGTGGCCAGCACCACAGCCGAATGGAGACTTGATCCGGGCAGTGAGACCACAGAGCCCACAGCTAGCCTCTGCCTTGTCCCTCCTCTCTGCACTGTCCCTCTGTCCTCTCCCTCCAACACAGACTTTTATTTCTTAAAAAAAAATGTATGGAAAAGAAGAATCTAAAAAGTATTAAAGCTCCAGCTCTCGGCATCCCTCTAAGCTCTGAGCCTGAGCCTCCGAAACGCGCGCTTCCTTTGTAGCTGCAGCCTCTGCCTAATGTATTTTAACCTGCAGGTTTGCTGTATCTGCAGAGCCTGCGTGCTGCCTGCCACCTCCACGGAGCTGTGTCGCCCATTCTGCCAGTTCCCCCCAGCTCTTGGCCAGCCCCCCAGATTATTAGGGGTCACTAAGAGTGACCATTTTTGAGAGTCAGTGCTGGTCCAGGCGTGGGGTTAGGTTCAGGCATGCGGACACCTCGAGCCCCCAGCAATGCTGCAAGGCCAGCATGCTACCATCCCCAGTACACGAATGAGGCGACTGAGGCACAGAGCCATTAGGTGACATGGCCAAGGCTGTGCATCTACTCAGTGTGATTCGGTCTCACTGACCTGACAGGTGGAGCCGGTCCAGGAGCCAGCCAGTCAGTGTCTTAGGAGACATTGACTGCGGTCCCTCTCTGAACCTGGCCTCAGCACATGCTGGGAACCCAGCCATGAGTGAGCCGAGGGCCCTGCCCTCCTCTGGCTCACTGTCTGGGCAGGCAGCATAAAAGTATCTTAGCTAACAAGCAGCCAGCCTTCCGGGACCCCACGGTGCCATCCCTGGCCAGTCGTCACCTTACCACTCTGTCTGGCCTCCCAGCCTCAAGGCTGCTGCCCAGTGCCAAGCCTGGGCCTCCCCGCAGGGTGGTGGCATCTGGTTCTGCTTTGCTTGGGAATACAGCTCCGTCTACAAATATTTGGACTGTGGAGCTTCCCTCCCTGCTCTGCTTCACTTGGGCCTCAAAATGAAGCCTTCCTCTAAGGGACCCCAGCCGGAGCTACAGGCCGAGAAGGGGGTGGCCTCTGTCTAAGTCATCATTTCCCCTAATGGAAACTGCACGCCCAGGCCCCCAGCTACACAGGGCCATGGGGGCTCTGGAGCCCTGAGGTGGGCAGTGTTGCCAGGTAACAGGGCTAACCTGGCAGGGGGCTCATTGACTGCCCTCCACACCGAGACCTCGGACCCTTCCCATGCCACCTCAGCAAAAGCCTTCGACTCCTCTTTCCCAGAACTCCCCTCCCGGGCTCCCCCTGCTTCTCCCACCCCCACCCCCGCCCCGCCAGCCCCAGATCTGGCAGCCATGTTGGCCCTTCCTGGAGCACTGTGGCCTGGAAAGCAAGTGACTTGGGAACAAGGGTCTGGCTGTCCAGAGACCAGGATGGTTCTTCCAGAGGGAAGTGCCAGGTATTGCAAGGGCAGAAGGCTCAGCCAGGAGTCTCCTCCGAGGACCCACAGGCAAGAGGCAGAGCATTTGGAATTTGCCAAGAGACATGATTCATTCACTTGCCAATTACTGAGCTCCTGCCCAGTGCCAGCTCTGAGCTAAGACCTGGGGTACCTCGGTTCCTCCCTCCTAGCCCCTCCCTCCCTAGTGGGGAGGTAGAGAGAAATCACAATGATAGGTGGGAGTTAAAAACTAAGAAAGGGCTTCAAAGAAGGAGAGCTTGATTCTATGAGGCCTGAAACAAAAAACTTGATGGGAGTTCTGGGAAGACTTCCTGGAGGAGGTGATTCTTGACTGTGTTCTGTCATACGAGTAGGAATTTACCAAGGGAAGGGGGCAGAAGCGTGAGGGTTCCAGGTTTGGATAAGCAGGGAGTATGGAAGGAAAGGCAAAAGTCCCAGTCAGTGGGAGGACAGAGGTGAGGGGGAAGGTCATTGGGGATGGGCTGGAGGAGGGATGGGGCACGCAGGCCAGGCAAAGCCTGAAAGGTGTGTTAAGGATCTCGGTCCCAGCCACCAAGGGGCAATCCATGTCTTCATCTGAGTCCATGTGCCTATTGGGCAACTTCCTTAATGACCAGAGGGTCTAATGTCCATCCCTCACTGGAAGATTTTGGCATCCATATAGATTTTTATTTATTTTATCTCTTTTTGTCCATTCCTTTGGCATTTTAAAGAAATATTAAATAACTTATCAAGTGACAAAAAGTTACTAAAATATAGTAAAATGTTTCCATAACAGTTTTTTGAATCTTACTATTTATAAACGTTTAATTATAAAGTTACTCTTGGGTCTATCAGTTACGAGCAGGCAGACCAGGGTTCGAATCCAGGTCTGTCCTTCATAAACTGAGTGTCACTTCCCCTCTGCAAAACTCTTTTCTCGTCTGGAAAATGGGAAAGTGTCTATTTCTCAGTCTAACCAATACATTAATGAAGCTCAGAACATAAGCAAATGGTGAGCGCACTGTGTTCCATCACCTGTAGTTACCGTCGCTGTCACTGTCACTCAGGAATGTTCCCTCCCTACCGCCCTTCCATCCTCTGTATTCCTCACCTGGGACAACAGCCTCACCATTCATCTTACATTGTTCCAGCCGAAATTCCAGAAGTCACCTTTGACACCTCACTTTTTCTGCCCTCCTAGGGCTGACCCATTTAGGTATCACTTCCTAAATCTGTCCCTTAAGGGCCATGTCTCACCTTTCCCCCACCTCCTCTCCTTCCCATTCTCCATCATTCCCCTTGGCTCACTGCACTGCTTCCTAAGTGGTTGCCCACTTGTCCCTGCCCCCCACAGTTCATTCTCCACACAGTGGCCCGAGTGACCCTCACATCCTCACAGTGCTGGCTCTTTCTAAACCTTCAGGTATAATGTCATTTCAGCTCCTCAGGGAAGAAGACTCCTGACGACCTGTCTTAAGTCGCTGCTCCCCACCCCTCACTTTCTATCCTTTTATCTTATATAGCACTTCTAACTATATGAAATTATTTTATTAATTTACTTGTTTATGTGTTAGTGCCTAGTATGTAAGAGTTTTAAGGGCAAAGACCCCTCTATCTGATTTATCACTATGTCCCCAGCACATATGAAGGGCTTGGTAAATAGTTGTTCATTGAAGGAATTAATATCAATACTGGTCATATAAAATTAATTTGGCAATGGCTTGAATGTCACCTCCTCTCTGAAGCCGTCTCTGATTTCCCCGGGCATTTTGTGCCTGTAGACATATGGACATACAGACACTGGCTAGCTGACCTGTGGTTTTAGGTGAGTTGGTCTAGAGCTGCTTCGAGGAGCTGTAGGATGTGTGTGTGAGTGTGTGTGTGTGTGTGTGTGTGTGTGTGTTTGAGAGAATAGCTCAGTCCTGTTGCTTAAGACACCTGGAAACCCTGCCCAGGAACAGGCTGGTCTATGGATTAGAGAGCAAGAGGTCAGGATCAAAAACTAGAGACAGTTTTCAAAAGAGGGAAAACACTTCAATCATCGACCACAAAGTGATGAAATGAGAGAGCCACCCAGAGAAAATGTGCTTTTTTAAAGACTGCGGTCTTCCAGAGCCTGGCGGTAACTCGTCAGCGCCTGGCTGCTGCCCTGCTGCTCCTCCCCCGCTCTCGTACTTGGAACCTGCCCAATGGCGATGCTCAGCTGGTCCCACATCCTCAGGCTGCCTAGAAAGCTGGGAGTGTGTGACCTCCTGAGGTGGTGGCCAGATCAAAGCAAACGCAAAAAAGATCAAGCAGACCCTGTGGTTAATCTGAACTTGGGACTCAGAGGTTAAGTTCTGGAGCTGTAAATAGAGAGCAGATTTGTACTATGTTGACCCATATTGCTGAAGTCGCTATGGGCAATGGACTCTTGCAGTTATTGGATTCAAATTTGGATTTGGATGCAAATATTGGATTCTACCAGCTATCAGCTATATGACCGGGGGGCAAAGCAGTCAACCTTTCTGGGCCTCAGTTTCTTCATCTGTAAAATGGGTCTGACAATGGTACCCACCTCAAAGGGATGCCTTGAAGATTGAATGAGAGAATATACAGTACATAAAGTGCTCAGGACAGTGTCTAGCACGCAGCTAGCACTCAGTCAGTGTCCACTTTTATTATTTTCTTTTATCATACAAATTGACTTCCCAGAATACAACATCAGAGTGCACTGTGATCAAATCACATCTCAAGGAACTGAAGATTCATTTCTACCTCATTGCCAACTCAAAAGTCACTACTGCTGGATTCTTGTCAACTGACCCAAAAGTCTTCTCTTCTGATGTAGACCGTGAGAAAGAAAACACGCTTGGCACAACAGACCAGCCAGGGCTTGGGTGCCGCTCTGCCTCCAACCTCTCCCACCCTCATTTTTCCAAGAGAATAACCTTTCTGAAGCACAGATCTGGAAGGCCAGAAGATTATTTTTATTTATCTGGGAAGAGCAAGATAATTAATGGAAAAACAATTATAAACAATCAGACAGCTTGGCATGGTGTCTCGTTACAAAATAAATATGCACAGCTCACTAGCTTTCTTATACAGCCACAATAACCAGTATAATGGAAATGAAGAATCTGCTGACAAAGGCCACAATAGTAACAAAGACAACAAATAAAATATCGGGAATAAATCTGATAAGAAAAGTGCAGGTTCACCTGGAAAAAAACATACATATACATTCCCTAAAAGCATAGAGGAAAGGACTTGAATAAATAGATATGTATCTTGTTCTTGTCTAGAATGACTCAAAGTTATTCAATTCTCCTAAAATGTATTGAAAAATCCAACCCAGTTCCAACCAAAATTCCAGTGTGATTATTTTTGGAGCTTGTCAGCATTGTTCTAAATTTTATCTGGGTGAATTATAGGACAGAATAAAAATCTGGGGCGAAAAATGAGAAAAGAGAGAGAAATGATATTAACAGATATCGAAACACAAAAATAGAATAATATCGATGCTTTGCTATGGGGTCAAAAATAGGCAGGGCAATACAACAAGGTGGAAAGGGCAGTTGACTATGGGAACTTAGTGCACTAGGACAGACCCTTTCAGGCAGAGGAGAGGAATATATTATTTAATAGGTGACATGAGCAACTGGCTAGCTATTTGGAAAAAAAAAAAGATGGATTCATACTTCTCTCACCAGAATAAATTCCAGATGGAATAAAATTTAAATGTAAAAGCCCAAACCATAAAAATATTACAAAAAAAAACTATGAAAAAATGTTTTATATGGATAAAGCCTTTCTAAGTGGCAAATGAGACCCAGAAGCCATAATGGAAAAGATAGGCAGTCTGAGGTTTCACAGATTTTATAGTAAAATGCTTTGCCAATAAAGTTGAAAGACAAGGTTCACTTGGGGAAACATGTGACGGAGAGGAGTTTACTGTCCATAAGATGGAAATAGCTCCTACACATCAATGAGGGAAAAAGCAAGAAACATGCACAACATTCAAAATGATGATCAACCTCGCCAGTCCCACAAGAATTGGAACCTAAAACAATGACATGTATTTTCCCCCATCACACTGACAGTTTTCAAAGGTTCAGCTACTCAAAGTTGGCTAAGAGGTTGGGAAATAAGCATTTTCCTACATTGCTGATGGAAGTATAAATGGTTCAGGCTTTTCAGAGAGAAATTTGGCACTATCAGTCAACATTTTAAATGTGCAAAGTGTGTAGAATACGTTTCTATTTGGGGGGAAGAGGGGCTTTTACACATTTTTTCATGTGAGCAGAACTGGTATTGTAGACCCTGTGGTGTATGACCTAGATCCCCGCCACCAGCGACTAAGAGGGCTGACAGCTGAGAGCTAGGGACTGAGTACCACACCCCGTCATGGATTGCACCCAGGGACTGCTCTTGGCTGAAAAGAAACAAGGGGCAGCCTGAATCCAATGAATAGTTAACGGAGGTCTATAAAGACCTCGCCTTATTGCCCCAATTGGGGTAACTGCAGGTTCCAGAACTCCCTGTGGGACTGGCTGAGGCTCTTGTGTCTGCAGTGAAGCCCAACTTCTTTCTGTGCCCACACATGCTTCCTTCACTCCTTGCAGATGTTGGTGCTGAGAGCATCTCCAGTGAACCTCCCACAAGCAAATGCCTGTCTCAGAGTCTGAGTCCCAGAGACTCTAACCTGTGATGTTTGGTGCCGTGAGTGATCCAAGAAGGCAGACCGCAAAACGGGCTTTGGGAGCTGGACCATCTGCTGCCAGACTGGCAATGAGCGCCCCATCACTGTTGGTAAGCTGATAATCACTAGAGCGGTGCAGCAATGACGTCATTGGCCTTTGACGAGTGGTAAAGTGGGATGGCTTGTGAGTACAAGGGAACAGTGGTTTGGACAATGAAACAAGAGTGGCAAATCTGGGGGAAGTAATTCAAAGGACAATGGAATCCAATGACTGGTGCTAGGGGCAATAGTGGCTTTGGAGATAGACAAGGAAAGGCAAAGGGTGTTTCATCAGCAATTCAAGGCTAACTTGAAAGCCAGAGGTTCTCACTGGCAGTTTAAAAAGAGACTCTAGTCTCTTGAGGCCAGAAGGCAAGGATAACTGAAGATCAGGTCCAGGACTTTTTCTTTAAGAAAAATTTTTTTCTTTGAGATAATAAAATATAATTTTTTCTTTAAGAGTAGAAGAGCTCCAAGAAAGGAGTTTCTATGAAAGGTCAGAGCTTTGTAAAGGAGTAGGACCCTGATACATGAAATGGGATATCTGGATGGATACACTTGAAAATCTTCTGTCCCCAGATGACCTGGGATCTTCTGGCATTGCTTGAAGGCAATGCAGAGGCCTCTGACTCAGAAGGCAATATATACCTACCTTAGGATGTGCCCCTGCCTTCTCTCCTGACCATCAGACCAATACCTGGGATTAATTCACAACAGAACTCAGGCAGGGATGTACAAGCAAGGTAAGGGAGGAAAGAGACTCTACCCTGAAGAAGTAGAGCCAGCCAGAGTTGGTTAAGAGAAAATGGCATCCCTGGGGCTGGGGGGCAACCAACAAGAGCATTTCTTAAATTCAGGAATGAGCGATTAGGAGTCTGAGAGGAGCTGTCCTAATAAAAAGCCATAATTCTTTGACCAGTTTCTGATGCTGAGTCAGTTTTTAGACCTAGAACCCACTGGCTGGAGAAGAGGCCGGTTCTTCTGGAGAAAGGAGCCAGCAACACCATGGCGGGTGTGTTTGGAAAAGACTTTTCCAGCCCTGTTTACTTGGGTAACTGGACACTGCGGAAGAAGACATTCTAAACATTCTGAGGACTGTTAGACACAGGGCATGAGTTGACACTGATACTCAAAGCACCATCGTGGGCCTTCTTTTAGAATGGGAGCACATGGGGGCCAGGCCAGCCCAGAAGGTCCATTTGGTCTATTATGGTCTTGCTCAGATCATTTGCCCGAAACCCCAAATTTATCACTGGAATGAATGTCTTTACTTAGAAGTTGGCAAAACACATTGTTTCCTTAGCAATCCAAGTGTACACTTTTGAAAATGTTTCCCTCA
Source organism: Macrotus californicus (assembly GCA_007922815.1). NCBI lineage: Eukaryota > Metazoa > Chordata > Mammalia > Chiroptera > Phyllostomidae > Macrotus > Macrotus californicus. The sequence goes on from VMDR010000068.1 coordinate 485,629, forward strand.
CCCTAATATAGATAGTAGCTAAAAAAAAACAATATTATGTCACAGAGTTGGGATGAGGGCTGGAGAATGGCAGCAATGTGTGCCACTCTTCACATTCTAAAGGATGCATGGACAGTGGTCTCCATCACACTTCCATTTAATTCATTAGCCTGGCTCTTGTAAAAGCCACAGAGAATCTGGAGGAGGACAATGGACTCCGGCAAACTTAAGTAAGTAGTGCCCTCTCTTGTAGCTACTGTGCCCAATGTGGCTTCTTTGTTAGGACAGACTAATATGACCTCCAGGAAATTCTATATGACCAGCCCTTTCACCAGAGGGACCTACGCTACAGCCGTTTACTTGGGCAACTGAACACTAGTGAGTGTGTGTGTGTGTGTGTGTGTGTGTGTGTGTGTGTGTGTTTTCCCCATCTCTCAGACAGCAGGATCAGAAACAGTTTGCATTCACTTGGAAGGAACAACAGTATACACTTACTATTTTGCACCAGGGCTATGTTCATTCTCCCACCCTCTGTCATAATATAATCTGAAGGTCGTGGACCATCTAGACATTCTGCAGAATGTTGCCTTCGTCTCCTATGTTGATGACATCATGTTAATTAGACCAGATGAACAAGAAGTAGCAAGTACATTGGAAGCCTTCGTGTAACTTCTGCTCCAGGGGGTGGGAGGTACTTGTAGAAGATTCAGTAGCCATGTTAGTGAAGTTTTGGTTCCTGGTCTAGGGCATTCCAAGAAATTCCCTCTAAAGAAAAGGAAAAAAAATATTGCATCTCACACTTGTCACCACTGAGACCGAGAAGTGCAATGACTGGTCTGCCTCCTCAGGTTCTGGAGGCCTGTGTTCCAGCCCATAGAGCAAATAGCATGCAAAGCTGCTGAATGAGTGGAGACCAGGGCAGGATCTGTCTGCAGCAGATCCAGGCTGCAATCCAGGAAGCCCGGCTGCTTGGGCCATACAGCTCAACAGACTCTATGGCGCTGGAGCTCTCCACGGTGGAAAAAATGCTGTGTCGATTTTATGGCAAGCCCCTGCAGGAGAACTTCAGGGTAGACCTCTGAAGTCCTGGAGCAAGGTCATGCCATCCACAGTGGAAAATCATACACCTTTCAAAAACAGCTCCTGGAATGACACTGTGCCCTGATAGAGATGGAGGACCCGGCCATGGGACATCAAGTCTCCATGTGACCGGGGCTGTCCATCATGAGCTGAGTTCAGGCAGTATTGCAAAGCCATAAGTCTGGGGAGGCCTGACAGGAAGAGAGAGTGATAAGCTGCACAAGCCAACAACCCAGATCCCCACATCACCCGCCATGGTTCTATTGGCATCCCTCACTCAGCTCTCACCCATTGTCCACATGGAGGGCCCCTTATAGACAGTGGACAGAGCAGGAAAAGGCTCCATAGATGGGTCAGCTTGGTGTGTGGGTGCAAGCTGTAAATTGACCCTAACTGCCTATGACTCCACTCAAGGTCAGTACTGAAAAATGGTGGTTCTTGCCCTGGGCGGAGAGTTGGGCAGTGACCTCGTCATCCACTTAGTGCAGAAAGAGATGTGGTCCAAGGATGAAATATATATATGGACTTACAGGCAGTGGTGAATGGCTTGGTTGGCTGTTCAAGAGCCTGAGACAACCAAATTTGGAATACTGGGAACAAGGAGATATTGGGAAGAAATACGTGGGTGGACTTAAGGACATGAAGTGTGAGAACCTCTCCGTGGCATGGTGAGATAGCCAGACACTGTCCACCTTGGAAGAGGCAATAGGGGTGTCCAACCTGTGGCCCACAAGATGCTTGCGGCCCAGGATGGCTATGAATGCGGGCCAGTACAAAATTGTAAACTTACTTAAAATCCTTTTTTTTGTTCATCAGTTTTAGCTAGTGTTTGTGTATTGAATGTGTGGCCCAAGACAACTCTTCTTCTTCAGTGTGGCCCAGAGATGCCAAAAGGTTGGACAGCCCTGCACAACCAAGCAGACAGAATGACTCAGCTGACAGAAGATAATGTCAACCAACATGGGGTCAGCACCCAAGTGTCTACAAGAATGACTTGAGTGGAGTAGCTATGGGGGCAGGGATGGAAGGTATGCGTGAGAAGGACCCTGCTCCTCACCCTGACCTAGCTCTTTTTTTTTTTTAAATATATTTTATTGATTATACTATTACAGTTGTCCCATCTCCTCCCCCCACCCCCCTCCCTGCACACCCCTTCCCCCCACACTCCCCCTCTTTAGTTCATGTCCATGGGTCATATATAGGAGTTCTTTGGCTTCTCCATTTCCTATACTATTCTTAACCTCCCCCTGTCTATCTTCTACCTACCATTTATGCTTCTTATTCCCTGTACCTTTTCCCCCTCTTGCCCTACCCACCCCCCTGATGATAACCCTCTGTGTGATCTCCATTTCTGTAATTCTATTC